>CM076578.1:1240727906-1241044383 GCA_034641835.2 Pinus albicaulis
AACCCATTCAGCAGTTTTGGATGCACGTTTTCCTTGAGACATCATGCAAAAATCCAAGGTTGATAGGATCAATTTCATTATACCTGTAGCTTCATGACATTGACAGTGCACATGAGTATTTCCATAAATATGAGCTGAAGCACTCCCATAGAACTTGAGATTTACAAGTTCACCAAACTTAAAAATTTTTGTATGGGCATCTTCATAAAATTCACCATAATGAAGGGTAACTCCTTCACTAAATACTCAAACCCTTCTTTATCCAACTTGTCATAAGTATCACAAATAGGAGGGGTCTTAAACATTACCATTTTATGACTGCTTCATCCAACCTGCAACGACAGATAACTATGTCTGTTAGTACTGGAGGTATGTTTATCACTTTCACTAGCATCCAGGAAAACAAACATACCCTCACGGAGTCGACGATCAATTTTGTAGTCATTTCCAGTTTCCAAGGGCTCCTAAGGTGGGTCTTCAAACTCGAAATAATGCTCAAATTTGGATTCCTAAAGATCATACGCCCTTTCATAATTTTGGCAATATGAATTGTCTTCAGGGGCACCAATGCCACCATCTTATGTCCTGATTTTAATTTCACTGTCTTCTTTATCTATGGCATTTGAGAAAAAGGGGTCATTATGCGCCCATTTTTCAACATTTGAGGCATTCAACCCCATTGTACCAGGTGCAGGTATTTTAGTAGTTTTTTCTTTGATAAGGCATACAACATAATTATCGATAGGTTGACTTCCACTTGGCTCAAAAACAATGTCACTCTTTGAGCATACATAATTCTCTCACATCTACACAGAGAATAATACTAAATTTAACATCCTAGCCAAGGCATCAACCGAATATGCATCATGCTAGCTGATAACTGACATCTACAAGGGAGAACAACATTCCAGCTCCACCAGAAACCTACTCTAGAAGTCATTCTCCAGGTACCCTTGATGAGATTGCTCCTTTCAGGTACCTTCTCGTCTGTCCCAATTCAAGAAGTCGAAAGTTTTTAATTTGAAAAACAACTCTCTCACGAGAGTTATTGAACTGAATTTTACAAGCCTGCCTAAACTAATTTATCTAGATTTAGCTAGCAACAATTTGTCTGGCAGTATTCCGCCTAGCTTGTGGACCTGTAGAAATATCCAGTCTGTGAGCCTGGCAAGAAACAAATTAAGCGATGAAATTCCTCTTGGTATGGCATCCTTTCAGGTTCTCTCTTTTTTCTCCATCTCAAACAACAGTTTTATCAATATTACAAGTGCCCTAATAGCTCTGCAGGACTGTCATAACCTTACCACATTGGTTATGTCAAATAATTTTAATGGGGATATGATTCCAACTGATACACATGGATTTCCCATGCTCTGGACATTAAGTCTTGGAAATTGTGCTCTTTCCAGGCAAGTTCCAGTTTGGCTCCTAAAATGTCCAAATTTAAAGGTCTTGGATCTTTCCTGGAGTAATCTCAACGGAGTTATTCCTATTTGGTTAAACACTCTTCAATATCTTTTTTATTTGGACATGTCAAATAATTCTCTGTCAGGACAAATTCCAAAGAAGCTTATGGAGTTATCTAGATTTAAGTCAATACAAATACCCCTGTATCAGCTCAAACTCCCTTTGAGCCCTCTTTATATGTAAAGAAAAATCAAAATGCTTTTGGGCTGCATTACAATCAGTTGTCTAATCTTCCCCCTTCTCTATACTTGGCCAGAAACAATCTCAGTGGCACTTTAAGCCCTGAGATTGGGCAGATGAAAATGCTTCATATTCTAGATTTAGTCATAATAATTTCTCGGGGATAATCCCAAACACACTGTCTAACTTGACAAATTTGGAGACCTTAGATTTTTCAAACAATAATTTTGTTGGAATCATACCACCATCCCTGAAGGATCTCACATTCCTAGTAAGGTTCAATGTCTCTAATAATCACTTGCATTGGTTAATACCTTCTGGACATCAATTTGATACCTTTAACAGGTCTAGTTTTGAAGGAAACTTTGGTCTCTGTGGCCAGCCTCTTACTACCACCTGCAGTCCGCCTGTGTCAATACTGGGGGTACCTATTGCTGCACACAGAATCAATAGGCTGGACAAAAATACCATTCTTGGCATAACCATGAGTGTTGGTTTTGGGATTGCTTTTATTTTGGCTGCGGTTCTTTGGAATCAATCGAGAAGACAGGTAACAGAGCAGGGAGTTGCAGACAAGATGGATTTTGACATGCCTCACGGGCTTTCTGATGCCTTGGGATATAACTTGGTGCTGTTATTCCAGAATCATTATCGTAAGGATCTTGCTATTGCTGATCTCTTGAAAGCTACTGGTAATTTTTAGCAGGAAAACATCATTGGCTGTGGAGGCTTTGGATTGGTATATAGATCCACTCTGGAAGATGGCACAAAAAATGCAATTAAAATATTGACAGGAGAATGTGGTCAGATGGAGCATGAATTTAAGGCTGAAGTAGAAGCTCTATCAAGAGCCCAACATAAGAATCTAGTGTCATTGCAAGGATACTTCAAGTATGGGAATGATAGACTGTTGATTTATTCCTATATGGAGAATGCGAGTTTGGTATATTCTATGAGCCTATGACGCTTTAAAGACCATCATAATTTCTATATATTTGTGTCAATTAGACGTGTAATAGCTCTATTCTCCAACTCACCTCATGGTGTCATCAACGATGCATCATGATAATAATATCTCCAAGTTCAGTTTCAAAGTGTCTTCACAAGATGCTCCAAGATGTCGTCAAGGTGCTCCAAATAGATCTTCAACAAGATATCTTCTATTTCTTTTCAAGGTGCTCCAAGTCCGTAGGCCTTAACTCTTCTTCAACATCCTGCTCCTAAAATCTCTCCAATATTGCAAAGAACAAGCAGTTATAGGCCTTAAAAAATACCTTAAAAGAAATTCACCAAACAATCCCTTCAGGCCTGTTATTATTTCACTTCAAATAATGCCCAAAGTCTGTTCTAAAGCTGCTAACCATTGTCCTCAAGATAAAACAAGTTTTCTTCAAGCCTTCTAAAAAATGTTTGCCAAGATCATCTTCAAAAGGAATCTAAATTATGTGCAAGAGGCTTGGACTAAGTACACATGGTCTTAATTTAGAGCTCTTATCCTAGAATGTGTCGCAACAGATAACTGATCAAGCACCAGATTCACGTGTAGAGGTCAAGAATAGGTTCAAGTCTAAATGCTGAGATATACCTTCTCACCAAGCTCAAAATGTTTCCCACAAGTCCAAATAGCCTTTTGTCCACACACAGGTCTGAACTCTTGAGAAAATCTGACATACGAGTTGTAGATATGAGGAATATATACAATGAGCCCTCCTCAGAGGACCAAGCTGCCAATTATCTTGTTTGCTGGAGGTTCAAGTCTCCATAGAATATCCTCAAGACCGAAGTTGTTTGAGGATTGCAATTCACAACAGTGTTTTAGCTTTGTCCACAGCTCCAGTTTCCACTGGTCCAAGGGTTTTGTAGCTTCCTCTTATAGATTCGAAGGTATGGAAATTTTTGTTACAGGTCCAAAATACAGAGAGTATCTTGTTGTCTTATCCACCGAAATCTTCAGATAAATGCGAAGTCTGGACTGTCCAACAAATAAATCTGAGCCAAGAGTCTATACACAGTCTTAAACTGCTATAGTTACTATGCATGAATCACTATAATCTTCCACAGTTCGATCAAGAAGTACACCACAAAAAATACTAGTGCTGTAGCTTGGTTTGCAATCTGAAATGTTGTCTTCTAGCACAATTCTTATCACAAGTCCAAAGGAATAGATAACCATCACATATTTTTGACTCAAACAAATTTTATTCCTCGACTTCCAAGTCACTCCTGTGGTTATACTCTACTTTTTTCACCTCATCCTCAGGTCTGTCTAGATGCATTTGAGATCGTTATCCTTCCTGGATCTACTGTTGTTGTGATATCCCTTAAATTTACAAGTTTTCTCCAGTGGTCCAAAAGACTTCCTACTTTGCCCCCTTGTTCCTGAACTTTGACAAAACATAGTAAATAAATTCACATTTATAGCAATTTCAACAACTAGACAAAAGAATGTATGACATGAGACCATCCATCGAGTATAGGTTCCTCTGTGCATGAATTGTTATGATGTATATGCATGTCAAGTAATAGCATCACGGTTGCTTGTATCTATCGATTAATACGCGCTTCTTGTTTCCTAGAAAACATTTGATCAGTAATAATATTACCGTATCTTTACTTTCTTGATAGTCATATTACAAGTACTAATACACATAACCAAAAAAACTGCAGTGACCCAATCTCAAAAATTGAAGTGCCAAAATTTGTTGCTGAATTAAAACAAAATTTTTGAAATCCATTAAAAAGCCCACATTGTATGAGACCTTGCCTTCAAATGTAATTATCTGGCAAATAAAACAAGGGTGCACTGCATTAAGAACTTGAGCAACATTCAGTGGTCCAATAAACTTGATAAATGTCCCAACTTTTAGTGCTTTGGAATGCCAAAGTACTACATTTTAACTATTAATTTCCATGAGGCTTCATAACTTATCTCGCTCAAATATACTCTGGGTGTAACCATTTTGCTTCCTGCTCTTTCCCAAGGTCATGTGAAAGTTCTTTCTCACAAAACATATTTGACCTCAATCTACTCTATTCCTCGTTCTTAACTTCATATTCAGCATCAGTTATGGAGATATTATCTTGATATTTACCTTTCGGCGCAAACTTAGCCTCTTCCTCTATTTTTTTCACCTGAGCAACATGTTTCTTCCCAGAAAGGTGCGAGTCAAAAATAATTTGACTGTTACAAACTGCATTACACAGAGTACATACCTTAACTTCCGCTATTGCAGTGCCAGCTTCCAATAACCTATGTTGTTTGGTAGCTATGTCATTTGTTGCTTTTGCTTTAAATTTTCTTTTCCCAGTGTTAGAATCAGAAAATTCCCCTTCTGATTTTTTAATTTTGTTTGGATGTTGTGAGCTTCATACTGAATTTTATTGTCAAAAACTGAGGAGCGAAGGTTTATATTTATACTAGTTTACCATGTTTTAAAGGAAACGTCCTTCTAGAAGGGGAGGCCGACATGTGTGCCAAAGTGCAGGTCGGCTCACTGTTAGGTGTAATTTTCTTAGTCTTAAAAATTCAATATCTCACAAACTACTAGGATTTTTGGAACAAATAAGGGCTCATTGGAAAGGAAAAAATGCACTCCATAAGATAGTATAGGAACAAATTTGGAAGGATGCCTCTAAGGTGGTAAAACAATTTTTCTTTGTGATTGTCCTTAATGTTTGTGTGCGCCTTTGTTGAGAATTAGGTAGGGCTAGGTTTAATTCAAATTATCTTCTTGATAATTACTTGTGAGCTTACTTCTTTTACTTATGTCTTCTCTTCTTAGCTTATTATGTCTTTCATCAAGTCAATTACCAAACCACAAGAGACACAAATTTAGGCTCTTCGAGCCAGGACCAAAACCACTCCCTCTTGGAGAGGAAAACCCACAAGAAATTCTTATTATAGACTTTTAGATGACAAGTACCATGACCATGACATAGACCCTTGACCCTTGTATGCCTCCAAGACGTTGTCACTGCTTCTTCATTGACTCTTTAAGATGATCCTTCTTTTCTGCACTGTCCTACACTGTCCTGCTCTTTTCTACACTAGGACTAGAGAGCTCAGTATAACTGTATTTCCCTTCTCCTATTGTATGTGATCCTTACTGAGATATCAACACCTTGTTATAGAATATACTGTGCACACCTTGCACCTTCACTTCACCTTGCTCATTGGTCTTCAACATACACACACGTCTTAGTTCATTTCGATGAATAGTCCACCATTTTCATACTCTAATGATACCCTTACTTGTGTTGCATTACTTCGTTGAGCACACTTATTATACTTAGCACTTCACACAATCCTGTAACTACTAAACACAATCCTGTAACTTCTTCTCCTTCAAGAAATATATCCAGGTCTTGTGGGAGAAGTCATCTGTAAAATTCATGTAATAGGAACATCCTCCTAAGGATGTCACGGGCAGCATACCAGATAAATTAGAATGTATCAACTGCAAGATATCAGTTGTCTTTATGACACTTGAGGGGAATGGTCCCCTTGTATGCTTCCCTTCGACACAACCCTAACATATACCTTCATGATCATATTTAAATTCAGGCATCCCTATCACCACCTTCCTTACTTTGGGAAGGGCTTTGCAATGAAGATGTGCAAACCTTCGATGCCATAACTCTATTTGAAGAGTTGTATCACATCACATAGCCCCCAATGGACTTCCTCCAACCGAGTAGAGTGTATCAACTCTAAAACCAATAGTAAGAGCTTCTTTGAAGTTCCTCTTCCAGATGCATACCTTTCCATCAACGAATGCCACCTTGAACCCTTTGTCTTCCATTGTCAAAATAGACATAAGGTTCTTCTTTAAATCAGGTACAACACATCTTGTAAATAGACGACCTGACCTTGAGATAGATGAAGGGTCACATTCCCTATCCATTTCATGAGATATGTGGCATTATCTCCAAGGATAATTTCTAAATTAGTATCCTTCTCAATCAAATCAGAGAGGGCTTCTTTATAACCAATGAGGTTCCTTGAAGCACCACTATCAATCAACCA
The DNA here is from genome assembly GCA_034641835.2 of Pinus albicaulis. NCBI lineage: Eukaryota > Viridiplantae > Streptophyta > Pinopsida > Pinales > Pinaceae > Pinus > Pinus albicaulis. The sequence continues at coordinate 1,240,734,580 of CM076578.1, forward strand.
GACATCTATGGTTTCAGGAGGAGATGTAACAGAGAGGGCAGATACAAGAATATATTCATTTTTCTTATTATCAACAACATTAGACTCACCGTACCTGGAATTTCTTGACCTATTGAAAGGTTTCCTATTTCCACTATGATCAGAGGGAGCCTTCCTTTTTCCTTTGAACCTGTTGTTCCTTTGATTTTCATTCCCCCTGAAGTTGTTGTTGTCATCATCCTTGGGAGAGTCCCTTCTATTGGGGCACTCTTTTGCATAGTGACCAGACTTGTTACAAGTGTAACATCTTCCCTTCCTTCCTTTGGGCCCCGCTCTACCATGGATTTGATTTCTCGGGCCATCATGGTTCTTCTTCTTTGCACGAGCGGCAAAGGCAGTAGGGTCACCTCTATTTCCATTAAAGGGATGATCTCTCTCCATCATTATTGTCTCCTCTTGAGTGCATCTAGTCAATAATTCATCAAAATTAGGAATCATCTTATTATTAAGAATCGTAGTATTAAATACATACCAGTCTCGGGGAAGTCCTCCAAGAGCAATGAGGACGAGCTCTCGATAAACTACTTATCCTATGGCAAGGAGATCATTCCTGATTTCTGTGAGCCTCATAAAATATGATGGATGCTCATGAATCTTCCCTTGCACATATTCCATGAAATATTGATCTTCTAATACCAAATCCAAGGACATCTTCATGCATGATAAGCAGACTTGTCAGTCAACTTATCATCAGACCATTGGTGCTTGACAAGACTTCTTCTTCGGTGATTTATTTTCACACTATATTTGACTTTGTCTTCACCTCTGCTCTGATACCATGCTAATTTTAGATAAACATGGTATGTTCTATATGCTTAATGCAGTTTTACTTTAATCTTTCTCATAGGCCCAATTCAACACATAAACATTAAAGTAAAATGTTGATAGAACATAATAATAGATCAATAGAAGACAAGCCAAATAATGTAGATTAGATTTTACAATTTTTCTTGTCCAACAAAGATAGAGAGTGATGTGCGTTACGACATTCAACATGATGCATCAGCCAGCAAAGACTTTCTCAACATCAGATCAGCCAACCTTCCAAGCGTCACACACACCCCTCAAAGACAGCTCCAAAAGTCAATGCAAGTCAACAAAAGAATCCCTCATCCAGATTTTGACATCATCCATATTTTTGACATCCATTTCCGACATCGTTTATGGCATATATATTTCAGGCATCATCCATATTTTTGGCATCCATTTCCGGCATCCATATTTCTGACATACAGATTTCCGGCATCATCCATATTTTCAGCATCCATATTCACACGTGGGAGAGAGAGAAGTCTCTTCTAGGCTATACGAACCAATCAGATCATGAGGAATGTGTGTGATGAGATGATGATGAAATGGACATCATATCTCTCCAATTTATATCAGTTAGTGAGGGTGTGTGACACATCTATTCGGCTTCTGACCCTACATTACAAATCTGGCGAACGCAGCACATGTGTGGAAAATAAAATTAAAATATATATTCTTCTCATCCAAACAAGATGATCTTTAGATCAATCTTGCACTCTCCGAAAGAGGAATCCAAAAAAAATATAATCATCATCATATGAGCAGTGCAACCTGGATTTTGGACCTACTTGACCAAAATTAACAGTCTTGCTACTCTGAGAACAAAACATGATGGTTAAATATGAAAGGCCACTCTAAACAAATTGGAAAATGCTTACAAGATTCTCGGTACTTTGTTTTGGACACAAGATTTTTTTTCTAATGGTCTAACAATATTTACTTAGAATATATCTCAACATATATTTATTACTTATATTCTACATAAGCCACATATTATTGAAAAATTAATCTGCATGGTTGAAATTGTCAGCATAAGTTTCAAGTTATGAGTCAATATATTACTTTCAATTTATAATTGGGCACTGCCTATTTGGTGTATGCTTGTTGCTTTTGTACTTATTCTCATTTTATATTTCATGGCTTTGAGAAACAGTGAAGGTGTTATACTTGATTTCATATCATGGAAAGTCATAGTAATTTAGTCTGAAAAGGAAAGATTTGCAAATCTCAAGTCTTATTCTATCATCTTTTTGTAGTGGAACAATGGCCCTTTGTATTTGATGTGTTCTTTACCTCCAACTATTTTTCATCAACACGTTCTTTACCTCCAATTGCTCTACATCCACCATATAAATGTTTTAATCTTATAATTATTTGTCAAACTTACTGAAGACTTGCACTTTGCCTCATATTTCAGAAACTCTATTTGCACATCTTGCTCCTTGTGTAAATATTTCAAAAACTCTATTTGTTACTTGACTCTAGTGTGGGCAGGTTACAAGAAATGTGATTGGAAAAATGATGGGGAGACAATGAAAATCATGTCTCGGATATGATTCATATGCTATTGGAGATCCTTCATGCACCTAAGCCATTGACTTTGGAAATGTTTCTAGGAGGGGTTTCCATGCTTTTCTATGTTGTGATTCTTTCACCTCATGGTTATTTTGGGCAAGCAAATGTTTTTATGAATGCTAGACAAGACATCGGTGGAATGGTATTTTTTTTTTTAAATAATTGCAATGTCCATTCCATGATATTCTCTCTTTTTTGTTTGATTATATTTTGAACATTTATTTTGATTTTGTTTTGTATTTTAACTATGAAATTGAAAATACTTGATATCATGTCCATTCAAACAACCAAAGCTTCAAGATGAAATTAGTATTACACGATATTGATTGAAACCTTTTTAGTTGTTTTGTGTTAAAAAAATTTCATGACTATTAGAAAAAAATACTTTCATGTTGTTATTTCAACACATGTTTATATACTTGACCAAGTGTATGCGTTAGAGAATGAAATGTTGTTGTGAGACAATGATTAGACATCACATCTCATATTATTTGTTTTCACAAGTTATGTACAACTTGAGTTTTTTAGCATGTAACTTAGTTCACATGATTGTGCCTAATATTTCCCTGAATGTTGAATACTAAGTTAGTAAGGTTTTTTTTTTTATGGTGACGGTTTTATTTTCTTTGTTTATATAGGTCATCTGGCTATATAGTGGCCACTATCGCCCAACTAAAGAAAACTTGTTCGAGTTTCTTGCTTTTATGGGGAAAAATGACTTTGACATTGCTGATGTTGAGGTATATGTCGTATAAATAGTTTATAGTCTACTTAAATTTATATTCTATTATTCATCATCTTTCATGTCTTACACTCATACTCTGAATTGTATCTTCTTTTGTTTTCAAAAAATGAATTCATTATTGATGGTAAGAAGTACGAATTGAAGAAAGAGGAGAACGATAACACTGGAGAGACAAATGCAAAAAGATTGAGAGAAGAGACGGTTCTAGTGATACCCTTCGAGCCAATATCCTGCATAAGACACACACATAAATATTGATGGTCAAGTCTTCAAAGTTGGTGAATTCACCTGCAATATGGGGAGACAATTCATAACACATCTTGGATATGATTCATTTGTTGTTAGAGATCCTTTAGGCATATGCGCCATCAACTTTGGAAATGTTTCTAGTAAGAATTCATATGGATTTTAATGTTCTAATTATTTCACCTCAAGCTTATTTTGGACAAGAAAATGTTTTAGGAATGCCAGACATGACATCGGTGGACAGGTAAACAATTTTTTTATAATTGAAATTTTCATTCCATGATATCCTCTCTTTATTGTTTGATTGTATTTTGGACGTTTCTTTTGATTTTGTTTTGTCGTTTAACTGTGAAATTGAAAATACTTGGTATCATGTCCATTTAAACAAAAACCAAAGCTTGAAGATGAAATTAGTATTACACGATATTTATTAGAATCCTTATAGCTATTTTGTGGTAAAATATTTTCATGAATATGAGAAAAATTTACTTTCATGTTGTTGTTTGAGCACATGTTGTTTATATACTTGACCAAGTTCATCTGTTAGAAAATGAAATGTTTTTGCAAATAAAACGGAAAGGATTAAACATCATACCTCGTATTATTTGTTTTCACAAGTTATCTACAACTTGAGTTTTTTAGCATATAACTTAGTTGACATGATTGTTCCTAAGCTTTCCCTGAAGGTTGAATACTAATTTACTAAGGTGTTCTTTTCTATCTATGGTGACATTTTATTTGCCTTGTTTATACAAGTCATCTGGCCACATTATAGTGGCCACTATCGCCCAACTGAAGAAAATTTGTTCGAGTTTCTTACTTGTATGGGGAAAAATGGCTTTAACATTGCTGATGTTGAGGTATATATCGTATAAACTATTTATAGTCAAATTTACTTCATATTCTAGTGTTCATTGTCGTTCATGTCTTATACTCTGCATTGTATTTTCTTTTGTTTTTAGAAAATGAACTCAGTATTGATGGTAAAAAGTAGAAATTGAAGAAATAGGAGAGCAATAACATTGGAGCAACAAATGAAAAAAAAGGGAGAGAAGAGAATTGGTCTGGTGATACCCTTAGAGCCAATATCCCGCATAAGACACACATATAGATATTGATCTTCAGGTCTTCAGAGTTGGTGAATTCACGTGCAATGCCTTGGCAACGGAATGAGAATGTTTTGAAGTTATGAAACATCATTTCATGTGTAAATTGTATTCCAACCAATATTAAGTTGGAAACTCATTGTAATACTTTAAAATTTCATATAATATAATTTATGTGGTTGAAATTATTTATAATTTCACTTGATATTGTTTAGTATTATAATTAACATATGCAACTTTATGTTTTCATATTAGATGAACATGCACATTGTATGATATTTTTTAAACCATACAAATTCATTTATGTTGATTAATAATGAACACATAAAATCAATTTAAAACTACTAAATTAGTAGTTTATATTGATTAATGATGAACACAAATAAAATAAATATACGACTAAATTAGTCATTTATAATGATTATTAACGAAAGTAAATGAAATTAATATAAACTACTAAATTAGTCGTTTATATAATGAATATGAAACTACCAAAAAAGGATAAATGACCACTGTAGATGATAAATTTTTTATTACAAATAATAATTAAATTTCACATATATACGACTATTAGTAGCTAATTTACAGTATCTTATAACAAGACCAAAGATTTAGTCATATTTCTTTAGTCATTAATTAGTTTCAAACGATGACTAAAATTTGCATATATATGACTATTAGTAACTAATTTACAGTATCTTATAACACGACCAACATTTTGGTCATATTTCTTTGGTCATTAATTGGTTTTCTCAGGTGATTATATAGTAATATATTTTTTTGTATATTTGGTCATTAATTGTGACAATTAATGACCAAATAAATGATTAAAACAATGACCAAATCAATGACTAAATCAGTGACTAAATTAATGACCAAATATACTACTAGACAACAAAATTGAGATAATCAATTAATGACTAAGCTAAAAATGACTAAAAGTTGGTCGCGTTATAAGATACTGTAAATTAGCTACTATTGGTCACCCACTGAAAAATAGTCGTTTATATGCAAATTTTAGTCATTTTTTTAGTAACTAATTAGCTATTTTGTACTAGTGGAAGAAACAATGCAGGTTGAAACCAGGAAGAAGTAGGAGCTAGCCATGGAAGAAGAGATGGACTCCTTAATACATAACCAGACTTGGGACTTAGTTAGGTTTCCTGCAGGTAAAACAACACTGCAAAATAAATGGGTTTACAGGCTAAAGGAAGAAGATGGAGAAAAATAGAGGTACAAAGCTAGACTTGTGGTGAAGGGGTTTGCACAGAAGAAAGGTATTGATTTTGATGAAATATTTTCTCCTGTTGTTAAGATGACCTCAATCAGGGTTAAATGTGGATATTCTACTCTCAGGACTGAGGATTAACACACTGCGAAATAGCTAATTTACAGTAGCTTATAACACGAGCAACATTTTGGTCATATTTCTTTGGTCATTAATTGGTTTTCTCAGGTGATTATATAGTAATATATTTTGTTGTATATTTGGTTATTAATTGTCACAATTAATGACCAAATGAATGATTAAAGCAATGACCAAATCAATGACTAAATTAATGACTAAATCAACGACTAAATTAATGACTAAATTAATGACCAAATATACTACTAGACAACAAAATTGAGATAACCAATTAATGACTAAGCTAAAAACGACTAAAAGTTGGTCGCGTTATAAGATACTGTAAATTAGCTACTGTTAGTCACTGACCGAAAAATAGTCGTTTATATGAAAATTTTAGTCATTTTTTTAGTAACTAATTAGCTATTTTGTACTAGTGATGAGTTAATAATTAGTGAATTAAATAATATTTAATTCACACCACTCATCACTAGTGTATTAGCGAGTTAAACTAAATACAACTAGTTCAACTAAGTTAAACCGAAAACAACTCCACCAACTGTCTCATCAACTCCACCAAACTCTGCCACATGAGTTCTAACTGAAGTCAACCATGCAATAGCTCAACTAACCCTTAGGAAATTTGAATTTCCTTCTGTCAGCTGCATGTGCCACATCTGTAGCTCGAACTGAAGTGCTCCAAGAGGATAAGATAATGTTTATAGTCCATATATTATTAAGGGTTAATAATATTTAACTGTTCTATTTTTAGCCTGGCAGTGTAAAAATAGAAACCGCCCAATGTCTAAAAATAGAGGTCCATCTATTTTTACCAACTCGACCAATCATCCATAAATAGCATCCTGCAACTCATAGACCATGATCCATATGTCTAAAAATAGACATAGTCTAAAATAGACTTTGACAAGAAATCACCTGTTGTTTTAGTTGAATGATCCTTTCCAACTAGGATTGAAAAGATGTTGGGATGCCTCCTTTCTTTGTTTCTTGTTGCAATCTTCAGCATTCCCTCCATATTAAGGACTGTCTTTGCGTAAGACTGCCACAGCTCATGCATTCACCACACCTTTTCACAAGTGCCATGCAACTCCATGCATGTGACATGCAACTCCATGCATTCGCCATGCACCCTTTGCATGCACCATGAAAACTCATGCATGCACCATGCAACTCCATGCATGCACCATGCACCCTTTGCATGCAATATCTCCAAAACATAAATGCCTCCAAACAACTCAATCAGTCTGATGCATCTATCATCAAAGTCTTCGACTTCTGCTGGTACCAACTGCACATGTCATCAGGAACCACTGCGCTGTTGAACTCTTACACCCATGCACTCTGCACTTGCTGTCAACTCTAATCCGCGCTCCAGTATCCAACACTATCACTTTGATATGCCTGCATCAATCCAACTGTTCTGCTACTGCTGCGCTGTGGGCACCTCGTAGCCAGGTTCAACTCATGAGATCCACACAATCTCATGAATCCTACCCAGAAATCTCCTCTTAGGATTAATCATGCATGTCGCCCCACCTCTCACCTGGTGGTATAGCTGCATGCACTCCCTCTGCCCATCTGGCATGAAATTTCTCTGCATGAGTGGTTTCTTCCACTCCATGATCCTCTTGTGGCTGCTCCACATCTCGAGGTTCATTATCACCTGCATGAAAAACTTTCTCCCTCTCAAGCATCAGTTGCATGTCTTTCTCCTGCTTCCCAACAGTAGGAAGCTCCGTAGACATCCCATCTACTTCAAGTTTGTAGAGATTCTTTGCCCGAATCCCAACCTTCTTGACTTGTCCCGTTGCCTTGTGCCGAAGGAAAACTTTCCCTTCTCTAAAGACAACTTCATACCCTTTATCCTCTAACATTGCGACTGAGATTAAATTCTTTGTTAGACCTGGTACATGCAATACATATTGTAAAAGAATGAGTTTACCTGAATCCCTCTAAAAGGTTATGGTACCAATGCTGGTCGCATTGTATCATCCATCGTCGCCCAACTCAACATGCATCTGGAGATTTTTCTCCACCAAGTCACTGAAAAGATTCACATCTCCCGTCATGTGAAAGGAAGTGCCACTATAAAAATACCACCCCGATCCCAATGCACTAGACAGCATGCATGCGATCAATGAGAAATCCAGCTCAAATTGCGAGGAAAGAGCCTCACCAGCTGCAGCTCCAGCAGCCTGCTTGTTCTTCTTCTCTTGTGGACAATTCGTGGTGTAATGTCCATGATCGTGACAGTGAAAACACTTCACTTTGGACATGTCACGTTTTTTACCATCCGCACCGGATTGAGAAGCCTTCTCCTTGCCCTTCCCTTTCCTTTCTTTGGCAGCCAAAGCGCAGTATTCTTCATCAGATGCCTTTGATGAAGATCTATTCCTGGTACTCCGCCTTATCTCCTCTTGCACAAGATCAGACCACAGTCTTTCCCATCCTGGTAATTTCTCCCGACCATTGACACTATCCTTATATGCATGCCAACTTTTCGGAAGCCCGAGGAGAGCCAAGCTCACCAGTTCCTCATCCTCCACACTAACTCCTACACTCCCAAGTTCATCCCTGCAGTGGACAAACTTTGTCCAGTATACCGGATTAGTGTCATTCTTCTCCATATTTATTTTCCTGAGTTTATCCTTGAGCGCCAACTTCCTTTGGTCACTCTTGCTCTGGAAAAATTCTGCCAAAGCTTTCCACATCAAGAATGGAGAAGCTTTACCATGTAGGCTGGATACTATGTAATCCTTCATGCCCTCCAATAGAATCCTTCGACACCTTGCTGTCTTCTTTTGCCAAGCTTCAATCACAGCAGCATCCGTAGAAGTAGGCTTTGGAATTTCTTTCTCTATGAATTCCAACAGCCCATTGTCATATAACATTGCCTCCATCCTGTCTTTCCATGCAATATAATTCGAGCTGCCTTCCAAGGCATACTCCAATCGCAATCCGACGAAAGACATCTTTGCTTTTGACACCAAGAAAAAAAATTCTGCAATTCGAATTCCAACAGCTCCAAACTCCACCGCTTCCGATCTAAAATTCGTGAGAACAAATTATTTCCAAATCAGAGATCGACTGCATGGGCATTTACCAGACCTTTCACCTTCAAAGAAGGATGAATCCGGAGGCTACCTGGCCCGATTGCAGACTTTGCCTGAAGAAATAAAATGCAATCACTTTCTGAATAATAGATCTGATGATCAATATCGCTCCGATACCATGTAGAAATTCCTGAATAAATCACTTATTCAACCGATATTATCCTGGTTACACATTATTTGAGCTTCATGCATAACACATAACCTCTTCTACGCATTAATCATCACATGCGGAAATAAAAACAACAAGCGGTATTGAAAACATTCACTTGCGCACATAGAAATTCAACACATATAACACAGTATGTATACCGGGGAAAGCTTATAGCTAAAAACCCCCTACTTTATGTATATTATAATGAAGAAGAATCATGTAACAATCTCAGTACAATACTCCTCACAAGTACTCAGTACTGTCTCCAAAAGTTACACACAAACTAGCTCAGTTTTGAACAAGTCACGGGTTCAAAACTCCTCCATTGTTTGCCTGCCTCTACTGCACAATCCAAGATGAGAGAATGAATGGAATGAATTCGAATTCCCTTGGCTTTAACTGTGCAATCCTCATTGGAAATCTCCTCCAATGATTGTGAAAATATCATGCACACTATAGTCACAACTAATAGTAGACTCCACTCTTTCTCCTACCTCTTCCACTGGTCTTCACTGAACTGTACATGCACTGAGTTAACTGATGTGTTCTTTAGTTGAATAATGAGTTAATAATTAGTGAATTAATTAATAATTAATTCACACCACTCATCACTAGTGTATTAGCCAGTTAAACTAAATACAACTAGTTCAACTAAGTTAAACCGAACACAACTCCATCAACTGTCTCATCAACTCCACCAAACTCTACCACATGAGTTCTAACTGAAGTCAACCATGCAATAGCTCAACTAACCCTTAGGAAATTCGAATTTCCTTCTGTCAGCTGCATGTGCCACATCCAAGCATCAAACTGAAGTGCTCCAAGAGGATAAGATAATGTTTATAGTCTAAATATTATTAAGGGTTAATAATATTTGGTTGTTCTATTTTTAGCTCGACAGTCTAAAAATAGAAACCGCCCAATGTCTAAAAATAGAGGTCCATCTATTTTTACCAACTCGACCAATCATCCATAAATAACATCCTGCAACTCATAGACCATGATCCATATGTCTAAAAATAGACATAATCTAAAAATAGACTTTGCGACAAAAATCACCTATGTGGGCCCCACCTAGTTTAGATGATCACTTTCCAACTAGGATTAGAAAAGATGTTTCAGGATGCCTCCTTCACTGTTTATTGTTTCAATCTTCAACACTTGATGAGGAAGGAAAAATCATATTGGAACTTGAAGCGGTCGTTGAAACAAGAACTCGACAACTACGGAATCGATCAATTTCAAAGTATCTCATCAAGTGGAAGAACTTACCCACTGAAGATTCTACATGGGAGGATGAGAATTTTATACAGAAGCACCCAGAGCTACTCAAGTGTTGAGGACAACACTTTTGTGAAGGAGAGGGGCATGTTAGGTCCCTATATTACTAGTATAGCCCCTTATTGTTGTTAGTGTAATCCCCTTATTGTTATTATTGTACCCTTGTAACCCCCATTTTGTTATTATTGTGCCCTTAAATTATTATTGTTAGGTCGGCTAGGATTACATTGTGGCCCACTAGGATTACATTATGGCCCCATGGACTCCTATATATAGAAAGGAGGTTTTGTAAATTGGATCATCCAAGAATTGTTCATTAATGTAATGTATTGGAGGTTGCCCCCTCGAAGTGGCTTATTTCTAAGGCATTGATATCTCTTTTCTTCTATTTTTGGAGCTGGTTACACAACAGTGAAGGCATAGCCATGTTATGGAGAAGTCATCTAAATTTTTAGATGAATATGAAAAGGATCAGGTGATAGGTTTCATAGGCAAATGTCCTACAACAAACAGAAAAGGAGAATGAGGAAATTCAGGTGCTAGCCTCTGTACCTATACAGACTGAGATACCAATTAGTAAGCATTCAACTGTTATTGCAGGACCTTCCTCTACTAGAGGATGACATGCTACCTTTGCCCATAAAAAATGGATTCCAAAGGTAATTCTCCTCCATCCATCGGCCAATGATGGACTCCAGAGACAAAAATCCACAAACTTCACTTATTTTAAGGATTCTGGGCATTATTGGATGTTGGGAATCCAAAGTGGCTAATTTTGAGCATTCAAAAAGGAAACTAGCCTAAAGCAACCATAGGACTCTGCCCTTTAACTATGAGGGACTCCAGAGATGGAGATCTCCTCCCTTAGTCAATGCAAACAGACATGTAAATCACCTCTTATTTGCAAGTAAAACAGAAATGTGAGCAATAAATATAAATTTTCCTTTGTATACAAACTCCATAGACCAGATAAGGGAGAATAACAAGACACTTTTCTCAGACCGTCATTAATGGGATAATCAAGTTACTCTGTAACAAATCGTTGTAAAAGAATTATACCTTCATTCCATCCTTGCATTTTCTAGTTGGGGCACCAAAAAGAAGAAGGGCTTTTTTGACATCCTCGTGTCCAAATATTTTTGGAGATAAAGAACACACAGGCTTGTTATAGATGTCACCATCCTTAGAAAGTAGCACAACAAGCAGTTCTGTTTGTTCTTGTTCATCACCTTGTAAAATGTACCTACAATTGTTTGAAACTAATGATTAAAATAAGCAACATAGAGAAAACATGGATCAAATAAAAACTTCACTAAATGGCACATTTTTAAAAACTACGTATGCTAGACATGTGCAACTAAAGAAAAATTGCTAATCTACCTGCACTAGATGTGGAACTTTACATATCTATATAAAGTAATACCTGTTAAGTAATACCACCTTCATCAAAGTAATACATGTAAAAAATTAATACCATCTATTGGGGCCTTTTCCTGGATCTGCATCCCTAATGAAACCAGGGCCTAAAGTTGCAATCGCTCAAGGTCAATCAAATTATATTGCAATAGCTTGTATATAGACAATTCAATCAAATATAAAATTAATCTGAAAGATTTAACAGACATACCTTCTTTTACTGCATCCCTGACAACAAGAATTACTAGGCTTGTGGATGTATCACCAAGAAAAAGTATACAACACCTCATGAGTTGTTATCGTTAAAGAAACACATACTGAAACATAAACACCGTGATGAATCTCAAACTTAGGAGAAGGAAACTAGGAACAGGGGCTAAACGAATTACAGTAGTGATAATGGGGCAAGATAGGTATAATTTGATAGCTTTCAGGGCTTTGTCATTGCAGTGTAGGATGAGAAATGGAATTAGAATGAGAATTTAGATAATGAATTTTCATTCTATAAGAAGAAATTAACACACCATAATTTCCCTTACAAAATAGAGCATAAATTGATTTATGAATTCTGTTTATAACTCTTTAGAACAATCAGTGAAAGCATAAGATATGCAATGGAATTGAGAAGGCATTCGATGAAATGAAACATGAAGGAGATACAATGCTATAAAGCCATACCACATGAATCCCAAAATTCTTACTGCAACTTCCTCTGTATTATCAAAAAAAATCTCCAAGTACAATAGCTCTCCTATGATATATCCAATATCCAACCCCCCTCTATTACAAAAACATTTCTTTTTTATAGGCCAAATTATAAGGGCCTATTTTTCCAAAAAAATAAATGTCTTTTTGCAGAAATAAAAATAAAAATGATATCAAGGTGGCCAAAATATAAATACTTGAAAAAAGACTCTGATGGCACATTTGAGCTACAAAATTTGATTTATATGTCCAATTTGAAAAATAGGAAATCCAACTACCACAGAAACATTGAAAATAAAATGCACTTCATGTGTTACCCATTGCTCTGGTGTAAATTTGTTGACTTGAGTGAAGAGAAACCATATTGATTGCACCTCGTGCCATTAGATCCTTGGTATCCTTTCTAGAAAGCGAACCATTAATCTAAAAATTCAAGGAAAACATTAACATTAATGAGAAGAACCACAAACTTTTCTTCAAAACATATTCATAAAAAATGAACCAATTCTTCTTTATTTTCGTGATTAAATGGACCAACTTCAAAAGAACCACAGTAGAAGGCATCCAACATAAGTGTTGAGGTAAGGGATGCCCTTATATTCAAATTGTATATATGTGTTGAGGTAAGTGGTACATATACTTATATAGGTACGTAATTATATTTTTTTTATGGAAGAAATACCAAATTAATGTTTGAATGAAACACAACTACAAAAAGATGAATGGCTAGTGAAAGAAACTTACACCAAAAAGTAGGTAGCAAAAAAAGGATGAGTTGTCTTGAGCATTCACCATTTGAAGTATTCACTAGACCTAAAGCCAAAAAGTACAAAATTAACATCAGATTCATACAAACAAATCAACAAAAATATAACCAAAAACTATTTATAAATAATCCAACATATGGAAATACATAAGGAAAGTGAAAGTAGAATGTTTTGAAAATTAGACTTGTTCAAATTTTTCACAAAATCTGGAAAAACTTTGTAATCACTTTGTAAATTTGACACAGTTTTGACACTTTACAAAGTGTCAAAAACAAACCATTGTAGCTTTTATTGTTCGCTGGTATGAAATGGATTTATTCAATTTATTGTTCACTAGTATCTAGGGCTTGTGATTTTATTCAATTTATTTTTCGCTATTATTCAAGTACCAAACTTCTGATGTGGTTTTTATATAGTTTTAGCTACTTTCATTAATCACCTCTACATCCTTGATGTTGGGTATACTGCTGAATTATTTCTGGGTAAATTTTACTTTAATTATGATCAAGGGTAAGTTTTCTCTCTCCTTTAATTAACAATAATATTCATATTAATTATGCATCAATATTTTGCAAGGGTCAAATATTAGTTGTGTTGATAGGAATATGCATATAGCTAGTCCATTAGCCTTTTTAAGTGTCTTTTATCTGAATTCACTTTTTCAGAGTTACCTGGTATTTATAATGATTCTTATTTGTGTTTTATATACTCTTTGTAGGCTTTTCTGATGACGATCTTAGGTCCATCTGATAGCACAACTTAGTGATTGCATAATAGTGCATCTCTACCCAAAAACCTTAAACAAGTCAACTAGAGGAACAAGGATCCTCACCTTCAATAATTATTGTGCAACATCAGAACTTACTAGTGGACCAAGAGGTAAAGTGGGTGCAACAACCTATGTACCTGTTTTTAAAGTTTTCGTCTTACTGTCCTTTCCTAGATACATCAGTCTTATGCTATGAAGCAACTGATTTGTTAACTGGAAAAATGTCTGGATCATTTAATTTAATTTTTATTGTTTTGATCTTATTTAATTTAATGTGAGAAATTCCTGCAAGAGATTTGGCCCCAATTCTAAATTCATTAAGGAGGGCCAGACACGGGCCAAAGTGCTAATCACATTTGAGAACAAGGAAGAAACCAAAAATATCAAACCCACTCTACCAATAGAACAAACCTACCAACCTATTATAGACCATATCAGTGTCATATAATAGGCAACTGTCCCCATTGTGAAATTCTCAGCCTCCTTTTTCATATCTCTGGACTCCCCACTAACAAACATTCCAACTATGTATACCACAGTAGGAACTATGGATGTGAAAATTTGCATCTGCAGAACCACTGGAAAGGTCTCCTTATTTTTAACCCCATTGAATATAAGTTGCATCAATTGAAGAAGCAGTCGATAGAATGCAGAAGCTGCAACAGTGAAAATGAAGACTACTATGTACTTGGCAGTATTCACTCCCTTAGGCCTATCACCATATAAATGAACGACAATCAAATTACACCCAAAGTCAGAAAAACCAGATAATTCAGGATATATGGAGTAATTTTCTGCATGTTCAATATCAATGGAAATAAAACATTGAAGGCTATTTGGCTTGAACAGAGAAGTGAATAGGTCAAAACAGGCATATAAGAGATACCCCATGAGTAAATCAGATTATAACTCCATGCACATGAAGGTACATGCACAATCAACTACCTGACCTGGGTTATCTAGATTCTGGACAAACTCACTGAAATCCAAAAGTCCTTGCTTAACAGTCTAAAAAAATCATGAGGTTGTTTGAACTTTGTACATGGTGTAACCTTGTGTCACTCTTGTAATTAACCCATGGCAGTGTACCTGAGAATGCTTGAGTAACACTTCTTTGAATTGTTCTTGTAAGCCATGGTTCTTGGGAAAGAGAGAACATCACATTGTTATAAATGCTGGTAGACCGAAGGAAATTTCATAGCACAACCTTCAGATTTCAAATGAAGGTTTCCTAAATTTCTCTGTCAGATCCTATATATATATATATATATATATACACAAACACACAAAGTATACTTCACATATGTTTCAGGACAACTCCAATGAATTTATATGAAGGTGAATTATTTGCATAATAAGATCTATGCTATAGACTGACATCCTTGCCCCGAGGAACCCTCTATTTTACATACATAAGAAGAAGGAGATTTTTAAGTATGATACAAATTAAAGAAGGTTTCACATAATGAGAATATCCACCTCATATAGGGGTCTATTAACTGTCAGAACAAAAAATGGCTTAGACATGATTGTTGATCCTAAACTATTGATTGTGTATAAGCTCTAACTTGGGATTAATGTCTGAAACCCTACATGGATTTAGACCTTCAAGGTTGTAAAACATAAGGATAATTAGACAGAGGGATAATTTTCAGGAGTTTTAAATCACCACTTACACCCTTGTATATGTCCAGGAGAGCGATGAATGTGGCCCCAAAACTTCATCATGCAATTGTACCTTAAAGCCTCAGTAGCAAAAAAAAGTAATAATGAAAATATTTAAGAAAAATAAAGGGGGAGTCAGTTAAGTATACTTTTCTTGAAATGGTTCTAGCCAAAATAACATTTTAGTAACAAGTTATGCCACAAGCTCCAGGTTTTGAGATTAAAATTTATATGACATCATTAAATTTCCTATGATAGAGACTGGGGGATTATTTTACCCCAAAGGAAAGGTGTAATATTCCTTATTAGCCAAGCTAATAGGAATATTCTCTTTTGTTTTCATTTTCTTGTTGTAAGAATAAAATTGTAAAGGAGGATAAATTAAACTCCTAAAACAATAGAATAAATACATGCCCATGTGAACAAGGCTAAATCTAGGCTGCTTCAACAAAACACCCATATGTGTGAAAGGGATTAAGTCATTTGACTGGGTCAAATGGACCAAATCAACAGTGTTGTCTAGATACATTGAACCACCTAGTTGCCCAGTGCAATTTTAGTTGGAGACTAATCATGTGAATGTAGCTAAATCATTGAGATGGTTTAGGGTTTGGCAAGGATTCCATCTTATTTAAGGAAGAGGAGGACAACATGAGAGGGGTTGTTGATGTTATTATTTCTAAAGGTATTGTCTATTTAGACATCCCTAATTCTCTAGTTGCTTAGCTGAGAATAGTGTTGTTTAGCACTTGGGTGTTCTTGATCGGAAATCCCACCTCCTTCCTTGAGAGGTATCTTAGAGGAGTCTTTCATTACTTGAACACTATCAGGAATTTTACCAAGCTCTTCTTCCAACTACAATACAGATCCTGTTGATGGTTTGGTTGTTCTTGTAAGCTACAGCAAGTGGAGGCTAGATCTATTCAGATCTAGACCATTATAGTGCCTCTTTTCAGTGGGAGAGCCTTCTATCCACCTAGCAAGAGAGTATTGGATGAAGAGAGCTCATTTTAAGATCTTCGTATTAGAACAGATCATGCTCTAGAACCGACAATGCAGTCCATATTCCAGAACTGCGTTATTTGCAAGGAGAAAGTTGCAGGGTCTTTTGGCACTTTAAGGAGGAGAGATCTCTAGTGTTGGGAATCTGCCCTTCACTGTGGTGATCCGTGGATTACAGATCTAATCCATGTTCCATTCAGAACTGATTTGAATAATGATGTATTAGCTTTAGAAATTCTGAATCATTCTACAGATCAGGTGCATTAGATCTGAGATCTACTCCATGTACTACATTTTTTGCTAAAAACCCCAAGGGGCTTTTGAAGAGGAGATCCTATAGTATACAGATCTGATCTAGATCTATATTTTTGTACACATATCTGCTCTAGATCTGAAGTGTAACTTGCAGCTCTTTTCAGCTAATAAAATAACGTTGTCAAGCTTGTACAGTCATATCTTATGGTTGCAACCTCTTATTTTGAGCATTTCTTCATGTAAAGTTTCCTATTTTTTGTTCTATGATGTATGGGCTTCAATATAATCTTGAAAACTATTTTAAATGACATGATTGAGCCTACATATTGGCCTCCTACATATATTGGGCTGAACTGCGTTATTTTCTAAGCAATTTTGTCACATAGTGCTGCAATACCTTCTCTAGGCAAATTTCTAGTTGTACTAGGTGTGGGAGATCTGTTTAACCCACCTAGAAAGAATTTTTTTTGATATCCTCTTGGATTTAAGTCTTAGATACTCAGATCTAAGGGATCCAAGGGCTGATTCCAAGTGCTTTATCATCCATTCCTGAAAAATGCGTTTTTCAGGCATGCCTTGCTAGCAATCCCAATTTGGGATATTAAAAAAGGTCATAAAACATAAAAGGTTGATCTAGATGTAGTTTAGTCTAAATGGTGCATGAAATTGTTTCTAAGTGTATGCAAGGAATATTCCTAAAAATGTGGATGCCTATCATGGAAGGACATACAATCAATCCTTAGAAATCAAATTCATCAAGCCCTAAAGGGTAGCAAGAAATGTAATTCAGCGAATATCCCATCTCATAATTCTTCTTTTTCCCTAGGATTCAACCCAATAGGATAAAAAATCTAAAATAAATCTTGCATGATGATAATTGTTGAGGTCACAAGACCAATATGAATTAATTATTAGAGAGATACCTCTGGTCAATGAAGGTGATATCTTGGAATATATGAGAAATTAATGTTAAAAGCAAGAAATTACTCTTACACAATAAGATATGTATTGAATCACATGATACTCTTATGTTTCAAGAAAAAAAAAAACTTATAGTATTATGATAGAAACTCTACTAAAAAACTTTTGGAAAAAGGGAAAATTGACAATCATAAATGCCAAAGGCATGGTTGGTGACATTGTCATTATTTGGAATCTAAACATGATTCTACTTCACAATTTATTTTCCATAGAAATAAGTTTAATCGCTCAATTTTACCTCATGGTCCTCATAAAATGCATTCATCACCAATGTATATGGTGTGCATCTTCTTTTGGAAACACACAAATTCTTGCAGAGTCTTGCCAACTTTGTACATCTCAGTGGAAATTCTCATTAGATTCTAAGAAGGGATTTCAACCTTATTTCTTCCTTAGAGTAAAATAAAAGTATAAATTTGTATACATGATCAAGATAATGAAGCATTCAACACCTTTATCAGTGATATGAGACTGATTGATGTGGAAACCCTTAATGGGCTCCATGCTTGTAACAATAAATGTGGGGGATCACAACATGTAGTTTGCAATTGGAATATTTCTTGATTTTAGAATTCTTAATGCTCTATGGTCAAGGTATACACACCAATATTAACCCTTCAACTAGATTAGATCATTGGCCCATATCCATCACTCTCGACAACCCAAGTATCCCCATCAAAAAGCCCTTTAGATTTAAAATTTTTTGGCTTTCCTGCCCATACATTTATAAGAACATCAATCAATGGTGGAATCAAGATGTCATACACAAAAGGAGTCTAATTTATTATTTCCAACAAAGACTTAAAAACCTCAAACAACATCTAAAGACATGGAACATGATAGTCTTTTTAGACATTTTCCAAGCCCAAAAAATCTAGAATCAAGAATGGCATGCATTCAAAAACAAATTATTCGTGGAAGATACGAATGCCGTGTTGGCCAAGAAAAACATTTTTTCACCCACCCTAGTGAGTGACATCAACAAGAAAAAATAATTTTCTGGTATAAATCACAAGTGCAATGACTCAAGAAGGAGAAAAAAACTCGAAATTCTTCCACAAATTGATGATTCGACATTGAAATTGTAATAGAATTACTCATCTCAGGAAAAATAAAGGTAATAAGCTCACTTATCATCAACATATTTATCACAAACCAACACATTTTTCAAGTCTCTCCTCTCAAAACTCAAATAGGACAGTTTCACTGCCATTCACATGATCACCAAACACATTCCCTAATTAGTCTTGAAAGAACATGCTGCCAGTCCCATGAGACCCGTCACTTTAATATATGTAAAATTGAATGTCATAGATATGCATTATAGAAAATATCCAACTCACGTTTTCACCACAAATTTCTTCCACCACATTTGGTTCACCATTAAAAATAAGGTCTAGGTATTAAAATAAAAATTACACTAAATATGAGGTTCCTTTCCAACCATAAATGCTACCTTCATCACTCTAATTAAAAAATATAACAAAGCACTCAATATCTCCAAATTACTGGCTATAGGTCTCTATTATTTTATTTACAAAATGAGATGAGAGGGTTGCACTAGTTGTTGTTGTAATACAACGATTGCCTCCTCTAGATCTAGTCATCTCTTAAGGTTTCCATCTCACACCGCTACTAGATCTAAAAATGGCGGGTTTTTAAAATCAAGGGCTATATACCTTGGCTCATTGAGGTTTTTTACTTTTCAAATTCCACTAGATCTACTCCCTTCAACCACCAAAAAATTGTGACGTGCATATTTTTTCACTAGTGTGGTGGATTACAATCAAACTGCAAGATGCAAAATTTTGGCTCCATTTCAAAATTGGGTTCATAATAGTGATTTTATGCAGTATCGTAGGTGTTATGCCCTTAAGAGGTTTCCTTCCATACATATCAAAGCTCTGTCTTGGGAGGAATTGTTTTCCTTGCCTAGGAACTATATTGAAGTCTGCCATGAGAGGCCAAATTTTTATGCCATTTATGAATTGGTATCATAATAACGATTTTGAACATTATTGAGAAAGTTGTGAATATTTTATGTTATGATTATGTTCAAACTCACTTGGAGTCACAATACTTATGGAAAAGGGAGATCCATTGGATGTAAAATTCCCCTTTTTTTTTACAAATAATTTTTCCACTTATGTTGCTTCAAGGTGGCTTCATGGCATACTGACATTCACAGAATTAGATTTTTTGTGCAATATGTTAGCCACCCATAAAAAAATTTTATATCAGATGGTGGCTAAATGATGTTGGATAGCCTCCAAGAAACAATTTCATTACCAAAATTGCTGATACTTGAAGACTTTTTGATAATATCCTATCCTTGGATAATATTCACTACTGTTTCCCTTCAAAACTCAGAAATCCTGCTAATTTCCAAAGCCAAAACACTACTGCAAACCCCATTTTCCCTTTTTCCTCCTTCCCAAACTAACCTCCTTTTCTATCCCTCCATCTCCCATGAAAATCCTATAATTTCATGTTTTCTTCCCTTTCCATTTCATAAAAACCATTTCATAAGGTCTAAGACCCCTTCTTAGCCTTATCAGAACCTTCATTTCCTTTGAAAAACATTAAAAAACCATAGAAAATCCATATTTTCTATGTTCTGGACTTAAGCCCCCTCGGGCTAAATCCCTAACCCTTTCTCCGTCCATGCGTCCTGGCGCCAGAACCGGTCGCCAAGAAATCAGGCGCTAAACCAATGAATAAGTCCATTGCCGGTCCAGTTTTTCCTTCGTAAAGTCTGAAAACCCACATTTCCAAAGTTTTAAAGTGAAAAATCAATTCACGTGTTTTTATTTTAAAATGGGTGGACCCGCCGCGCAAACGCATCACAGCCATTCATCCAACCCACAGGTCGGACGGTGCGGAGTGTGCCATTCCTATGGACCCCCCCCAGCCATGCACCATTTCTCCAAAACCGCGTGGGTTCCATTGCACCGCCTTTGGGCGGAGGGTGGTTTTTCCCCGATGGCCAGCGATTCCATACGACAGTTGACTCGTGTCCCTTGTACTATTTGAAAACTTCCGCGCAACCAACGTCCACCGTGCGTTAAAATCCAGACCACGATGCCCATCGAAATCAACCTCCGCCGTCTGATCTGGGCCCACTCATCCAACGGATATCGCTATTCGAAAGTATCCGATGTATAATCAAAGTGCCCGCACGATAAACCAACATTTGTACCACAGGAGATCAATCTCCACCGTCGATCTGATCTGCAGATCGATGGTCCATATTTCATTGCCCGATTCCGTTTCCCAGTCAACGATTCCCCTTGGCTGACTTTCCATCGCCCGATCCCGATCGTCGATCTCTGCGCGATCGACGGCTCAGATTCATCCTTCTCCTCTGACCGCCCCTTTCAATCTCGATCGTCGATCTCTGCAGATCGACGGCTCGGATTTGATCTTCCGTTCACTCACTCCACGATCACTCTTGATAAATATGGACCGTTGGATGATGCCATCCAACGGCCACGCTCCCTCCATATGCCTCTACAGCAGTTAACCAATAAATGCATGGATTTTATAACATTTCGTTTGTATTTTGCAGGGATTAATGTTCTTTTTTGCTATGTTCAAAAACGATTCGAAGGAAGAGGGTGACGACTCTCTTGCTTTCGATTTGCCAAGGGAAATCGACCTCCAGGTTTTAAATTCACGTTTCGTCGTGGTCAATTGAGCACAGATGCCTTATGAACCCTACGCAGCCCTGCACGGCAACAAGAAAACATGGATTAAGCACAGAGAAAGAGTATCAGAGCTGAAGAACAGGAAATTATCAGAGCAGAGGATTAATGGATTGTTTACAAGGATTATTGCCCAAAAAGGTCATTATAAACCTAATCCCCGGGTTAAAGCAGAATTCAAAATAGATCCAAAGGGTTTCACTGACAGGTAACCCTCCACCGCCACAAATTGAGGTAAATTGATCCCTCGAGCTACCACGATGCCACCTGTGCCTCAAAATATTCAATCAGGAGCCAAATTTATTGATCAGGATTAGATATTCCGCCTCAAACGTAGCCGAAGAGTTATTTTTGCCAGGAACTTCAATGCAAAGAATATCTACAGAGTTACTTCAACGCCACAAAGTGCCTCAAAGGTCAAAAAAACTCCTACCAAGCTTGAAATCATTATGTAAATCATTTAATACAGAGGATATGTATGTAAGTCTCCTCATTTGAGCCCCTCAAGGTCCAATGAGCCATTTAATTCTGTATTAATTGTAAATGAGATCTTTTATCATATCTCACCTCCTCATCCTTCTATATATACTACAGCAGAAGATGAGTGAGTGTTGGTTGGTTGTTGGTTGTTGTTTGGTCACAAGTTGTAACTTTGAAACTCTCTGAAATAAATATACAAGTCTGTTGAAGTTGAAGAACAAATTGAAGTCTCGGATGTCTTGATGATGTTGTTGCATGTCTGTTCCTGAGAAGGCTCTATCATTGGATCCATGAGCTTGGCTGTTGGTGAAGTATTCTGAATTGTTCTATGTTTTATTCCATTTTCATTATGTTCCATAATTTCTTACTACAGTAGGTTGAAAGTTTTAGGCTAATAAATGACTCCTGGAAGCACCTTGGACCTGTTCATCCTTCACTGTTTTATGTTTTCTTCTGCTGAAGTATTTTAGAGGCTTTAAACTTCCTCTTTAGTCTTCATGCTTGTTTATTTTCGTAATAGCTCAAATAGTTGGTTTCAGCATGATTTATGGTTCTCCCTGCTTGTCTGCTATCACTTGAAAGTTGTTATTGAAGTCTCCCTTTGAATTACCATTGTTTTAAGTTAATCAAAGAGGTCGGTTTTGATCTTGCCCTTTGCCATTGCCTGAACAGTTGTTTTGAAGGTCTTTATAGTTGTAAGCATAGATGTTATTTAGGTGTTCCCTCTTCTATGACTGCAATTATCAGTGAATCTTTTATGTTTTCTAAGTCCTTTAAAATAAAATCTTTGAGGAAATAGGGTGTTCCCCGAATCTTAGATTTCATTTTAAAAGTTGTCTCGAAGTCCTTATTTGCTTAAAGAATGTTTGTAGAATTTATGGTTAGCCCTGTCTATCAAATATCTCTTTATTGTTAAGTTATGTTCTTCAAGTTCCCTTTGTTGAGAATTAAACTTCTCTTTCCAAATCATTAATGTTCACTTCATTCCAAAAACAAAAGGATCCTGTGGCCAAGTTAGATTTGCCCTTTGATATCCCATATCCCTTGAGGAGTTTGTCATGACCTTATCTTGACTCCATTGCCCAATGAACCAGATATTTCCTCTTTCTGTCTATCTTTCCTAGACCTTTCATGTTTTGTTGTATCAACTCAATCCAACCAAACAAACATCTGCACTTAATAACTAGTCTAAAATCCATACTCAAAGCACACAAGATAAACCTTTGCAAACAAATATTTGAGAGATCCCTCTCTGAGAACAGGAGGACTAGATCCTGGAACTCTAAAGATTGGTTCTGATGTTGCCTTGTCTTTTGATTTGCCAAAGTATCAAAACACGGGACACCAACATAGTGGAGATCACGGTGGGACGTCTGAGTCAGTAACAATCCAAATACCCCTTAGGACTTCAGAAATCCCTTATTTTCAAGAATATACAGTGATGATTAGCCACCTCATCGCCACCAACATAATGGCGATCACGGTGGGACCTACTGAGAATTAGAGGTTTCAAAACCTTTCTTTAAACTTTTTAGGTCCAGTATAACATAAGTAACTTTCTTCAAGCACTACCCAACAAATGGTAATCATGATAGGACTAAATTGAATCAGTGACAAACTAAGAAACCCTTAGGATTCT
Source organism: Pinus albicaulis (assembly GCA_034641835.2). Taxonomy (NCBI): domain Eukaryota; kingdom Viridiplantae; phylum Streptophyta; class Pinopsida; order Pinales; family Pinaceae; genus Pinus; species Pinus albicaulis. Next base: position 1,240,758,395 of record CM076578.1, read on the forward strand.
TGTAAAGCCTTACCAAACCTTGAAGGAACCCGTTACCAAGCCATAAGAGCAACTCTGTTTGTTTGAACACCTTAGCTAAGTGCAAAATCAGACTTAGAACACTCTCTTAACCACTAAAACCAAATAACTCAGAAAAACCCAAAAAAAAATTCAAGTTTGGCTTCATAATAAACATGGTAGTCGACCATAAAATCTTTTACCTCCTCAGGAGCTAAAAACTTCCACTTTGTAGTAAAACACTCATTCTTATATATCACTTACCTTTTGATGTGTTTTACCTTGTACTCTTAGACAGAGTCTAGAAAGGGCCAGGTAGCCTCCGGATCTCATCCTCTTTTTGAGGTGAAATATCTGGTGAATTCCCTCCCAGTCAATCTCTGGTTAGAGTTTGTGGGGTTTCAAAATATCCTTGCAAAAGGATATTTCACAAGCACTATGGTGGACAGTGTACCCCTTAGAAAACATTCTGAACTTTCCACCTGGCGACTCCACAATCCTGAACAGACCTTAAGACTCCACTAGGAAGAACCTTTATCATTTGTAATATAATTCAAATCCAATTAGAGGACTGTAGGATTAAAATTTCTGTAAAAAGATCAGTTAACCTCTCAAATATTGTCATACTTGGTTAAACGTTTCTTGTTATTTGGGTCTAAAAACACAGCATAGTGGCTCCTAGAAAGATCCACACTAGAACCCATCCTGACCCTGATCCACCTGAGATAGTTGATAACCCAGAAATAATCCTTAGGAACTCTCCTAAGATAGAATCCTCAACTATTTTTAGATCACCTCCAAGAGCTAATTCAGTCCCTAAAAATCTTTTAGCTCTACAACAATCACAAGCTGACTTTGTCAATCCCTTTAGAACTAGGTCATTTGGTGATTTAGATCAACTAGATTCTGAGTCTTCACTTTCATATCCTAAGACAAGTGAACATCCTGGAAGTAGAGAAACAACACCTCCTGATTCACACCTCCTTCATAACCTAGGTGTCTCTCATCCAAGATCAGCTCAGCAATCTACTGTTGTTCCATCTACATCTGTCCATCCTTCATCCACTGTTCAAACCACTCCATTTCAGCCCACACCTCCTCTTGTCAATCCACCCCTTGTAAACCCACCCCTGCCACATATCATGGTAGCACGGTATGCTCCCTTAGTCCTTCCTGTATGGTTAGTCAACCTTCACCAGGACTATCAGTCCAAAATTCCATTATATGATGCTAGCAATGCTGTAACTGCATCACAACATGTGGATAAGATGGATGACTACTTTGACAGAAATGAGATCGATGATGATTCTGTCAAGCTTAGATTATTTGATCAAAGCTTAGGGGGAGAAGTAAGAAAATGGTTTAAAGGTTTAAGCCCCCGTAGTATTAATGATCTCCAAGCCTTCCATCAAATGTTCCTAAACAAATGGGAAGTAAAGAAGAATCCTCTCCAAGTCCTTGCTGATTACGACAACCTCCGTAGAAACCCTGGGGAAAGTGTACAAGCCTATTGTACTAGATTTAACAGTGTATATAATGCACTTTCCCTAGAACTAAAACCCCCACAAGGCTCAGCCTTAAATAAATTTCCTGAAGGTTTTGACTCTGACATGACTTATTCGCTAAGAGAAAGATATTTTGCAACTCTCGAAGATATGCAAAGGGGTGCTCTTTCTGTGGAAGTCAACTTAATAGAAAAAAGGGTAAGAATGAAAACTGAAAAGAGAGTATCTTTTAGAGAGGAATCCCCTTCTTCCACTTCAAGTTCAAAAATGGAGAGAATGTTTGAAGAAATGATGAAAGAGATGAGCATAATTAAGAAAGCACAAGCAAATCAAAACTAGACTGCACTTCAAAACAATCAAAACAGAAATAGGAATCAGAATTATAGAAGAGATAATGACCAAGATAAGCAAAAAGAAAGTGACCAACAAATTAGACCTCCCTTTCAACAGAATTATGTAGATCAATATGAGGAAGACAGGGAGCTGGGAAGGTTGGAAGAATCACATGTAAACTTGGTTGGATCAGACAGTGGGGATGATTTTTTCCTCACTGAGGAGGAACAAGGTTTCTTCTCGGATGATCAAAATAAAAACACCTATGAATATTCTGATGACTATAGATTAGGTTTTGAAAATGCAATCATGGAGGTACACAAATAGTATGCTCTTAGGAGCAAGGGAAGTATATAAAATTCAAAAGATAAGAATACTAGCACTGTTGTCAAGAAAAATGCAGAAAACCATCCCAAAAAGACAGCAGAAAAAACCAACATTTCGGCCAAAAAACCAGATTTAAACAAAGACAAGGCAACCCAGCCGAATGATGAACAGAGTACCCCTAGCACTTCAGCTAGTGGTCCTAATAAAACTATTCCTATCACTAGTTCAAACAAGGTTCAGCAAATCAAAGCTGCTGAAAAGAATTCAATTGAAAAAACAGATGTAAATATTAACAATTCAATTATTCCTTTCAGCCTTGAGGGAGAGATTGCTAAGATAAAGATTGCCATCCCCCTAGCTGAACTAGTAACCCAAGAAGTGTACAAAAGCCAAGTTTTGAAAGCTTTAAACTTAGGAAGTGATACTGACACCCTAAACTTGACAGATGACAAACCTGAGATGTTGTTTGGCCCAGAAGTTGAAGGAAAATATCAATAAGGACCAGTCCCTCCCTTCTACGTTAGTTTGAACATACACGATAAAATTCTACACAATGCCATGCTAGATTCTGGAGCTTCACACAATCTAATGCCCAAGGTAGTAATGGAAAGCTTAGGCCTAGAAATTACTAAACCATACAAAGATTTGTATTCCCTTGACTCAAGCAGAGTCAAATGTTTGGGTTTAATCAAAGATTTATGTGTTAACCTAGCTTAGATCCCTGCCAAGAATCTAGTAATGGATATAGTTGTAGCTGACATTCCCCCTAAGTATGGCATGCTCTTATCAAGATCATGGGGAGCCAAACTTCAGGGAAGCCTTCAAATGGACATGTCTTATGCCACCATCCATGTTTTTAACCAAAACAGAAGACTATACAGAGAATCCCACATGAAGTACATGGTGAGTAACATGGACAAACCAAACAACACTCCAATCTATTCTATTCAATCAAGTTTAGATTCCTTTATCTTGTGTAACGAAGATGAAATTACTCAACAAAGTAAAGAAAACATAGACCCAATCAGTTCACCAGAACAATCCAATCTTACCTCGAATCAACTTCAAAACATTGACAATCTACAGCAACAAGAAAATTAAAATGAGTCAAATATATTTTGGACAATAAATTTCGATGGATCCTGTAATAAAACCAGTGCAAGGGCAGGTGTCTGGATTCAAAACACAAATCAGATTTTTTCATACAAGTTAGACTTCCCATGCACTAACAATATTGCTGAGTATGAAGCACTTCTCCTGGGCTTACAACTACTTAAAAAATTAGAAGCCCAAAAGATATCTATTTTAGGGGATTCTGAACTTATCATCAAACAAATCAAAGGAGAATACTCAGCCAAGAATCCAAGGCTTAGGGAATATCGAAATGCTGCCCTTGACTTGTTAAAAACTTTCGAAAAATATGAACTCATTTTCATCCCTAAAGCACTGAATCATCTAGCAAATGAACTTGCCTTCACTACCAGCAATTGCCAAGTACCTGAGATAAATGAACAACTCAGTATAAAGGTGAAACACAGACCTGCTGTGCCTGATAACGAAGATCACTGGCAGGTGTTTGAATCCGACAAACACATAGATGATTTCTTGAAATCAGAAAATGATTTCAGCATACCAACACCAGGAACTAGCCATAAAGAAAATTGTTTATATATTGAACAAATCCCAGAGGCGGAAATAAAATATCCTGCTGACATAAATCATTGTGAGAATCCTTTTGAAGAATAAATAATGAACAATGAAGACTATGAAGACTTGGAAGTCTTACAATGCAAAAATGATAAAATCCCAAGAGGTCTCACACCTTTAGAACACCTGTTTGATCTCAACGATGTAGCTAAAGAACCAAGAATGGAGCCTGTAGAAACAAATGTAGAAGAGCATAACATAGGCAGTCTAGCAGAACCCAAGATGATCAAGCTATCCAACACCCTCCCAACTCACATAAAATTGCAATACATAGAGCTTTTCAAAGAGTTTAAATATGTTTTTGCTTGGGAATACAAAGACTTAAAATCATATGATACCAGCATCATCCAACATAAAATCTCCTTGAAGGAAAATCAAAATCCTTTTAAGAAAAAATTAAGGAGAATAAATCCCCTTTTATTACCTTTAGTTAAGGTAGAAATCGAGAAAATGTATAATTTTGGGATCATAGTACCCATTAGATTTTCAGAATGGGTATCAAACTTAGTTTCTGTTAGAAAGAAAACAGGGGAAATCAGGCTCTGTATTGACTTCAGAAATTTAAACAGAGCCTCTTTAAAAGTAAACTACCCCTTACCCAAGATGGACCATATACTTCAGAGGGTAGTTGGGTCAAGAAGAATATCCCTATTAGATGGGTTCTCAGGTTACAATCAGGTGTTAGTGTTCCCAAGTGATCAAATCAAAACTGCTTTTACCACACCTTGGGGCACCTTTATGTATGTCAAAATGCCTTTCGGATTAATGACTGTAGGGGCCACCTTCCAAAGGGCCATGAACATAGCCTTCTCTGAAGATATTGGCTATTTTATAATTATTTACCTTGATGACATAATTGTTTTCTCAAAAACTGATGAAGAGCATTTGATTCATCTAAGAAAGGTTTCTGAGAAGTGTAGGAAATTTGGCTTATCACTGAATCCCAAGAAGACCCTCTTTGGTCTCCAAGAAGGGAAACTTCTTGGTCATATAATTTCAGAAGAGGGAATCAAAATAGACCCTACAAGGATAGATGGCATATTGCAAATTAGCCATCCTAGAAACCTCAAAGAATTGCAATCTTTCATTGGAAGGTTAAATATTTTGAGAAGTTTTATTCCCAACCTTGCTGAGCTATTAAAAAACATTACAAACATGCTTAAGAAAAACATGGGTGTAAAATGGTCTTTACCAGCTAAACAATCATTCGAACTGGTCAAACAAGCTCTTACCCAAACACCAGTCCTGATTAGTCCTGATTTTACCAAAAACTTTTACATTTTTTCTTTTGCATCTGAGCATACAATAGCTGCAGTTTTTCTTCAAAATAATGATCTGGGACAAGAACAACCAATATATTTCTTTTGTAGGGCCTTAAGAGACACTCCTCTCAAATATATTATCATGGAGAAGCAAGCCTTAGCATTAGTGAAAGCATTAAAGGACTTTAGGGTCTACATCTTACACTCTCACATAATTGCTTTTTTTCCACATACTGTTGTCAAGGATATCCTAAGTCAAGACCCTGATGGTAAAAGGGGAAAATGGATTGCAACTATTCTCGAATATGACTTAGAAATTAGGACCACCAAACTAGTTAAGGGGCAAGGATTAGCAAAACTTATGGTTGAATCTAACTTCCAAGCATTAGACATGAATATGGTAGATGTGTTGGAAGAAGCAGAAGAAGCTGATGCTCCTTTTATTAAAGAAACATTTCTAAATTCCCCTTGGTATGCTGACATTGTTTATGTGCTTTTATATTTAAATACTCCTCCTTCTTTGTCTAAAAATAAAGCTAGATTTTTGAAACACAAAGCTCTGAGTTTTTGCATTATAGATGGGGTGTTATATTGGAAAAATGCTGTTGGAATTTTTCTTAAATTTTTACTTGAAGATGATGCAGGAAAGATCGCGCACGAGCTACATGATGGTGAATGTGGAGGACACCTCTACTGGAAGGCCACAATGAACAAAATTCTCAGATCAGGTTACTCTTGGCCTACCCTTTTCCTAGACACTCAGAAGCTGGTCATATCTTGCCATAAGTGTCAAATCTTTGATGGCAAGAGAAAAATCCTTCCCTTACCCTTACATCCTATCAGAGTTGAGGCACCTTTCCAACAATGGGGGCTAGACTTCATTGGGGAAATTCATCCATCCTCCTCAGCTCAACATAAGTGGATACTCACAACCACTGAATTCTTCACCAAATGGATAGAAGCTATACCTACCAGGAATGATAATGATTCTGTCATTATCAAGTTTCTTGAAACCCACATCCTATCCAGATTTGGTTGTCCCAGGAAAATCATAACAAACAATGCTGCTGCTTTCAAATATAAGAAGATGGTTGATTTCTGTCACAAATAACATATAACCTTGGGCCATTCCACTGCTTACTATCCCCAAGGAAATGGATTAGCTGAATCCTCCAACAAGATTCTCATCAATATCATCAAAAAGCTGTTGGAAGAAAATAAAAAATCATGGCACAGTAAGTTGGTTCATGCCTTATGGGCTGATAGACTAACTACAAAGAAATCAATAAATATGTCCCCCTATCAGTTGGTTTATGGCACGGATGCAATTTTTCCTACCTCATTGGGAGTTCCAGTCATGAAGCTCCTTCAAGAAGTACATGTTGAAGAAAATGATATGCAGAGGAGGATCAACCAAACAATCCATTTACAGCAGACCAGGGATGAAGTTTATGAAAGAACACAGTTGGTCCAAGAAAAAATGAAGAAACTATTTGATAAGAGGACCAAGGCAAACAATTTCCAGGTTGGAAGTGTTGTTCTCAAATGGGATTCAATAAGAGAAGAGAGGGGGAAACATGGCAAGTTTGAGAACTTGTGGAAAGGGCCCTATATTATTCATGCTGAGATGGGTCATAATACATTTTTCTTGAAATAATTGAATGGAGAAGACCTATATGGAGGTCCTGTCAATGGTAGAACTCTCAAACATTACTTCTGCCAAGAATCTTAAGTTTCAAAGCATTTTTTCTTTACCATTGTAAATATCATAGCCCAACCATTGCATTCAAAGTTATGAAAAATCAAAAATACAAAAACAAAGAAAAGAAAGAAAAGAGGGCAGAAATGAAAACAAGAAAGGCAAAGCCCCATGCCAAAAAAGAGAAATAAATCTGAAAGTGTGCAAGCTCAAATGCCACTCCTAAAAAACACACTCCTAATTAGTCAAACTGTTTAATCTTAACTAATTAGCTTTAAATTTTTTCTGCTGATAGGATAGTGAATTTGATTTGCCAAACTACTTAATCTTGGCTTATCAGTAGATAGTTTATGTTAGAAATTGAAGGTTCAAACAAACTCAAAATCTGAACCAAATTTTCCAAAAGGAGATGACTCAAATCTATGTTAAATTTTGAGTCAAAGAAATGTAAAGATCTGGTTCTAATCAGATCAAAACCTGAACCAGAAGAGAAACAAAGACAGCTCAAAACAAGTTTAAAACAGAGCTGTAAAAAGAGAAGGCAACACTTTGAGTTTTCAGATCTTAAGCCTTCTATTTTTTTAGATTTAAATTTTCTACAAATAATAATCTATGTGCAACTTGTTTTTATGCCATAGATCACAGCAAGTCAGACAGCTTAACCTTGACTTGACTGTTTTTAAATTTATGTTATAGAATTCAGAGAATGAAGTCTGTTGGACAGTTTAATCCCAACAGATAGTAGATTAGGTAGAGAAATATCTGAGCTCAACTGTTTAATCTGAGTTCAGGGAGAAATAAGGAGTAGAATTAGATTAGTCTTTATTCTTTCAAAAGAATAAAATGTTGAAAGAGATTTTGCCAATCCAAGTGCACTCTAATGAAGAAAAAATGTTAGATCAGTAGGATTGGGTAGGTAGAAAGTTTGTTGATGGAAGTTCCATTGTTTTTAACGACTGATAACTTGTTTCCAGAGCAAAAGAAGATCATTCAAGCAGAAGAAAACAGTCCAATGGATGAGGCAACTGATCAGCCTCCCAGAGAATACAAGTCTGCAGTTCTTGATGCCTTCAAAAAGGCACCATCCCCAAGTGGAGCCATTGTTAGCCACCCATAAAATTCTGTCATATCAGATGGTGGCCAAATGATGTTGGATATCCTCCAAGAAACAATTTCATTACCAAAATTGCTGATACTTGAAGACTTTTTGATAATATCCTATCCTTGGGTAATATTCACTACTGTTTCCCTTCAGAACTCAGAAATCCTGCTGATTTCCAAATCCAAAACACTACTGCAAACCCCATTTTCCCTTTTTCCTCCTTCCCAAACTAACCTCCTTTTCTATCCCTCCATCTCCCATGAAAATCCTATAATTTCATGTTTTCTTCCCTTTCCATTTCATAAAAACCATTTCATAAGGTCTAAGACCCCTTCTTAGCCTTATCGGAACCTTCATTTCCTTTGAAAAACATTAAAAAACCATAGAAAATCGATATTTTCTATGTTCTGGACTTAAGCCCCCTCGGGCTAAATCCCTAACCCTTTCTCCGTCCATGCGTCCTAGCGCCAGAACCGGTCGCCAAGAAATCAGGCGCTAAACCAATGAATAAGTCCATTGTCGGTCCTGTTTTTCCTTCGTAAAGTCTGAAAACCCACATTTCCAAAGTTTTAACGTGAAAAATCAATTCACGTGTTTTTATTTTAAAATGGGTGGACCCACCGCGCAAACGCATCACAGCCATTCATGCAACCCACAGATCGGACGGTACGGAGCGCGCCATTCCTGTGGACCCCCCCCCCCCCCCAAACTGTGCGCCGTTTCTCCAAAACCGCGTGGGTTCCATCGCATCGCCTTTGGGAGGAGGGTGGTTTTTCCCCGATGGCCTGTAATTCCATACGATGGTTGACGCGTGTCCCTTGTACTATTTGAAAACCGTTACGCAACCGTCGTCCATCGCGGATTAAAATCTAGACCAGGATGCCCATCGAAATCAATCTCCGCCGTCCGATCTGGGCCGACTCATCCAACGGCTATCGCTCTTCGAAAGTATCCGATGTATAATCAAAGTGCCCACGCGATAAACCAGCCTTCGTACCACAGGAGATCAATCTCTGCCGTTGATCTGATCTGCAGATCGACGGTTCATATTTCATCGCCCGATTGCGTTGCCCAGTCAACGATTCCCCTCGGCTGACTTTCCATCGCCCGATCCCGACTGTCAATCTCTGCACGATCGACGACTCAGATTCATCCTTCTCCTCTCACCGCCCCTTTCAATCTCGACCGTCGATCTCTGCAGATCGACGGCTCGGATTTGATCTTCCATTCACTCACTCCACGATCACTCTCGATAAATCTGGACCATTGGATGATGCCATCCAACGGCCACGCTCCCTCCATATGCCTCTGCAGCAGTTAACCAATAAATGCATGGATTTTATAACATTTCGTTTGTATTTTGCAGGGATTAATGTTCTTTTTTGCTATGTTCGAAAACGATTCGAAGGAAGAGCGTGACGACTCTCTTGCTTTCGATTTTCCAAGGGAAATCGACCTCCATGTTTTAAATTCACGTTTCGTCGTGTTCTATTGAGCACAGATGCCTTATGAACCCTACACAGCCCTGCACGGCAATAATAAAACATGGATTAAGCACAGAGAAAGAGTATTAGCGCTGAAGACCAGGAAATTATCAGAGCAGAGGATTAATGGATTGTTTACGAGGATTATGGCCCAAAAAAGCCATTATAAACCTAATCCCCAGGTTAAAGCAGAATTCAAAACAGATCCAAAGGGTTTCACCGACAGGTAACCCTCCACCGCCACAAAATGAGGTAAATTTATCCCTCGAGCTACCACGGTGCCACCTGTGCCTCAAAATATTCAATCAGGAGCCGAATTTATTGATCAGGATCAGATATTCCGCCTCAAACACAGCCGAAGAGTTATTTTTGCCAGGAACTTCAATGCAAAGAATATTTGCAGAGTTACTTCGACGCTACAAAGTGCCTCAAAGGTCAACAAAACTCCTACCAAGCTTGAAATCATTATGTAAATCATTTAATACAGAGGATATGTATGTAAGTCTCCTCATTTGAGCCCCTCGAGGTCTAATGAGCCATTTAATTCTGTATTAATTGTAAATGAGATATTTTATCAGATCCCACCTCCTCATCCTTCTATATATACTACAGCAGAAGATGAGTGAGTGTTGGTTGGTTGTTGGTTGTTGTTTGATCACAAGTTGTAACTTTGAAACTCTCTGAAATAAATATACAAGTCTGTTGAAGCTGAAGAACAAATTGAAGTCTCAGATGTCTTGATGATGTTGTTGCATGTCTGTTCCTGAGAAGGCTCTATCATTGGATCCATGAGCTTGGCTGTTGGTGAAGTATTCTGAATTGTTCTATGTTTTTCCCCTGTTATCATTATGTTCCATAATTTCTTACTACAGTAGGTTGAAAGTTTTAGGCTAAGAAATGACTCCTGGAAGCACCTTAGACCTGTTCATCCTTCACTGTTTTATGTTTTCTTCTGCGGAAGTATTTTAGAGTCTTTAATCTCTCTCTTTAGTCTTCATGCTTGTTTATTTCCTTAAAAGCTCAAATAGTTGGTTTCAGCATGATTTATGGTTTTCCCTGCTTGTCTGCCATCACTTGAAAGCTGTTATTGAAGTCTCCCTTTGAAGTACCATTGTTTTAAGTTAATTAGAGAGGTCGATTTTGACCTTGCCCTTTGCAATTGCTTGAATAGTTGTTTTGAAGGTCTTTATAGTTGTAAGCATAGATGTTATTTAGGTGTTCCCTCTTCTATGACTGCAATTATCAGTGAATCTTTTATGTTTTCTAATTCCTTTAAAATAAAATCTTTGAGGAAATAGGGTGTTCCCCGAATCTTAGATTTCATTTTAAAAGTTGTCTCGAAGTCCTTATTTGCTTAAAGAATGTTTGTAGAATTTATGGTTAGCCCTGTCTATAAAATATCTCTTTATTGTTAAGTTATGTTCTTCAAGTTCCCTTTGTTGAGAATTAAAACTTATCTTTCCAAATAATTAATGTTCACTTCATTCCAAAAACAAAAGGATCCTGTGGCCAAGTTAGATTTGCCCTTTGATATCCCATATCTCTTAAAGAGTTTGTCATGACCTTATTTTGACTCCATTGCCCAATGAACTAGATATTTCCTCTTTCTGTCTATCTTTCCTAGACCTTTCATGTTCTGTTGTATCAACTCAATCCAACCAAACAAACATCTGCACTTAATAACTAGTCTAAAATCTATACTCAAAGCACACAAGATAAACCTTTGCAAATAAAAATTTGAGAGATCCCTCTCTGAGAACAGGAGGACTAGATCATGGAGCTCTAAAGATTGGTTCTGATGTTGCCTTGTCTTTTGATTTGCCAAACTATCAAAACACGGGACACCAACACAATATCTAGCATAACAGAAAGATGCATTTTCACAGGCACCACATTTTGAAAATCATGATGGTCATTTTCAATACCATGTAGCATGTTCTCCAACCATCATTAGTGTTCCCCTGAATTTTCTTGAAGTTTGTAAGGTACTAGATGGATCTTCTAGGGTTTTTGATAGAAAACCCTATAGTCATCACCCCATATCTACTTAAATATCTTCTAGGTAATCCTTAGTCGACCCCATATACCCAAAAAATATTGTAGGCACTATTCCTCTCCCATTATTTAATCATAAAACCTAAATTCTAACTTTATTTTCTGTTTATTATTAGATTAGAGTTTAAAACATCCTTGCATGCATTCTTAGCCATAAATAGGCTAGACATCGTAGCATATGAAGATCTAAATATAGCCCAGATTGATTGAAAGAAAAACATTCCTAATTTGTTTTCTTAAATATTTATTAGTCTTTCTTAAATGGGAAGTCCTACCAACAAATTATTGTAGGTTCCAACCTTCCAACCATAGTCAGGTATGGCTAATCCTGAGCATTTGAAAATATTCATCTCCTCTAGCTACTAAGGAAAATGAAACACAAATTCATATAATTAGTGCTACTGTAGAAAATTACACTAGAGAAGGTGGTAGTTTCTTTGTAGAATGCTTAAAATAATTTATAAGCCACACCCTAAGGGTCAAGTTCAATATAGAAAACATGTATGATAAAGGGACATAGGAAATGAAAAGTCATGTGATACACATCCCAAGGGTTTAGTTTCAATATAGTAGAACATGTATGATAGAGGTACATGGGACACAAATCCCAAGAGTTGAGTCCAAGAGAACGATATAAGACAGATATCTCTGTAGCTACTAGTGTAGTTAAAAGAAAATCTAGATTCCTTTTCTTCAATTATCTATGCTTAGTTGTGAATCATTTATGATGTGTAATGGGTTTTTGTATGATATACCTTCTAGATTAATTTTACATATACTTTAAACCAACAAAAGACAAAATGAGGAAAATTTTGGCAATTTGTGTGGTTAATTGACAAATTTGACCCTTTGTATTATGTATATTGACAAGAAAATGCTAGCAAGAAAGGAAAAAGTGCAACATGAAGAAAATTCATGATTAAATGAATTTGCGGATCATGGAAGAGAAAAGATCAAATTGACGTGAGGTTTTAATTAGCATTAGTTTGAATCAGGTTATCGTTGTGAGGTGAAGGTTATTGATGATCCAAAAGATATGGCAAGGACTTTTGGAGATTGAGGGAATTGAGAGAATGACATAAGTATGTTGTGATAGTGGTGAAACATTGCCTAAGTAAATTTGAAGGATGCATATCATTGTTGTAAGTGCATAAAAGAGGTGATGAGAGGTTTGTTTCAAAGTTTCAAATGATTATTGCATCCAAGAAATACAAGGTTAAAAGGGTCATCGCAGGGACAATGTTGCGATCATGCATTGAAGCTTATTGTCATAAATCCACTTGACACTCATAATATTTTAGATGATAAATCTATGTGTAACCAATTTCTATTCAAGGAGATGGTGCGGCCAAGAGAAGATCATTCTAGGAATAAGATAGAGATTATGCACCCTACAAGACTTGTATCGACTATACACATGGTTCCTTGACAATGTGCAACAAAAGGACATATTAGTCCATTCATGAAAAGTTTATTTTAATGTGCATTTTGCAGATATCATATTTTCACTATGTTGTGATGATAGTTACCAAGGGAATGTCGAACCAAATAACAAGCACATGGAAGCTTGTGTACTACATTGGAGGCATTATAATGCTGCAAAGAAAAACATTACAGCTGAATTATGTATGCAAGCATGTGGAAGAAGGAATAGACTACAAAACATGCACATATATATGATACTTTATTGTGCAAATGTATTTTCTTTTGATCGCAAAAGGTTTGACCTTTAAAAATGGATAACCAAATCGAAAAGGAAGAATTAATGGAATTTTTCAAAATGGTTGGCTAATCAACATATTGGCAAGACAAAGATGTTTGGAATGATCAACACACACTAAGACTCAGTCAAAATATTATCACATAATGAAAAACAATATGTTACAGGGCGTTGAGATGAGTGCAAATGAATATACTACAATAGGGCCATGTACATATTACCATACGATGCAAATGGATATATGTTCTTATGCAAGCCAATATAATGCAATGGAGTGTGTGGCCACTATACAACAATTTATCTTGTAACGCTATATCAACTCATGTGAAGATGCTCTATTAAATTCTCAAAGAATGATGATAAAAGGTAGAGGTAAGGTGGTTTGTTAAAAAATTTTAGAAGCATTGAGAAATATACCATATATCACGTTGCATTGTAATGACCTGCTTGGAGAACAATGAAATGAGTGATACACTATATTATATGTGTGGAGTGATATTCCCTGCGGTACAATGAGATCTATCTAATGCTACAATTACAAGGTATTAGGAGAACAATGGAAGATACTACAGGTTGTATTGTGGACATAATACCATTTTCCTTACAATCAAATACCCATCAAAGATTAGAAAATTAGGATACTCACATCAGTGCACAAAAATGCCATCATGGAGGATACAAACTGCAAAGTGCAGAGTGCATGTGTAGAATTGAAAAATGTGAGGGAGAACCCACCTTATACATCAAGGAGAAATATGGTAAGATGCTCATTGTTGTGTTATATGTTGATGATGTGATCTTTACAGGTAATGATGATTACCTTGTTGAAAATTTTAAGACAATCATGAAAAATGAATTTGAAATGACTGACATGGGATTGCTGAAATACTTCTTAGGAATAGAAGTAAAGCAAAGTGAAAATAAAATTTTTATTTCTTAAGAAAAGTATGTTAATGAATTTTTGGAGAGATTTAACATGCAGGATTGCAAGGCAGCAATTACTCCCACAGTAATGGTATTAAAACTCAGCAAAGAGGACAACAACAAGGATTTTGATCCTAGTTTGTACAAGAGCATAGTTGGCAGCCTCATGTATTTGACTGCAACTAGGCATGATATAATGCATGTTGTTAGTTTGATTTCCATATTCATGGAGAGGCCAAAAGAAGTACATTGGCAGGCAGCAAAAATAATTTCGAGGTATGTTAAAGGAACTAAAAGGTATGGAATTTTATATACTACTTCAAAAAATTCTAAGTTAATTGGATACACAGACAGTGATTGGACTGGAAGTGTAGATGACCGGAAAAGTACTTTTGGTTATGTTTTTTACATGGGTTCAAGAGCCATTTCATGGGCTTCTAAGAAACAGCCTATTGTAGCATTATCTACAACAGAGGCAAAGTATGTGACAGCTACAACAGCAATGTGTCAAGCAGTTTGGATGAGGAGGATTTTGAGAAGTTTATGCCAAGAGCAAGAAAAATGCACAATGATTTATTGTGACAATAGCTCAGCTATTGCATTATCAAAGAATTATGTGTTTCATAAAAGAACGAAACACATTGATACAAAGTTTCACTACATCAGATAATTGGTGAACAATGGAGAAGTTGTTTTACAACATTGTAGAACAGAGGAGCAGTTTGCAGACATTCTAACCAAACCTTTGGGACAGAAGATTTTTGAATTTTTAAGGAAATGTTTGGGTATGAATGATAACCCAACAGTTGAACTTAAGGGGGAGTGTTGAAATGTTAATTTCAACTGCAGGCTTGTACATCTACAGGTGAAGCAGTACAGGAGCGATTCACTATTCTGCATACAGCCGCTTTCCATTTTTGTTTTCATGTTTTCAATGAACAACCGCTTTCTATTTGTATGAACGGTCATTCGAGTTTGAAAGCCCTTACAGTATTTTAGAAAGCAGAGTTTCTTTTCTACATGGCCAAGTCTTTTTCTAAGTTTTGAATGGGATACATCTGTGGTCCCCACTAGTCTTTTTGAATCACAATCGCAAAATCACAGCAGCAAAGTTTTTGAAGTTAAGTGTCTTGTTGATATGGAAAGTTGTGATGCGATGCGATGTGGTCCCACCACAATCGCAAAGGGACAAAGCAATGTTTCGCCATCGCAATGTGTTATCGCCGATTGAAGAGTTGCGATGTGGTCCCACCACAATCGCAAATTGCAATCGCTCATTGCAATGTGTTCCGCCATATGTTAAGTTCAAATGAAAATTTGCGATGCGATTGTCGCAATCGCAAGTCTCATATCGCCATCCGCCCAGATCGAAGTTTCATTATAATATTTGCGATGCGATCACAATCACAATATCGCAAGTTTGTTTGTCAAGTCGTTCCGCATTTGTTTTTCGCCGATGCGATTGTCGCAATCGCAAAGTTCAAAAGGTTCGTCCGCCAAGTCAATTGTTCTGCCGATCGCAATCGCTCAATCGCAAGTTTGTTTTTTCCGCTACACCAAATGTTTCGCCGATCGTCGATCGCCGATTGCGATGTGGGCTCCACTCGTACATCGCGCATATGTTAAAGTTTATGTTCCGACAGCGATTTTTCTTTGTAATTTGTTTATTTCTTTGTTTTATGTTAAACAACGCGCGCCATATAAAAATCATTGTATTGCATTGTTTTATGTATTGAAAAGTATTGTGAAGTGTTATAGTGTTGTATCCCTATGGAAGCCCGCAGCATAGAAAGACACAGTGAAGACGAGAGAGCACTGTTTTAGTGCGTTTTTGAGAGACAGAAAGTTTTTTTTCAGCACTACATCTTGCAGCAGTCCATTTTGTAATCTCTCTATGAGAGGAAGAGGTTTTTTTTGTAATAGCTTTCTACAGTTAATGAAATAGTTACAGTTTGTAAAACTATGTGTCCCAGTGAAGCAAATTTTGTTTTAATTCTCTGTGTTCAGAGGAGAGTATTATTCTCTCTGTGTATTGTTCTGAAATTATCAGAAATTCCAACATATATTTGAATGTTTTTTTCTCATAAAATGTATAATAAAATTATTTTAACTTTAAAAATATTTAAACATCTATAAAAGTAGTTATTTTTTTTATCTTTTTCTTAGTAAATTCGAAATTGAAATGATTTAATAAAACACATTTATATCACTAATTTTGAAATATCCTTGTACTAATATATAAGATACATTTATATTACTATTTTTGCTGCAATAAAGGATTTAGCTTTTAACTAGCTTGGATCACAACTCATATGTGATTTAGACATAGAGTTATCAATTAGAGAAGAATGGAAGGTTTCTATAAGAGGATTGAGATGAAACCACCTTTAAACTTAAAATATATTTATAAAATGCTTCTTCTAAGAAAAAAAGAAAATTTAAACTTTAACTTTTTTTATAACTTCTTTGAACAATAACTTATTTATTTTTATAAAAGTGAACTTCTATACAAAATGTATGTTGAAACTAAATTAACCAAAATCTATTATAACTCTAGATCTACCTAAATCTTCCATTACTTCAATGTATCTATGATCGATCGAATTTATAAAGTTCTTCACCACAAGGTACTTCTAAGTACTCCCATAAACGCAGCAACGGGTTTTCTCGATGGCAACTTCACCGTCCTGATATATAAAGAAGGTCTTGTTAGTTTTTTTTAATTTTATTAGAAAGTCAATGATTTTATAATGATTTTATTAGAAATTTTGATTTATATTATTTAAATTTCTATTTTTGAGTGAAATTTTGATTTATATTATTTTGGGGAATTTTTTTTAACTATTTATATCAATTTAACACATGAAAAAATTCTCAAGTTATGAAAACTCACGACTGACATTTCTAATCCAATGAATCTTTGCACTCCAAAACAGTCTAACGGATAGACTGCGCGTATAATAGTCTGCGCGTATAATAGTGTTTTTCCAATAGCCTGGCATATAATTAATAATGTAGTCACATCGTTCTCTTGGATATTAATTTCCACATTCCGAGTCAGATCATTATTTCCCTGTATCTTTTTATGTTCATCCGATAACTGTCATTGATCATGGTTTTATTATGGCTGCTCGACCAACTTTCCAAGGCTGGCGCAACCTATCATATTGCGGCACCACAGCAGTAGTTGAAGCGTGAAGGTTCGAAACATGTGCAACTAGTTCAGAAAATACGTGTAACTTTAATTGCACAAAGACATTTGAATTTATGTAGGCGACCAGAAAAGCAGGAATAGATAAAGAGCAGATGAAGTAGCATGCATAAAATGGTGGGGTAAGCAGGATATCATTTCTTTATTTATCAACTATCGTGTAACTAAGCTCCCTATTGTACATAACATCCTTCGATGAAATAATCTTTCATGTTCTGTCATTATGATATGTTTCTTGAAGGATTGGTACAATATTTGTTGTGAGAAGCATAGAAGAAGAGGAAAGAGGACCGGAAAAATATCCTCCTAAGTCAAAGCCAGGATAAAAAGTTGCCAGGAAAGTAGTAATTAAAGCTCGATCATTAAAAGCCAACCATAGCTACTCCCTATTAGCGGTAGTGGGCAATGATCCACTTGCCCAACCTCGCAAGCAGTTGATAAAGTTAATTGATCCCGATGTAGTTGATTAAATAGTCTATCCCTAATCCATCGAATGTAAATGTTGTCACAAGTGTTAGACTAACCTCCACCACACTTTTTAGAATACTGGATTAACTCTTATTTTATGAACATGGGACTAATCACCTTTCGCCCCACCTACTCAGGGCGATTTTATGGGTTTGGAATCCGTCAAGGAAATGTTACGTGTGAAAATCTATTAATGTCTGAAGTTTTGGTCTAACCATAAACCTACAGATGTGTAGCGGGTGTTGGACGAGGACGTGGACGATTGGACTAATTACTGCAGCTGTAGAAATAGATTATAGGTTTGGAAGTTTGCTAATACTTGTAAGTTTTGGCGTAATAACACACCTTGAAATAAACATTTTCATGAAGAGCTTGAATGAGCGACAATGGCCTCTTGCTTCTAGTTAGGAATTATTTGAAAAACCAACATTAAATTCATTTCTACTGAAGTTAGACTGGTGGGATCATTTTGACACCATATTGGATTAAAGTTATAACATATGCAATCTTTTTTATATGGGATAGTTGTTCGAATCAATGTTTTAAGTTACCCATTTTTACTTGTTTGACAATGATCGATTCTATAATGATTGATACCGTACACACATCTAGTTGAGGCACCAGAGGCTTGTCGCATTATTTATCATTAGCTATGATTGGAGACTGTAGCGAATGGTCAAAGTATTGTAAAACTCGTGACGTCTGAAAGGCTTCCTGTCATGGAAAGACGTTGTGGGGACATACTACCGTGAAAAGATTATTACAGTGAAGAGCCACTCGAAGCTTGCGGGGTTGAGGCCAATGTTTGGTGAAGTCCCATTGTTAAAAAGCAGAGAAATGGGCATAGAATCCGGTCCCATTGTTAAAAAGCAGAGAAATGGGCATAGAATCCGGCGGGACCGACGTTTGGACAAATGTGTGCGAGTCATCCCCACTTGTACGAATTGGCAAGAGCATGTACGTAAGAGCCAATGTGTCAAGGAAGAGGAAGAGCTTACCTCTGAGCACATTTTCTGTTGCTGTGTTTTATAAATGATTTTTTGAAAGGTTTTTTAGCTTTTTTTTTAGTTAATTGGTTTAGAATTTAATAGATATTCATTGAAATAACAAGTTTGATTGGTTAATTGAGGTGAAAGTTTAATTTATATTATTTAAACTATTTTTATTATATATATAGATTCAACACCTTAACTTCAATTGTGCAAAATTTAAATTATATGCAATATAAATAAAATATCCACTGTTACTATTGAGAAAATCCACTATGGGAATTCATTCATATTTCACATTACCAAACACTTCCCAAGTGTGGAATGGAGCAATGTATGTAAACATTCTTCTAAAATATTTTTAACAACGATTGTTTTGTGTAAGGAAAAAACATTGTAATTTAATATTTACTAAATATATATTTTTGTTGTTTCTATTTAATTGAGTTTTATTTATTTTTTAATTTTTTCATTAAAATAATAACAATAATAATTGCTCTTTGTCTTTTTGTCATTTTATTTCATTTTACTGTCTAGAATTTTTTCTAAAGTACATTTTCCAATCCTCACATTACTAGAAACTAATGCAAACACTTGCAAGGCATGCCAAACTAAGGAGTTCAGTTCAATAGGATTTTGTTTCTGATGTAACTAATTGATCATAACAAGGAAGGTAATACACCATATGCAGTAAAGGCCATGATATCTAGCCATGGAACACCGGCATTACATTGATCGGAAAAAACCCATGATGTTGTATGATTTAGATTTATTGTTTGTACAACACGAGGATTACTTGACTCAAATATGCAATTATTACAATCCATATTATTTGTAAATTTCTTTTTCTGACACTTTGCATGCGTCTTCTATATTTATACACATGGCAAACAAAAGCATTACCAAAGACAAAGAAATCAACATTACCCAAACATAAAGAAATCCTCAATAAATCAACATTATCGCCAATATCACACGAATCCCATAGCCTACGGATCCGAGAATCCTCTGCAAAGATATATTAACCACGCTTGCTCGTTTGCACTGTCCATGATGACCCTCGTTCGCCTATTTCTTAGAAGGCGGCTAAACATTCAGCAAGGGACGATGCGTATGAGGGCTGGTGGAAGAAGTGATGTGAATATGTGGTCCATTGAATATTCTTTACGGAATTTGAATTCAAATTCGATAGGGAAGAGGTTAATTTTGGGACAAATCAAAAGGTGATTTGACATTTTCGGCTCCCTTTTCCGGCCCCTCACCCCTCCCAGCCCGACTCAACTTTCTCGTTTTTTGATTTCCCATTTTCTAGGGCCCCACTCCTTTCACCACCCTCTTTCTCTGCCACCAGTTTCCTCCTCCGCCACCCTCTTCTATCCCCGAAACACATTGAATGTGCAGATGGGACATCAATTGATCGTGCGGGAAGGGGTTCGAGTCTCCAAAGGGGCTTCATACGCTCCATACACTCATTGTGTTCAAAAATTTGGAGGGGCGGACACGGAAGACGAGACCCGATGCCCCCTCAGCGAAACAGTCCGTGCGCGAAACAACGCTCGACAACAGGGTATGTTCTCACTCTGTTTTTCAAATTTTCAATTGTTTTCCACAAAATGCATATATCGGGACTTTGTTTTTCAATATTTCAATCTTTTTGCACAAAATGAATAACACATATATCGGGACTTTTTTTTGAAAATATTTCAATCGTTTTGCACAAAACTCACATATTGGTTTAAAGGTTTCCACATATTTTCTTCTAAATATTCACATAGCCCTGGTTTCACGTCTTTATGAAACCCTTTGTTTTTCAAATTTTCAATTGCTTTTCGTGTTTCATAATCCAAAGAAAACAATCCAATTATTGAAAAGAAAGAGATACCAAAGATAAAATATTCAATATTGTTCAAGGAGAAAACAAGTCTTTGGAAGATTTCGGGAAATATTTCAATTGAGTTACACCAGGGCACACAATTTCACCTTGGATGCAAACTCCTTGAATCTATTCCTACTCCATGGAATTAGGGAAGATTTTATGGAATCACTTAACCTACTAGACAATCGAGACATATATCATCTCTTGTAATGTTTTTGGGTTTAGCCATTCATGAACTCGAGACTGGTTTATGTCCTATGACAAAGCCATGGAAGGTCATCTCTTAGCTACTTTGTTTCATCTTGATTCTTATTTTAATTCAATGACTACTAGAAAAAAAGGTAGAAAATAAAAAGCTTGGTAAGTCCCTATTCCTCCTCCTTGATTAATAGGAAAGAGATAGGAGGTATGATATAGCACATAAAACTGAAATATTACATACATTTTATATGTAGCCAGAAACCTTACATATCGAGAGAAAACATAAGGAATCATAAAAGGAATTAACTGTGTTTCCATTCATTGATTGTGTGCCAGCTGCAACAAACACCGTAAATAAAATACAACGTAAGAAACAAACACCGTAGACAAAATACAACATCACTTAAACATAATTGCATAAATGCTCACAAACCTAAAGGATTCATCACACAAACCCAAAGGATTCATATGCACAATATGTTAATGCATAGTAGTAACATCATATTATGTACCCAACCCTCAAAGTATACACTTAGTGCTCTTGTTGGTGCAGGAAACTGATTTTCCAGTGCGTATAACAATGGTGGAAAATAAATGAGAATACAAAACATGCCTAGTTCTTAGGAAAAAATATTATTCTAATCTATTTTATAATGTTTTAGTTTCAGAGTAGTAGCCTAGGGGAGGGATTATAGTGGATTAGAGCAGCTCTCTAGGAAACTGTAATGACTCTGTTTTGATTTCTAAGCTCACATTCATTATGTATATTTCATGCACTAAGGGGTTCAATAGCCTTGTCATTAAATTAAATGTTAGACCATAATGTGTATGTGATTATATATTTCATGTTAAACCTTTATATCTATTCACTTCTATATTTCATGATACCATTAGTTCTTAAGCCATTACTTGTATGTAGTGGAAGAGTAGTGTACAACTGGTATATTTCAGGGGATAGAGTAGGGCCTACAATGTGCAGTGACAACCAAGTGTACATATTGGATAAAGTAGATGGTACTTTGATATAGTAGTTGGTGTACAACTGGTGTATTTTCAACTTTGACTATATGCAGTGGCACCAAATTTCATGAGAAGCAAGTGTTTGATAATCCAAGTTGGTGGCAACGAATTGAATGAAAAAGAAGTCTTTGATAAATATGAGGGGGTGGGAACCATTTTCTGGGTGTTGATAACCATTTCCATTTCAATAGAGCATGCAAGGGGAAAAAGTTGAATTGGTAAATTATTGGAACCTGCTAGCTGGAGAGATGGGAAACAGTGGCCACCTCAACCTGTAATATCCCAAAATCAAAACTGCTAGCAAGGCATGCGTGAAAAACGCATTTTTGAGGAATTTATGCTACAGGATTGGAAACCAACACTTGGATCCCTTAGATATGACAATCTAAGACCTAAATTGAAGAAGGATTCAAAAAAAAATCCTCCTAGGTGGGTTAAATAGGTCTCCCCACACCTAGTGCGGCTATTAAATGCCCAAAGAAGGGGACTGCAGCAATAAAAAAAACAAACTGCTGGAAAATAATGCAATTCAGCCCAATACTTGCAGGAGACCAATATGGAGGCTCATATTTCAGCTATACATCAGAAAAATAACTTTACATAGTAGCTTATAAAATGTATAATGGAAAGGAGAAGGATTTACAAGAAGAAACCCTCATAAATGAGGTGCTGCAACCGCAAGAAAAGTCTGCATAAAGTTGACAGCGTTATTTTAATGGGCTGAAGCAACAGTTTATTATAACTCAGATCTAGAGCATATATGTACACAAAAATATGGATCTAATTCAGATCTGTATACAAGAAAGGCTCCTTTATAATGAAAGTACAAGAGTAGATCTAAGATCTAAGTTACAGATCTGTAGTAATATTCAGAAAATTCTGAAGTATATGATTTACAACAGATCATATCTGAAACAAACATGGATTGGATGGTTAATCCATTGATCACCACAGCAAAAGGAAGGATCCAATCACTAGAGATCTCTCCTCCAAGATGATGCCACGACTCCCTACAATTTTTCTCTTAAAAATAATGCAGTAATACAAAATGGAATGCACTGTACACTCTGAGTATGCTTTGGTCTGATGCCAAGATCCGGATCTGAAGCTCCCAAGGTCTAGAACACTCTTGTAAAAGGGATAGATGACTTTCCCAGTGAAAAGGGGTGCTAGAGCTGCATAGATCTGAAAATATCTATCCTCCACTTGCTGTAGCTCACAAGGACAATCCAATCCTAAACAGGACCAACGTTGTAGGTGTAAGATGAAGCTTGGCCAAATGCCAGATAGTGGACAAGAGAAACAAGGCTCTTCCAAGAGCTGCTCTAGGAAGGAGGTGGGATTCCCACTCAGGAACACTTAGTGCTAAACAACACTATTCTCAACTAAACAGCAAGAGAATAAGAAATGTCTAAAAAAACAATATATTCAGAAAATTATTATCATCAACATCGCTCTCATGCTTCTCTGCTCTTCCTTTTATAAGATAAAAGCCTTGTCAAACCCTAAACCACTTCAATGAGTTAGCTCCTTTCACATTTGGAGCCTTCATTTAGAACTGCACTGTGTATCCATGAGGTACATTGAATCTAGACTGCGTTGTGGATTTGGTCAAGGTTGACCCAATCTCATAGTTCAAACCCATTCACACTTGCAAGTGTTTATTTTAGATGGCCTAGATTTGTCTCTGTTCACATAGGCATGGATTTATTCATTGTTTGAAGGAGTTCTACATGTCCTCCTTGATTCATTTATTCAATCAACAGAAAATGAAACAAAATTGAATATTCCTCTTATCTTCGGCTAAGTAGGAATATTACAGTTCTCCCCTCCCAAATTTTTCTTGTCCTCTAGCAACTGCAAGGATAGAACTGAAATGTATTGCGAAAAAAACTTTCCCCAAGAAATCATCCATACGAAATGAGTCACCTCCCAACATGGTAACTCCAGAAAATTCTCCTCCACCTTGAGTTCATGCAATGTAAGTGGGCTGAAAAACTAAACATGGTAGACATACGTGCATACCCCACACTATCCTCCTCTCCACTTAAGATAAGTGTGGAGTGTTTGTTGATCCTGGGCTGCAATGATGTTGCCTTCAATAGGCAAGATGAACACTAGATCTCTAAAGATCTCCTCTCCAACATTGTGAATCAAGCTGGCCCAAACCATTCCATATGTAATGGATGGGAAATCGTCACCATATGGAACCTCATCAAACTCATGGCCCACCTCATAAAGAAGCAAGTTTTTGGCTATGGTGGCCATATCTCCTCTCATGTTCCCCTTAGAAGATGCAATGCAGATAATGTGGGAATCATCTTCCCCAAAAAACACATCTGGCCAATGTGTTTCCTCTCCAATCATGCTCCTCGCAAAAGAAATATCAACATCAAAAATTGGAACCATGATTAGCATCAAGAAAAAGGAAATATTGAAGGTTTCATATGGTGTAGGAAGGTACCAACAGTGTCCCATGAAGTTACAACGCAGGTTTTTCCAACTGCAGCTTCAGAAAATTACAAGGCAAGTGGTTGCTGGATACATGATGGTCTATGTATGTTATTTCATTTAGTACTAAATAGTAGATGGTTGTATACAAAAAATGAACATACATGAAGTAATACAACACTTTCCCATGGCCACATAAGAGATGGTTGTCTCCATCATCCATTCTGGCCCATTGTCGATCATGCATTAGGGGAATTTTGAGGTCTAAAATGGGCCTCATAAGAAAAATGTACAACAAAAATAAACTTTATAACAACCAATAGGATTCAAGATGATGATATCATCCATAATGGATGATTCACTATTTTTGGAGTAAAAAAAGTAAAAATATTAAAAAATAATAAAATAATAAAACTACTTTTTCAACTCGTATTTTAAACTCATCTCCCAAACGTTTTACTCAAATTTCGAGCAGGAGTACTCTTTGGATGCGGAATTTAATTCCTCATCCAAGGAGTACCCATGTTGCATACTTTCGATGAACTCTTCTACACCAAAAATGAGAAATGCATAAAAAAACGTGATTGTAATCATGTTTTTTTATGTATTTCTCATTTTTCGTGTAGTAGGACCCATCGAAAGTATGCAACATGGGTACTCCTTGGATGGGGAATTAAATTCCACATCCAACAAGTACTCCCGCTCGAAATTTGAGTAAAAACTTTGGGAGATAAGTTGAAAATATGAATTGAAAAAGTAGTTTTTTCATTTTCCCCTCTAAAATTTGATGATGTCATCAAATCTTATTAGATTTTTTCCACTATTATTTTATAATTTCAGAGTCTGGCCTGACCCCAAACTTCTAATGTGAGTCACAGAAACCTGCCTTTGTGGAGCAAATGCATTGCATAGAAACGGTAAGAGTATGCATATCACTAAATGAAACAACAAGATACTTACCATATACTAAAAGTAAGGTCATGATAGGATCCATGAACAAATTCTCCATAATGATATGACATACTCTCATGAAGAGAAATGAATCATGTGTTGCATGAAGATCCTTCCTTATGTACTTGGAAATCCAAGCCAAGAAGAACACATCACAGCAATAGATGTCTCCATCCATTACTCCATCTTTCTCACCTCCTCCTTGCCTATCAAGTGCATCAAGAGTGGAATGATCCTAGGGACACTCCATCCATAAATCCATGCTCCAGAGTGACAGCATTGTTGGCCTATGAAAATAGGCTCTTGCTAATACATAGCTCTATTCTTTGACATGTTCATTGCCAAAGACATATTCCATAGTGTTGCTACAAACAAGAAGCTCCTTCCACAGTGTAAGTACTATATCATCCAAGGCTAAGGATATAATTCCGTCTCCTCCTCCTGAAACATCATGTAAAGTGTGAAAGCAACTTTGCTCTTGCTCTTCCAAGAACATCCAAAGCAACAAAAAATTTTGCTGCCTCCCCATACTTCCATCATGTAAATCATGTGGTGAAAACATGTTGATTGATATGAATAATGTCATATCAACACAATGTGTCCATACTCCTTGTTTCTCAATGACGCAAGCATCCTGCCACACATCTTCCCTCCACATACCCTTAGAAATATGATGATGGCCAAACTCTTTCAAAAGTAACCAGCGCAGCCAAGCCTCCTGCTGCTCGGTATCATAGATCTGCAAGTAGCTTTCCATCTTCTTTCTCATCATCCACATCGATTCATCCACCGGTGGATCATCGACCTCATTATGAAAACATTTGGTATCCTCCCATTGTAGGACACCAACCTTCTCAAATCTTTGAAGAACTTTGCACTTCATGGAATGTTGACACCATGGGACCTCTATGAGACCTCCTCTCATGTTATCCTTCAAATCATGGCCTGACCTCCCAAGAGTTTTCTTGAGTCATGTTTATTGAGGAAAGTGTCATTCAGAGAGGGGTGCGTTTCATCTTGGCATTGTTCACCTTCGTTTCATTTCCACTAAGCTGATATATGATTGCTCCCATGAGGAATGGGTCCTCATTTCTTCACTGCTGCTCTTGGACAGCGTAGTGATACTCTGTTGCTCTAGTTTAGTAGTAAGTGATGATTCTGGGTCATGAAACAACAGGTTTCCACAACCATCAAAAAGGTTTGCTGCAATAATAGAAGATGGAAACTCAATCATACCTTGATAGGCTTTGGGAACATCTTGTATGGCTGCAAGAGTTCCTTCTTCTATTATGTTGGCTCCCTCAACTACTGGTGTTGAAGGCTACTCCTCCAAGGCTATAATAGTGTTGGTACAAATCTCCTCAAGAGATAGTGAGGACTTATCTCTCTCAAATCTCTTGATCACCCTTTGAGTGAAATTTGCAAAATAAGATACTTTTGCATGTCTCACATTGCTGAACCACCAATTGCTTGCTTCACCCTTCAGGTGCAGCACTGCAATCTCCATTGCTTCTCTCTATACCACTGGATGTAGTAGGAAAAATGCACTGAGTTTTCTTGCCCAAGATTTGGTTGCAGATGTCCCATCAAAAGTGGACAATAGAAATCTATTGCCCTTGATTTCTCCCTTGCTGCAGGGTCTCCTCCCTTTCTTTAGTTGAATGAAATGTGGGAAGTCTAGAGTCTCCTTGAAGGCTCTAGGTTTAGACTTGTACTCAACAAGGTATTCACTCAGGATCTGATGATCCAAGTGTCCTCCTGCTCTCCCAAGAACATCCAAAGCAAAAAAAAAATTAGCTGCCTCCCCATACTTCCATCATGTAAATCATGTGGTGAAAACGTGGTGATTGATATGAAGAATGTCATATCAACACAATGTGTCAATACTCCTTGATGCTCAATGATGAAAGCATCCTGCCACACATATTCCCTCCACATACCCTTAGAAAGAGGATGATGGCCAAACTCTTTCAAAAGTAACCTGCGCAGCCAAGCCTCCTATTGCTCGGTATCATAGATCTGCACTTCCTAATCCATATTATTAAACCCCTTGGAGAGGTCCTTTCTGGATCTAAAAAATGATGAGAGAAAACCTGTTATTTTCATCATCTTGACCTTTGTCTTTGAGACTCATAGGCTGAGCCAAATATCATGCTTTGATACCACTGTAATATCCCAAAATCAGGACTACTAGCAAGGCATGCCTGAAAAACGCATTTTTTAGGAATGTATGCTACAGGATTGGAAACCAACACTTGGATCCCTTAGATATAATAATATATGACCTAAATCCAAGAGGGATTCAAAAACAAATCCTCCTAGGTGGGTTAAACATGTCTCCCCACACCTAGTGCAGCTAGAAAATACCCAAAGAAGGGGACTGCAGCAATACAAAACAAACTGCTGGAAAATAACGCAGTTCAGCCCAATAATTGCAAGAGATCATTATGGAGGCTCATATTTCAGCTATACATCAGCAAAATAACTTTACACAACTTATACAATGTATAACAGAAAGGAGAAGGATTTACAAGAAGAAACCCTCATAAATGAGGTGTTGCAACCACAAGAAAAGTCTGCATAAACTTGACAGCATTATTTTAATGTAATAAGAAATAGAGATTATAACCATATCTAGAGACATGCACACAAGAAGATGGATTCAATTAAAACTGACAAGAAAGTGTCTTGTTACCCCCTGTAATCTCAAACACAGTTAACAAAGATAGATCCTAGATCTAAGATCCTAGATCTAAGTTATAGATCTGGCAGAATATTCAAAATTTCTAATATGATAAAGAAGATCGTAAAGATCTTGAAATAAACATGGTCAACATTCCATTGATCACCATAAGAAAAGGAAGATTCAATTACCAGAGACCTTCCATGATGCAGACTTCTAATTTTGTTTCTTCAAAATAACGTACATCGTAAAATGGACTCGTGACTGAGACTCACATGTTTGGCTTTGATGCCAAGATCTAGATCTGAAGCTCCCAAGGTCTAGAACAATATTGTCAAAGGGATAGATGACTTTTCCAGTGAAAAGGGGTGCTAGAGCTGCATAGATCTGAAGAGATCTATCCTCCACTTGCTGTAGCTCACAAGGACAACCCAATCCTAAACAGGACCATCGTTCTAGGTTTAATATGAAGCTTGGCCAAATGCTAGATAGTGGACAAGAAAAAAAAGGCTCTTCCAAGAGCTGCTCTAGGAAGAAGGTGGGATTCCCGCTCAGGAACACTTAGTGCTAAACAACACTATTCTCAACTAAACAACAAGAGAATAAGAAATGTCTAAAAAACAATATATTCAGAAAATGATTATCATCAACATCCCTCTCATGTTTCTCTCCTCTTCCTTTTATAAGATAAAATCCTTGTCAAACCCTAAACCACTTCAATGATTTAGCTCCTTTCACATTTGGAGCCTCCATTTAGAACTGTGTTGTGTATCCATGACATACATTGAATCTAGACTGCGTTGTGGATTTGGTCAAGGTTGACCGAGTCTCATAGTTCAAACCCGTTCACACCTGCAAGTGTTTATTTTAGATGGCCCTGATTTGTCTCTTTTCACATAGGCATGGATTTATTCATTGTTTTCAAGAGTTTTACATGTCCTCCTTGATTCATTTATTCAATCAACAGAAAATGAAACAAAATTGAATATTCCTCTTAGCTTGGGCTAAGTATGAATATTACACAACCACTATGAGCCAGATGGATCATTTCTCTGTTAGGTGTATGGGCCTGACACTTTTGCAATGTTCAGAGAGGTTGGCTGGGATCCTTTTTTCTAGCTCTTAATAGGGTATGATCTTAAGCTAACTAGTGATTTCATTGATTATTTTGATAGAAATAGAGCTATGTTTCAGGGGATGCAATTTGATGTAACAGTATAAAGCATTGTTGAGACAACTAAAACACCATCTGAGGGGGAAAGATGGTTTAAGGGACAGATGGTGCAAGGAGTAAATCTAAATTATTTTGTGAAGGATGATAGCCAAAACCCTTGCTGGAGTGTTGGGGTCACAGGGGCATCACTCAATTCACCTATGGCATAGCACGTGCATTCGTGGCATACTAAACAATACCCTTAATTTTACTACATATTGGAAAATACCTCTAAAAATCACTTTATTTAACCCCCTACCAATACTAACCCATTGCATTTTACCAATTTAAAAAACCCCTACTTTCACTAGATATTGTAGGTATCTATTTTTTCATTAACATTTTTTACACCCCTTGTTGAGGAGGTAAATCCCCTCTGCGGACAGAGGTGATCCCTACTAGCCCAGATCGGGTCTAGCAACAATCAAACACGCTACAGTGCAGGTTCCTAATTGCAAATAAACTGACTTACGAGGAAGGCTTACCTAGAATCCAATGTTGTCGTTTGTAGAAGAGGTGGTGCTCCCATTCCTTTGCCTTGGCAGATCAAAATCCTCACGATCTCCGTGATCGGACACCTGCACATGCAAGAAACAACACAAACGCAAGCATAAAATCCAGTACATACAACTATATGTCAGTCGAAGAGGACATAACTCATGAACATAATCAAGAACAAGAGTGGAACCATAACCAATAGCGTTATCGTTGAATAGCTCAAAGGAAGAATACAACCATAGCTTCACGCAAGACTTCCTTTGGCGAGTTGCCGCAAACATGTCTCGATAAAGCCTCGTCAAGGATGGGATGCTCTCTCTCCTGGGATACTTGCAATAGTTTTTGCTTGGGATTTGGCTCAAGGGCATCAAGGGAATCAAGAAGGCTCTGCAAATATAAGGATGGAAAGTTTCTTGGGAACTACAGCTTGGTAAAAAGAGGATAAAGCTTTATAGATGGAGGAAGGGGAGTTGGGATCCATAATCATGGGATTGTATCCCATCATCAAGGAAGCTCCATGAGTGGCAAACCACCTCCCCTATGGAAATCCGTAATGCAAACATCCCAACTCCGTATGATATGAGTCTGTGAATCATGATTAAATCTCTCCTTCAATATTTATTTTTAAAAAACACCTCTTAATATGGTTGGCGTGGGTGCGGCTCTATGGCAGAGTGCCAATTGGCGTGCCCTCTTTGGAGGATTTTCCCCCTTGGCGCGAGGGCTGAACTATGGAACCGCGCCAATGGAAAAAGAGCTATTTTTAGGGTTTTTTGCAGGGAGATGTCTTCAGGGCAATGAAATCTCATCTTCAGAGGGATGCAGTGAAAGTATTTTCAAGTCTTGTCTCTACCCACAGGTCACAGAATGAGCCCTCCAATGTGCGGGACGGGGAATGGTAGGGATGGTGACAAATTGCTGTGTAACAGATGCCCACTAAAGCATGAGGCCTGAGAGAGAGAGAGGGGTGAAATGATTTACGAGAACATGCCGACTGAAAACACTGCCATCAGAAAACCTGCGGAGCGAAGTACAACTGATCTCTCAGATACATGATATATATGCGTGGTATGGGCGCAACCATCCATAACAGAGTATACAGTAATCAAGATCCAAGGCATGGACGCAGCCATCCAGAGAGGATCGGTAAATAGACTCAGGTATGGTCGCAGCCATCCAATCAGTGAGTCATGTAATAATAGTCCACAAAATCGTAGCCTGGATTACAACAGACACAATCCAGGGTCTTACGCTCCATCTCGACCCGAACAGAGTACAAGTTCAAGCATGCAAATATGTAAGCTGAAGTCGAACATGCAAGAACATCATATGATTACCAGCCAATGATGAAAGCTATTAACAGACACGAGAGGAACCACCAATGATGACAATGGCCCTCAAGGTACTATAGGTACAATCTACGGCATGTGAATCAATGATTTGGCGTCGAACACCCGTAGAATCACTCAATCAGAGGCCAATGATGAGAACCTCATGTTGAATGCGAAAAACCTGGCATTGAGGCATGCAGGCTCCAACGTACCATAAAGGAGTCTCTAGATCAGCTTCCTGGATAATGAGCTGAAGTCGACAGGAAGTGACCTTGATCGAAGGTGAGCCATAATGTTTCCCACATCTTCGACATAAGACAGAGGAATATGATGTTTTTTGTGAATCGGGATCATATGAGAATCAGAGGAATGTTGATACTTTGCAGAGGTCAACTTCTCTTGAACATATAACGACACAACAGTGGTTTTGGCAGTATTTGACATAAATGGATCAGAGGTCATGGTGACGAGGCAACGAGCAGATGAGAGGTCAAAAGGGATTATCCAAACCCACGGAGGCAAGTGAAGAACGAGATGAGATGTCCCCAACCCGACACAAATGCAGACAAGTGCCACGTTCAAGAGCGACATACTGCCGATATGACAATGATGTTGGTTCCATTTTTTCCCCACCATTTATGGCGAGTACCCCAATTATTTTTGATAACAAGCTTGAAGGGGATAGCATATGCTTGTAATATAACTCCATCCTAATACATTTAATGAGCCCTAGGAAGGAGTGACTTGAAGAACTTCATTTCAATTGAATCCAATGTCCTCAGAGTTTAACGAGTCTGACAAAGGAAGAACTCGACGTCTTTTCATATTTAGAGAGTTTGAAAAGACAGCAAAAAAGTAAACTCCAGCGGTCCCTTTTCATAGATAGTTCCTTGGACCTGAAAAGGTAGAAAACAATATCCAAGAAAACCTCCTAGTCGCGATAGGCTAGGGTATTCCTTTTTCGTAAATAATCCATCCCAGCCCGAAAAAGGGGTAAACGTATACTGGGTAGATGTCGATTCGTGTCCACTTTAACGAGATCGAAACGACAAGGGCCTCGACAATCTTTTCATGTTTAGAGGGTTAGAAAAGAGCTGAAAGATGACTCCAAAGTGACTTTTTCATGTAAATACCGAGTCCGAAAAAGTATAAAATGCAACTCGTTTCACCGTTTAAGTTGCATAAAAGACCTGTTTGCTGCACAAAAAGCAAGTGTAAAACCCATTTTTGACAAAATATATCACAATATTTCAGAAAAAATACTTTCAAAACTTATTTTGAGTTTAAAAAGTGATAAATATGCCAAATGGTAAAAATAAAATTACTTTTTACTATTTACCTCACCGAAGAGCAGCAGTGGTCCATTTTGTGTGCAAACTTCTGATGGCGATTGCGATTGATCTGGGCTACCATTCAGATTCCCGTCTGTTCTAGGTAAGAGGCGCTTCTTTGTACTCAATTTCAATCCATTTTTAATGAATTTTTACTGTATATCTAGACTTCTATGAGGAATTTTGAATTTTTAGGGCTCCGCCCATTGGCGCGAGTTTCCGGCACGGACCCGCGCCAATGGCATTTTATTTCCAAAGGGCCCGCACCAGCTGGCGCGACTGTTAGGAAAACAGTCGCGCCAGCGGCGCAAAACAATTTTCCACTTGAAATTTTGCATACAATGAATGAATTGCATGATTTCTTAAAGATAACAGAGGTCTAATTGAATTTTTTTGACCATGTGAATTGAGGAAACCGATCAAAATGGTCATTGAGTGGAAAGAGAGGTAGCACGGGGAAGAGGATGAACAGGCCATGGAGAATGAAACTTGCATGAATGCCCTCAGAAACTATGGGCTTAAAAAGTTCTTCCTAACACCTTGCTTACGAGCTCAGCCTGAGCTCTTACAGTTCCTGACCAGCCTATGGGATGAACATGAACAAGTGTTCAAGTTGCGGGACCAGGTATTAGAACTGGAGGTCTCTGACGTATACTTCATAACCGGATTATCGTGTAGAGGTCCGATGCCCATACTAACAGGGAGCATATCGTCTGGTGAGAAGATGGAGCAAGTGATGGCATGAGTGTGCCGAGGGGCACGACTGGGATCAGGAAGTGGAAAGGTGGACATCCATACTATTCCTGACCTAGCACTCAGAGTAGTGCTTCATACCATCACGCGGGCTGCAGGATCGCAGGCACCGCACGAGGCAACAAAGGCCCAAATCTTACTGGCCTCAGAGTGCATGAGTCCCCTATTGTTCGACTGAGCCACAGCAATGACAATAAATATCAAGAGACAGCTCACGAAGTGTAAGCAGGCCAAACTGAAACAGTTTGGCTATGGTTCTATCCTGGCATCGTTCATTCTGGAACGATTACCAATCTTCCAAGGCCAAGGGGCCATAGTAGCTGAGCCTCTTCCATGAGAGACAAGAATGGCTTGTTGGGCGGCATTGATGACCAGAGCTGGAGGAGGCCAATTGATGTCCTGGAGGCCGGAGTTTTTTGGGTGGTTGCGGTGTTAGTTGATTGTAGTGGAAGACTGGCCTATGCAGGAACCAATCTCACTGGAGACCCAGATCTCCCACTGCCGGAGGGAGATGATTGGGACAAAGAGTTGGGTATGATCATCTTCTCTTTTTAATTTTATGTTTTATGATTTTTTGTTAATACATGTTCTTCTCGACACATTTAATATGTATGAAGACATGGGCCAAAAGAGACCAGCCGGTATGTCTCCTATCGTGCGGAGGACTCTTCCTGCACCTGATCCTCAGGAAGAGGGTGCAGAAGGGGGGGAGTTGATCCAGAATCTCGAGTGTATTGCCCGAGGGATCCCAGATTACGCCCGGCTGGCGGATGTACCGATGGCGTACCAGCGACACATGGTGGGAGTGCCCAATCGCCTCCACCGAATTCTGAGACGCTTAGTGCGTGCAGTCACTTGTTATCATGAGCACCATGCAGAATAGAATCCTAGGGTTTTTATCATGCATATTTTTGAGAGACATGTTGTCTCCAGATGTATTAAGATGAACATGTATATTTTTTATTTAATGTGATGTACACTATGCAAACATTCGATATCTATATATATACATATCTATTTCTGGATGGATTTTCCTTTTACATGTGATGATGATTTACATTGCGCAAATGTCTATCTAGAACCAAATTAGCTACCGCATCAGTTAACGCATTCATATGCCTGGGTATATGTTGATATGTAATATAGTCAAAATTTCTTTCCATTAAACGAATACGCAGATACAGACGTAAAATGGATGGATTTATTACTGAATAGTGTCCGTTCAGTTGTAATACTACAAGTTGCGAGTCTAGATGCACAAGCAATTCACGGATACCGAGGTTTACAGCCTCGGTTAATAATTCTAACATAGCACTATATTCCGCGATGTTATTTGTAGTACATCCCAGAAACACACCTTGTAGGTTGACCAACTCACCAGCAGGATCATAGATTACCCAGGCCATTGAAGACAGATTGCTGGTACTGCGGGAGGCACCATCCGCGAAACCAACAAACGGATTGATCGACATTTGCACAATCAGGAAGACCTGATCAGCAGAAAGGTGTTTACATCGAAAACCACACCACACATGCACACAAATGAAATAACACACATATGTACACACACCACACCGAAAATTACTTTAAGCATAGTATTTTTTGAGGTACAACCCATTTCTGGGCTGTGCCTACGGAACTCCTTCTTAATCTATAAGCTCATAAGCCCCATTCTTCAAAACATGTTTTACTATGTAGGGCCCGTGCCACATGGGTTGGAACTTACCGGCTCCAAGCTTATCATGTGCTTGATCATATAGGAGGACGAGGTCCCCTTCGATAAAGGAACGCAGAGAAACTGATTGATCGAAGTGAGTTTTGACCCGCTTCTTTTGTGCTTCAGTGACTAAAGCAGCTAAACGACGGGTTTCATCTAACCGTTCCAGATACAAAAGACGCTCTTCCTCAGCAAAAGTATCAGGTAGAAGTTCCACAGCTAATTTCAAAGAAGGAATCTCGCATTCAACCGGAAGAGTTGCTTCCAGACCATACACCAACTGAAATGGTGTGAATCCAGTTGCACTCTTTGCAGACGTCCGGTATGCCCATAGAGCTGAGAATAGTTGGAGGTGCCAATTGGATTTGTGAATACCAACTGTTCGTTGAAGCATAGTGACCAAAACCTTGTTCACTGCTTCAACCTAGCCATTTTCCTGAGGGTAATATGGTGTTGAGCTATCGTGACGTAAGCCCAATCTTGAAGTCAGCTCTGCCATCATATAATCTCGGAAATGAGTACCATGGTTGGTAACGATGGCTTGAGGGATCCCGAAACGTGCAATGATGTGGTTTAATATGAATTGAGCAGCCGTCTTACCATCGGTAGCAAGTGTAGGCATCGCTTCGGCCCACTTGGTGAAGTAGTTGACAGCGACGATTATATACGCATGCCCCCCGGCCAAGTGAGGGTTACACATCATAAAGTCCACGCCCCATTTCATAAAAGGGCCGACAGTAATAACAAGATGCAAGGGGAGAGGCAGTGCGCGCATCTTGCGCTGAAACACCTGGCACGTGTGACACTTACGAACTGCAATGATATAGTCTTTGAATATGGACAGCCAGAAGTAACATGCTCGTAGAATCTTCTGAGCAGTAGCATATCCGGACATATGTCCACCATAGGTGCCACTGTGGTAGTCATTTAGGACCCTTTCAGCCTCTTCCAAGGTTAGGCACCGACAGAGCACTGAATCTACTCCAATGCGGTACAAGGTATCTCCTACGATGTGGTAGGGTTGAGACTGATGCCGAATCCGACGTCAGGCATATTTAGTCAACTCGGATCGAAATGTGGAGGTTTTAAGATACACGATTATGTCATCGTACCAAGGGTCGCGAGTACTGATGAGGAAAAGAGTTTCGTCCGGGATATGATCCTCGGAGAGCGAAGGAGTGGAGTCTGTCGGGAGTGAGCATATAAGATCCGCAAAAACAAGTGATTTGGTTGACTTAGCAGTAGTGAAATCTAAGTCAAACTCTTGTAGGATGACGATCCATTTGGAGTATTTCCCCCCCAGCAATTGTCGAGAGAGAATGTATGTCATGGGGTTGCAATCTGAAACCACTGTTATCGTACGCAACAGGATGTAGTGGCGAAAACGCTGCATAGCGTGTACTGTGGCTAACGCCAACTTCTCGATGTGAGCATAACGCGTTTCTATATCGAGAAGGTTTCGTGATAGATAATCAACAACATGTTCATTACCATCATCATCATCCTGCACCAGAACCATAGCTATGGTGCTAAACGCGGGGGCGAGATACAAGGTGAAATCGCAGCGATAATCAGGAGGACGAAGCAAAGGAGCATTAACCAATAACGTCTCAAGCTTCTCAAAGGATTGCTGAGCAATTTCGTCCCAATGGAAGGGAACGTTCTGCTTTAATAGGTGCGTGAATCCTTTAGACACCTCTGCGTAGTTCGGGATAAAGTGTCGAAGGAAGTTTGCTTTTCCTTGTAGACTCTGCAACTTATATAATGAGGAAGGTGATGGGAGATTGATGATGGCCTCGACTTTTAAAGGGTCAAGGTGAATTCCGTCTTTGGAGACTATGAATCCTAACAGACGGCCAGAATCTACGCAAAAGACGCATTTATGAGGATTAAGCCTAATATTGTAGCGCCTACAGTGAAGGAAAATCTGGCGGAGGTGTTCAGGGTGGTCCTCTCGCCTAGCCGAATGAGCTGGAAAGTCATCTAGATAAGGCTGAATGATATGGCGAATGTCATGGAAAGCATAAGACATCGCACACTGAAAAGTGGCTCCAGCGTTCTTCAAGCCGAACGGGAGCTTTTATACGTGAAAGTACCCCACAGACAGATGAATGTAGTCTTGTGTTGATCCTCAGGTGCAATATTGATCTTATTATACCCCGAGAAACCATCCATTAAGGAATAAATCTCACTTCTGGCACATTCGTCGATGATCTGGTCTATGAACGGAGTGGGATAATTATCCTTCGGACAGGTGCTATTGATGTCGTGGTAATCAACACAAACCCTAATATTACCATGCTTTTTATCGACAGGGACAATGTTGGAAACCCATTCTGTGAGGGGGATGGGATAAATAAAGCCCGCGTTCAAAAAAATTTCAACTTCTGCCTTAATTGCAGCGGCTTTACGAGGATGCATGGGGCGTAAGCATTGGCGCATGGGTTTCGCACCAGGGTAGGTTGGAATCTCATGCACTACGATACTGGGATCAATCCCAGGCATTTCCTCGTAGGAACAGGCGAACACATCTCTGAATTCTTTAAAAATATCAGTATAGACCTGTATCTCATTGGGAGAACAAGTCACTCCCACGTCTATATTCTCAACGATCCCCGGTTTAATGGAGATGTTGATCGGGATTGTCTAGAGAGTTATGCATCTCAAGTTCCCTAGCGGAGTCGCCAAATTTTTGAGGAGGTAAATCCCCTCTGCGGATAGAGGCGATCCCTACTAGCCCAGATCGAGTCTAGCAACAATCGAACATGCTACAGTGCAGGTTCCTAATTGAAAATAAACCGACTTGTGAGGAAGGCTTACCTAGAATCCAACGCTGTCGTTTGTAGAAGAGGTGGTGCTCCCGTTCCTTTGCCTTGGCATATCACAATCCTCACGATCTCCGTGATCGGACACCTGAACATGCAAGAAACAACACAAACGCAAGCATAAAATCCAGTACATACAACTATATGTCAGTCAAAGAGGACATAACTCATGAACATAATCAAGAACAAGAGTGGAACCATAACCAATAGTCGCTTATCATTAATGAGTCAAAAGAAGAATACAACCATAGCTTCGACGCAACACTCTCCTTTGGCGGGTCGTCAGCAAAACATGTCTCGATAAAGCCTGTCAAGGATGGGACAAGCCTCTCTCTCCAGATACTTGGCAATAGTCTCCTTGCTTGGATTTGGCCTTAAGGGAATCAAGAAGGCTCTTGCAGCATAAGGATGTGAAAGCTCTTGGGAACTAGCTTGCAAAGGAGATGAGCAAGCTTTTATAGATGGAGGAAGGGGAGTTGGGATCCCTATAATTATGGGGTTCATAACTTTCATCAAAGGCTTCTTTAGGAAATTTCTTGTAAACCTTCCTCTCTATGGAAATCCATAGCCAAACCTCCCAACTCAAGATGAATGTCTGTCCGGGAATACGGTAGGACGAAACTTACGCTTTTATTTTTAAAAAACACCTCTTAATATGGTTGGCGTGGGTATGGCTCTATGACAGAGCGCCAATTGGCGCGCCCTCTTTGGAGGATTTCCCTCTTGGCGCGAGGGCTGAACTATGGAACCGCACCAATGGAAAAAGAGCTATTTTTAGGGTTTTTTGCAGGGAGATGTCTTTAGGGCAATTAAAGCTCATCTTCGGAGGGATGCAATGAAAGTATTTTCAAGCCTTGTCTACGCTCACAGAAGGTCTGAGAATGAGCCCTCCATTGTGTGGAGACGGGAGGAAATGCCATTGAGACAGTGACAAGTGTTTGTATAACCCTGCCATCTTTATATCCTTAACATAATGACACAATGCCTCTCTTATGACCCAACATGCATTCTACAATTCACCTTTCTTCTTGTGATATACATAAGAGATGCATATTAGTATTCCCATAATGTGATTACTCAATCCACACTCAAGCACAACTCACTATGATTTGTGGCATTTA
This sequence comes from Pinus albicaulis, assembly GCA_034641835.2. NCBI lineage: Eukaryota > Viridiplantae > Streptophyta > Pinopsida > Pinales > Pinaceae > Pinus > Pinus albicaulis. The sequence goes on from CM076578.1 coordinate 1,240,797,149, forward strand.
ATGGTCTAAGGCATATAAAGATCAACCATGTTTTAGGAAGATTGATTATGTGCATGTCTATAAAATGACATATAAATTGATCTATATGATGATGAAAAATCAATTGATCAATCTTTATGAATATGTTTGCACCAAATAAGGTGTTCAATCACAAGTCTAGACCCTCTTCCCTTTGAAATCTTCTTGTTCAAAAATCCAACTACAACCTCATGTACTCAAACTAGTGTCTTATTAAGGTGGAACAACAAAATTTACAGTTTCGAAGACTTATGTAGAGAAGAAAAGGCAAGGTGAGGATGAGAGTTACGAGACCCTCCCTTTGCTTTAATGAAAAAAAAAACATTTTTCTCTGTTGTTTTTAATTTAAGTGTTTTAATGAGAGCCCCATGGTATATTTTATTAAGACATCATTTGGAAATGACCCATGTGGATGGGATTAATGGTTTTTTAACCTTGGTAATGTGATTTAAAGAGCTCTTACCACTATATTTCTTGTTTTCAGGATTATCAAAAAGATTTTGTAAGCATTGTAGACAGTTTCCCCCAAGTTCAAATGGATGGTATTATATGGATATGTTTTATGAACCTTCCCAACATCAACATGCTAGGTAGGTCTACCCCCAAGTTTTTCAGTAAGCATCTTTTAAAGATGGGATTTCACATTTGGAGGGATTATGGGGTCACAACACTATCTTGGTTGGATTGGAGAAGAATTAATAAGCCCAATATTCACTAGCTTAAGACAAGAAAGTGTTTTCAAAATGATACCAGAAATTTCAAGGCCCGTTTGGAAGCACTGGAGATGTAGTCATAATTACTGTAACAACTATACTCAACAACCTCAAGATGAATCTTCAGTCATAATTACCGTAACAATTATACTCAACAACCTCAAGATGAATCTTCAATAGTGTTCACAAAAGGGGATCATTGTCACCATGTCACAGAGAAGATTGCTGCTATACAGATGTAGAGAATATTGTTGCTATATAGATGCCAAGGTTATTGTGACAAAAGCAAGATCCATCATGTTGTCATTAAACATTAGTATACAAATGTGAAACAGGGTCACTCACTGACACTCAGGTCACACAGTTTATAGATTACTTCCCCTGATAGTCTCATTATTATCTATCCACAAGATTACTATAAATGTCATTTTCAAATCAAGGTTTTCTTATGTCACCAAAGGTGTCAAGACATCGTGATGATATTAAATGATCAATCACCATGCTCAACCATACTGCCTCAAGAATCAAATCTTGCAGCAACCAACTGAAATTAAATTTGTTAATAAGCTTTAGAACAAGCTATCTATGATACACAGATAGACTCAAGACTTATTTGCATCTAGCTAGACAACTCAATACATCAAAATCCTAGACAATTGTATACTTTAAGGCTTGGTCATTAATGTGGAGTAAGTCCTTCAAGTGAGATCAAAGTCTTTCTTATATATAGGTCTTTCTCTGATTAAATTGCAACTTTATTCAACTCATCCCCCCATAAGTTATGACATTGCTTTGCACTATAGCCCGAGGCCTTGGAAGGGGTCTTTGACTCTAGATTTGACTCAAATAAATTTTCTTTACAATATGTAACTTTGCCCAAAGAGTTTTCTTAACATGACAATGATTCGGTGACTTGTAGACCAAATGACAAGTCCTAGAAGCACTTTGCCTCAGCAGTTGCTTGACCTAAAAATAAATTTCCTTTGATCATGGAAGCCCATACCTCAAATTCAGCAAAGTAATTTGTCTTCTACACATAAAATATAAAATGTGATTATGTAATTATGAAGACCGAACCTAGTTACATATTTCAACATGGATTATCCCCCTCCCCTGCATCATCATGCGTTGCATATATATGTGAGAATTTAAACATCTTTATTACATTACCCATCATTATAACCATGCAATTGCATAATCATATACTCTAACAAAACATGATTAAGTATCCTCACATCAACAGTTGTTGAGCTCCATAAATATAATAAACAAATAAAAACATTGGCATACATCATAATATATGTCTACCCATCTAAGGGCCTCAATGTGGAGCATTAAAATGAGTAGAACATTGTAAGGTTTATCCTAGGATGTTTTGGTTGAAATTTTGGGATATTGCCTCCATAAAAATTTTGGGATATTGCCTATATAAACATGTTGAAAGCTCCACACCTTATCTACATCAACCCTTATAGGCAAAGGGCAATGCTTAACTTATATTCCTCTTTATGAGTGTTGTGCACTTTAAAGGCTAATTTGATCTTTCTTATCCATGTATGCATTCCGACATCACCTTCAAAGTCATAGGGATTGCATTTTGTCTTTCTATCATTTTCTTGACTTGCCTTAGTCTTGCAAGTTGTCATGTGAAAAAATGTCATTTAGAATCACAAAGTGATTATTTTTCGTGATTCTCTGTATTTATCAACATTCGAAGTTTTATTACATTTTTCCAAAATCTCAACCTTGTAGCTCGTAAACCAATTTGTATGCATACAAAGCTGCACTACTATTGCAACTACAATAGTACAAGAAGAAATAAAATAACAATAAACCCCAAATAAGTCTAAAATGACAACAAGAATAACAATGTTTAGAGGCATCCAAATAATATCGATGAAGAGCTCTGCAATGTAGCTTGTTAATTGTATTGATCAAGTAATGAGTTACAAAAGAAGGGGAAACCATTGGTTATACAAACAAGAAGAAACCATAACTTCAAGCTCAAGTAACTATTAAGTGTCATGAGACTCCTATTACATGAAAGTGGCCCAAGTAAAACGCTATCCCTTTCCCTCTTTTAACCATTCATATTGAATTCTTTTCCCACCCACTCACTGAAATATTCATTAAGTAATGAATTCTCACTTTTCATGTCTCAAAATCCAGACCAAATACATTTAATGATTTTTCTATATTCAAATACATTATTGCTAGCCCTTCCTCAATGTCGCCCACTTGAAGTTGCACCCTGAAAAAAAACACATGGAATTTCATTACATAGTAGTCTTGTAAAAAGTTCACGTAGAAGTAGACCTATTATGGAAAGTCTCATAAAACTATGGAGTAGATTCAAACTAAAAATTCAATCAACTAGTTAATAAGACCAATAAAAACTACACTGTACAAATATGAATAATTATGTTTTAACTTCTAAATTTATGAAATTTATTGCAGTATATAATTGGATCTACTTACAACATTAGACAATTGGTCTCTTCTGTAGTACATATATCTCAACATGGCCTCCAAAGTGTCTTTCGGTATCTGAAATTTGACATCAGTTTCTCCAGATGAAGATTGTGTAGTTTCCTAAAGTTGCATGTGTGGAGAAAAGATAAATGAATTTTAGAAATCATGCTAGTGTATAACATTTCTCTTAAGCATAACCAATAATCAATCACATTTTGAGCATATTTTTCATATGAACCTCTCCTCTATAATGAATGCTAAGCCATTCTTTGATGAGCATTAAAGATCTAAGTGTCTTTGACATCCACACAGTTGACCCAAAACAAAATGTATTTTATCTTATGTTCCAAAGACATTGAAAAAAAAAAGATGATGTTCTACTTTACTTGCATACGATGGCATACAATACGTATATTAGTATGTAAAAAGAAGGAATAATACAAAGTTGTTAAAAAAAAATTCATGAAGCTAAAATACATAGAAAACGTAAATTTTCACTCATTTTTTCCAATGCCAGTTTTGTACATATATGTGTGAGTTATTTCATAGCCACTACATGACCAAGTTACAAAATCTGAAATTTCCAGTTCTCTCACAAATAGATAGATATCATGTAACTATCAGCTATACAAAAAATTTTTGAAGTGTCTACTAATCAATCTCACTGTCTACAATAGAAATCACAGGTCTTTCCCCAAGTGGCCTCTTATTATTCATAAATTCTAGAGAATATTAGCCATCATTCTCGTGCAAAAAAACTAGCCTTAAAGTTTTTTATTAACCAAAGGTAGTTGTTGTGTCTCAATCTAGTCTCCTAAACTGAGTTCATTTAATTGTCAACCAGGATTTGTAAACTGCTGAAGTGAAATGTACCATATGTACCTAGGTGCTTGTTTCCTAGTGCGTTGTGTGTAGTGTTTTGTGATGTTTTGGTCTTTTATGTTGATTTATGATGTTTTGGTCTTTTGAAGTTTTATGTTTACAATGAAAATGCCTAGAAAACTAATGAAAAGAAATTGGTGGTCAAGAACACAGTTGAGCCTAATGTATGGAATGGCAAATGTAATCAAAGCAACTGAAACCTTTTATCTAAGCCCTATGTTGGGTCAAACAAACATTGATGACTTTAAACAAATGACACAAACTAGACTTTGAGAAATGATCACTTAGATATGCAAGTTTTCTAACTAGACAATCAGACACTAATCATGATGCAACATTCTATTCTAAGCTCATCTATTTCATAACTAATTCCTAGTTCTATTCTGCAATTTCAATTGAAGGTCAGAGTCTATACTCCAAGAGTCATTGGTTTCTTTTCAGGGTAGTTCTGTTGAGGAAGAGCTCTGTTTATGGTGAGGAATTTGCAGAGATATTTCAGACCTTGTAATGATGTTATCTTCTGTTCCTAATGTTATGGATCACTGGTGGTTTTCAGAACAAAAAGATATTTGTAAATAATGAAGGCTGTCTTATGAATCCTATCAACTAAAGTGATCTACTGTGCAAAGGGTGACAATGTGACTATGATATGTAAGTGCAATGAATTAATTTAAACATGAGCTTAAGATGCTTCTGAACTAGAACAATGTTAACTATAAGCCATCATCAAACTTTGAAACGAAGTAACTGGACATGAATTAAATGCAAAATGAAACTCCGGAGCATTCTAATTAACATGCACTATTCTATGAAGTTACACAATCAGTTTGTTCATCATGAGGGATATTTTGGAAGAGTTCCTTCTTGTGGAAGAGGTAGAACAATTTTGACTGTGGACTTGTATGAAATTGAAAGCAAATGAACTGAAAACAAATGAAACTAAGTTGTCACATCACAGTCATATCTTGAACTTCTTAAGGATGTCTTGGAAGAATTTCTTCTTGTGGAAGAGTGATTAGGACAAGTGCAACTGTGATAGTGAAGACTAAAAACTACAACTAATTCCTATGTTACTATAGCTATTCATCATTCATTGTTATGATATATTGGAAGAATGTCTTCTTGTGAAAGAACTGGAATGAATATAACTACAGTATCTAGTTAAAAAAAAACAAATACAACTCCTATCCTACAGTACCATAGTCATTAAACATTCATCATTTTAATTTATTGGCAAAGTGTCTTCTTGTGGAAGAACTGGAACGAATATGACTACAGTAGCTAGTTAAGAACAAATGCAAATTTAACTCCTATCCTACAATACCATATTCATTTAAACATTCATCATTTTAATTTATTGGCAAAGTTTCTTTATTGAAGGAAGAGCTAGGCGAAATTGACTCTGATTATATAAAATAAAACAAGCCCAACTAATTCAATATGCGGAGGCATTAAAGAGCTGACTAGGAAAAACTTATCTAGTTCCCAGCAAAGAAATCCGTTCGAGGCGGGGCCCTCTACCACTTAATGACGTCGACTTCCTGATTAAATCCGCATATGAATAGATACAAAATACATCCATTAACGTGCAATGGATTTGAACGACATATTAACACGTGATGGCAAAGAACGTAACCTGAGAGTTTACAAATCTAGCAGCAAATCTACACAAAATTTCTAACTAAGCTCTCGGCCTATTCAAGAGTTTTTAAAGTAAATGCAAGTAACAATAATTACAATAATTTAGGAATAATGTCTTCCTAATCCAAATCATCTTAGGATTCTTTAAGGTGGCTGCGTAAAAGAGAAAAGACACCTGGACTGTAACAGTCCTAGTAGGAGTCTTCTTTCACAAAATGTGTTCCCACGTGCATAACCGTACACAGACTTCATTTCCTCTTCCATGACGAGCAACACACCATGTAGGCACGGCGTGGATCATGCCCATATGCGTTTTTCCTCAAGAGGCCACCTGGAACATGCTCAAACATAAAGGTAGCTGCAGAATCGCCGGTTAGCTACAGAATGCCTGCATTCTGCAGCTAGTTCCGGTCAAAATGCTTAACAATGGCAACAATCAAAAAATTCAACAAGTCAGTCATGTAAACCATTCTAGAAGTAATTTTAACTATTTTTATTGATCAATTGGGTTTAAAATGGAAATGGACAAGGGAAAAATGAGGTAAAATGAGGTGAAGGAAAGCACAAATTTGAGGCTCAACATACCCCCACTGCTGTCTCTTTGCATGTCCTCATGCAAATTATCCCTATAGTCAGAGGCTGCAACGGAGACATATCCCAGCAGCACCTCCTTTGTGAAAGCTAGGAGTCTTACGGGTTTCACGATCCTGGATTTGAACTGAGGTTGTAGGTGCCACGATCAACCTTTGTTCCTTGTCTTCATCTTCTCATTGGTCCTCTCCACTTTGTCTATATGCAGGGATAAGGTTGAGTTCATGTCAGTCTTGAGCTTGATTTGATCTTTGACAATTTCATTCTCATTTTTGATGTGTCTATTCAACAATTCCAACTCATACCTATCCCTCCTCAATATATCAATTTCAGTTAGTGGAGGACTGGGGGTTCTCTCTTCTCTTTCTGAAGCTGTTCTCTCTAAAGTTTCCACATAATCATAGATTTCATGTTGAGCAGGATCAATCTCAGGGGTGCCTTCATAAAAATCTTCATCATCATACTCTTCCATAGATGTTTCTTCATCTTCAATATTTATTACCCCTGTTTGTTTGATTGATGTTTTCTTCAGTTTTCCTTTTAATCTGTGGCTTCTCCTAAGTTGAGAGGAACCCTCCCCTTTTTCTATAACAAATTCCTTGATTACCTTCTCTGCCTTGAGTTGACTCTTGATTCTAGTCAACTTCTCCAAAATGACTTCTTCACTGCTTTCTTGAACCGGTTTGTCAATTTTACCCTTTGGAGTCCTCCATCTCCTACTTCTCTTTGTGGCCTGTGGTTCAGGTGATAGTTCTTTTGCTTCCTCAAAATGATTTCTTATTAAGAAATCATCCCATGTATCATTTGATTTAGATAGATGATGCTCAATTAAAATTTTGACTAACCCATGATGATAGAGGGTTGTTTCCAAAAACTGAACTCTTCTCTGAACACAGGAAGCCATTTTCTTCAGACTTTGATACAGGAAATATGGTAGATTCAAATCTTCTCCTAGAAAATGCAACATTAGTCTCATATGGTAGACATAAAATGTCCCATATCTACCCTCACATGTAACAAATTTTTGTAAAAGAAGTAGTATATTCCTCCATTTGCTCTTCAATGCTGTACTGGGAATTCCCTTCTTGAACACACTAACATCCATGTTTGTTGATTTTAAGATTTGTTTCCATGAGTCATTATGGAATTCCCTATTTTTAAACCATCTTTCCCCAGCTCTGGATAATCCTGTAGCCTCTGCTATAAAAATTTCATTAACAGTAAACTTAACATCTCCTATTTCAACCTCAGTGCCTTGGAATGATCTAGCAAATGTTTTGGTGACTTCCTTATGGCAACCATTAAACTTTTCCAAGAATTGGAGCCATATTATTTGTTGTAGCATCTCCTTGCATTGTGGATAACCTTCTAAATATTTTGATCCTATAGGCTCAATCCTTACGATGAAACCCATGATTTTTCACTATCAATTAACACTCTTCTCTATCCACAAAACAATGGCTTTTACTTTCGGATTAAAATGGCTTCAATCTCTAAATAAAAATGGCTTCAATTTTGGAAGAACATACCTTTGAAATAGCTACAGTCTTAAAAATCTCTGGTTTGTATGCCTCTGTTTGAAAAATGCCTTTGAATCCTCGGACTGATGTACTTCTGTTGAACTTTGGAATGATATGGAAGCAATTTCAATTTTCGAGCTAATGTGTCTCTGATAGACAGTGGTAGATGATTTCAAGTTTCTTTTTGTGCAATACCTCCGTCCTTGATAACAGAAAGACTTCAAACTCAATAACTGAAAAACACTTCTGTTTCTAGTAACAACAGACTTCAAACTCAACCTCTGTCTCTGATAGCAAATGGTATGCTTCAAATTCAACACTACAGCCTCTCTGTCTCGGGTAACAACAACTTCAAAACCAGTGACTACCACACCTCTGTCTTTGGTAATAACGGACTTCAAACTTCAATTACTACCACACCTCTGTCTTTGGTAGCAAAGTCTTCAATTTTAGCACCTCTGTCTTCTGGTAGCAACAGGCTTTAAACTCTACACGGCCACAATTCTGTGTTGACAGTGCAAATGCTCCAAACTTTGTTCTCAGTAATATGCTCTCTGTTCAGTGAGTTCTCACACCGTTATGCTTCCAATGTACCTCTTATGTTCTGCTCCTGATGATAATAATGCTTCTGCCTTCGGAATGGAATACTGGCTACGGAATGACGTTATGGCAAATGGTCACGGCATAGAGTGGTGGAGTGAGGTGGAGGATTGCATTAATGATTTGAGGAGACGGCGGAGGATTTACGACGGCAGGAAAAATATTCATCATTAAAGAACTTGGTTAAGAGTCGTGGGAATTTCAAATGATTTGGCCGTTCCACCGCTCAAATGCTATTGGATAGAAAATTTGAATTGGAAGATTTAATACAAAGTCTGTAGAGGGTTTTGTTTGGTGTTTGATCAATAAAATAATTAAAACAACTTTTTGGATAATCCACAACTAAACTATGCTAAATTTTCATGAATTGCCATCGTAATTTAAATTTGTTACCTCTGCCCTTTATTTGATGTTTGTGTAGCCTTTGTCTTCTCTGCTCATCTTTGGAGGAATCTTTCACAATTTTCTTGATATTTTTGATTCTTGAATTCACTGGATCACTTTGTTGTAATTCTGATGTCTGCTGGTTGATGCCTTCAGGGTTTATAGCTGCAAAAAGACTGTCGGGCTGCAGAAAAGGTGATCAGCTGCAGAATGTCCACTGAGCTGCAGAATGTTCCTGTAGAATACTTTAATCATGAGAATGAAATGTTTCTGGAAGATGGGTGAAATGTTTATGAAAATGGATGAAAATGGATGATGGATTATGAAGTGGATAATGGAATAAAATGGATTCAGTTCATGGAATGAAGGAACATAAGGGCTGTACTGCAATTCATAGCATATTTTTATTCACTTGCAGCAAGATATCAAATTCTATGTTTTGACATGAAAATGAAGTGAATGGAAGATGGAGTGAAATGAATGGGATGTGGAATGGAGTGAAATGTGAATGATGGATGAGATGAAGTATGGATGGATAGTGAATGGAGTGAGATGAAATGAATCATAAGTACTATGGCACTGAACTTATGATTTTTATAACAGCTGCTTAGAAACAAAAATGGGAAAAGTTAGTGTCAGAGAGACTCTGATTTTCACCCTATCTTTTCTGTATAAACATGCCAATCAGTGATTGGTTTTCATGTTTATACCTTTATTTTTATTTTTTTTCAAAAGAGAAATGCTTCAGAAAATTTAATCAAGTTGATGAAGAAGAGAGACTCTTCTTCATTAACTTCACATCATTGTCTTCTTGGAACTTCTTGACAAACTCTTCTCTTGAGAGTGGCTTGTGGTATAACTTCAGTCTATGACCATTCACAAGAAAAGTGACCTCCTCTTCATCTATAGTTCTGATTTTTACTGCCCCATTATCAAAAATTCGAACAATTTCATATGGCCCAAGCCAATGTGTCTGAAATTTCCCTTGAAAATCCTTGAATTTTGAATCAAACAAGAGAACCCAATCACCCTCTTTAAATTTCTTCTCTTTGATATACTTGTCATGCCATCTAGCCCTTTGCTGTTGGACTAGACTTGTTTTCTGAACTGCATCTTGTCTGATCTCATCCAATTCATTAATTTGCTCCAGTCTATGCTTTTGTGCCTCAGTTAGATCAAGTCCTAGCTGAACTGCCATCTTGAATGTTTGAATTTGGAACTCTATGGGAAACAAAAAAAAAAAACACTCAAAGCAGCTCATAAAATTGTAGCTTTGTTGTGTTTCTCCATGTGGTCTATGGCAGCCCTAGAGCCTTGAGGAAGTATCTGCAATCTCTTCATCTTAGATGAGCGATCTGACTGAGGATTCTTCATGTGAGCTTTGTAGTGGATTCCACTTGAACTTGGCCATTTGCTAATGGATGATAAATTAGATTTTCTATGTACGATTTTGTACTTCTCCATCATTTGCTCCACTAGCTATGATGTAAATTGAGCTCCTTGATCTGGCCAAAATTTCCCTTGGGACACCAAAGCAGTAAAAATATCCTAAAAAGAAAAGCCTTACAGATAGTTCATTAGCAACAAACAATGGTTAGCTTCTACCCACTTAGTAACATATTCAGTGCAAACTAATATGTATTTCTTTTGTCTTGATGGAGGACTACTAGGTCCTACAAAATCCAAGGCCCATTTTTCAAAAGGTTCAATGTGTACCTGAGGTTGTAATGGCATCTCACCTGAAGGAGAAGGTTTCCCTACCCTTTGGCAACTGTCACACCTTTTGACATACTCCCTTGCATCTTTAAACAAAGATGGCAAATAATATCCTAAATTAAGGATCTTATAGGCTGTCCTCTTATCTGCAAAGTGTCCGCCACAAGGTTCATCATGACATGCCTTGAGAATTTCAGGCATCTCATCTTCACGAACACACCTTCTAATGATCAAATCTGAACATGTACACAACTCATTAGCAACCCATGAATATTTTGCACTGTCATAAATGATTTTTCTTTTATCCCTTGCATTCATTATTGAAGGAAACTTTCCTGAAACTAAATAATTAGCAATATCGGCAAACCATGGAGTTTGAGTAGTAACTGCAAAAAGATATTCATCAGGAAATTGATCTTCAACCGGAGTGTCATCTTTGATATTTTGAATTCTAGACAGGAAGTCAGCCACAGTGTTTTGTTTTCCAGGCCTATCTAGAATAGTAATGTTGAATTCTTGCAATAATAACAACCATCTTATAACCCTACCATTAGTGATTGATTTATTCATTAAATATCTAATGGCAGAATGATCAGTGTGAATAAAAGTTTCATAGCCTGTTATATAGTGTCTAAATTTGTTAATGGCATGAACAACAGCTAAAAACTCTTTTTCAGTTACAGTACAGTTTAACTCTGAGTCAAATTTTCGATATAATAGATAACATAGAATTCATCTTTACCGTAATCATCCCAGTACGTATCGAGCTCTCTTTGTCGAGATATGAAAAGGTAACTTTCAGTTAGGTCCCCTTAATATGGGTGCTTCAGAAATTTTGGTTTTCAGGGTTTCAAAAGCTAACTGGCAATCAGAAGTCCACTTAAATTCACAATCTTTGGTGAGTAATTTGAAGAGAGGAGATGCTATTTTGGTGAAGTTTTCTATAAATCTCCGATAGTACCCTGTAAATCCTAGAAAAATTCTTACATCTCTTTGACAACTTGGAATGGATAGGTTAGAAATAACTTCAACTTTCGCTTCATCAACTCTAATCCCATCCCCTGAAATGTGGTGCCCTAAAACAATACCTTCAGTGAACATCATAAAACATTTTTCATGACTAAGAGAGAGGTTTGCTTCTTGACATCTTTTTAAGACTTTTTCCAAGTTTTCTAAAGCCTCTTCAAATGTATCCCCATAAACTGTAAAATCATCCATGTACACCTCTACACAGTCATGTATCAGATCAGAAAAAATTCCTAATACTGCCCTTTGGAATGTTGCGGGTGCATTGCACAATCCAAATGGAAATACTCGGTAGGCATAGGTACCCCAAGGACAAGTAAATGTGGTTTTATCTTGGTCTTCAAGTGCTACTTGGATTTGATTGTAACCACTAAACCCATCTAGGAATGAAAAGTACTTTTTGCCAGCTAATGTATCTAATACTTGATATATGAAAGGTAAGGGAAAATGGTCTTTAAGAGTAGCTTTATTCAGTTCTCGGTAGTCAACACACACCCTCCATTTTCCATTTTTCTTAGGCACAATCACCAAAGGAGAAACCCACTGACTATCTGAAATAGGATAGATGAAGTTAACATTTAATAATTTTTGTAATTCTTCCTTGACAATTTCCCTAAGATTTGGATTCATCCGTCTTTGAGGCTGTCTGATTGGTTTGCAATTTGCCTCTATATAGATGTGATGAGTACAAGTCTCGGGACTTATCCCTTTCATGTCAGTGTATTCCCATGCATATGCAGAAGAATGTCTCTGTAATACTTTGACTAGTTCTTCTTGTTGAGATTTTTCCAGATTTTTGTTTATGTTGAAGGTTTTACCTGGAAAAATTTCACTTGTAGAACTGCCAAATTTGTCCATAGAATGAAGAGACATCTGTCTAGATGACAAGAAATCAATATTGGATTTCTCTTGAAATGATTCTTGTTTGTGCTCTGGAGAAGATTCAAAATTTTCTAGAGTATTCAGAATTTGATTATCTTCACTAATTTCTGAAATTGTGAAGAGTGGTTGTAAATATTCTTCATCCTCTATCCATTTAGTGTCATCTAGATCTGTAATTGTCCTAGCTGGAGGATATAAAGTGAATTTCTTTGTTGAACTACCATCAGAAATATACATATCACCGGACCTACAACTAATAAAAGCATCAGTTGTAGCCAACCAAGGTCTTCCTAGTATAACAGGATGGCCTCCTAGATTATTCTTAGGAGTTAGGATCATGAAATCCACAGGGTACTCCCAAGAGTCTAGGGACACTGGAATGTCTTCTATTACCCCATCTGGTCTGATCACAGATCTATCTGCTAATTGTAATAGTGTGGGTGTAAAGAAAAGATTAGGAAGTTTCAGTTTGTCCATGATTTGTCTACTCATGATATTTATTGCTGCTCCTAAGTCAATGAGTGTGTTTTGAATTTCAATTCCATTGATGTGAATTTTGACAACTGGATTTCCTGGGTCAAGGTACTTTGGAATAGTAGTCTTACCCATCATAATATCTGCTATTTGTCCTACCAATTGAATTTTCTTGGTTTCTCTTATTCTTTTCTTTGTTGTCTTCATACTCAACTCCTTTATTGTTTTGGCTAAAATTGGGATTTCCTTGATGGCTTGCAATAATGGAATTTTAATGCAAACATTTCTCAATTCATCCAAGAAATCATAATTAGGCACCATTATTTGGTTTTCTACACCTTTGTCAATTTGTAATCTTTCCGGAAAGGGAGGTATAGAAGTAGATGTGGATGGTTGCTCTAATACTGGAGTTGGGCTTATTGGATCTTTTTGTTTCGGTTTTTCAATGTTTTGGCCTTGAAAGGATGTTTCTTCCTCAAGACTTTTATTAACCCGTAGGGAGTCTTCCTCAGAATCATCTTGTTCTTGTATGATCACAGAAGGTTTCCTCTTCTCAAGTATCCTTCCAAACCTAAGTTGAACATCACTAAGGTCTAGAGGAGTAATTAAATAAGTTGGAAATTGTTGTCCTTCTATCATGTATGTATTATGGGGGTTCTTATTATTGGGGTTTGGTATGGGCTGAGCTGGTAATTGATTGGATTTTTGAGGGAATGGTAATGGAAGTGGTTGATTTTGATGAGGTTGGTTCAGATGATGTTGTTGAGAATTTTGTTGAAGATTTTGAGGAAAATTTTGTTGGGAATTTTGAGGATAAAAATGTGGATATGGTGGATAGGATGGTGGATACTGATAATATGGAGAGTATCTTCCATAGGGACCTTGTGATCCTTGTGCCCCAGCTTGAGATTGATTTTGAAATTGGGGCCAAGGTTGCTGCCAAGAATTCCAAGGTGGAGGTTGATTATACATTTGATCATGAAATCACTGTGTCTGAGGTCCCTGCCAAGGTCTTCTAGATACAAAGTTAAGAGATTCTGTGGAATCTGTAGGAGTTTCTTCTTGAAAAACAGCCTTGAGACCAGGAAGAGAACGACAATTCTTGGTCTCATGTTTCTCAGAACAAATAACACAGGTTTCTACAACTTTTACATCCAAAGGGCACTCTCTCAAGGCATGTTTCTTCCTACATTTGGGACAAAGATTGCCAAGGCATCAGATTCAACCTTTTGCTTGTTTTGTATCTTGAGGGTGTCTATTTGTTCACTAAGACTCCCTAAAATGTCAGATTTAAAATCATCAAGCATGAATTTTATTTGCGATCTACTTATTGCCTCGACGGGTACTTGCTCTTGCAAACCGAGGATCCTCTTGGACATTTGGCAGTTTGGATTTCCCTCTGGAAAGGTTGATACATAGCTGGAATATTTGGACATCAGCAGTTGTGATATATCCTTTTCCCCATCATGTTAGGATATCCAACCATTCATCCCTAATGGTTTCAACAAAGAGATTTTTAAGTGTCTTGATCTAGGTTTTCCATTTGTTCCATATGCTCAATTTAAATCTTTCCAACAAATCTTCTAAGTTTTCATCTTCTTTTTGTAACATCTTGGGCACTTCTTCCTTATTATTAACTGACATACAATAATCAAGTATCTCTCTAGAAATGCTTGTTTCATGTCTTATATTACGATGGAACTACTGCTTAAGCTCTTAAACCACTTCAATGATGCTCCTTTCAGAGTTGAAGGAAATAATTTCAATATTTGGGCATCTTGAAGGTAGTCATAAGTCCTACACAGTACTTCAAATTCGAATAAGAAAGTTTCAGGATCCTCAGTTTTAAGTCCATAGAAGTTCGGAAGGACAGAAGGTGAAATGTTTTTCATGGTTGTATTGGTTTCTCCATCTAGTATAGGGAACCCAAAAGAGCTTCCTATTCTACCTCTTCCTCCATCTGCACCTCTACCTCCTCTTCCTCCTTCTTCTCTACCTCTACCTCTACCTCCTCCAAATAATGTGTTTTCTCCATTAACAACTCCTCCTCCTCCTTCTTCTGCCATGGTTGACTCTCCTGTGGAAGTAGAAAGGTTTGTATCCTCAACAAAAGTTTTTGGATCCTCTTCTATGGCAGGTTCAATGGATGAAGTGGAAGGTTTCTCTAATGGAATAGGTGACCTTAGATCTTCTAGAAGTCCAGGATCGGTAAAGGATGGAAGATGGGTTTGAGTTGAAGGTGTACTAGTTCTGGATCTAGATGAAACAAGTGGTGTTCTAGATGTCAAACTTCTGCCTCTGCTGCTTATAAATCTTCCTCTTGAATCTCTCTCCCTACGCATAAAATTTTTTTTGGATGCTAAGAAACAAAGGTTACCTAGTTTTCACTTCCCCGGCAACAGCGCCAAAATGTTGTGTCTCAATCTAGTCTCCTAAACTGAGTTCATTTAATTGTCAACCAGGATTTGTAAACTGTTGAAGTAAAATGTACCATATGTACCTAGGTGCTTGTTCCCTAGTGCGTTGTGTGTAGTGTTTTGTGATGTTTTGGTCTTTTATGATGTTTTTGGTCTTTTGAAGTTTTGTGTTTACAATGGAAATGCCTAGAAAACTAATGAAAAGAAATTGGTGGTCAAGAACACAGTTGAGCCTAATGTATGGAATGGAAAATGTAATCAAAAACACTGAAGCAACATCTAAACTATGACTGAATAGAAACAAGAGCTTGATGATGACTTTTTAAACAAATGACACAAACTAGACTTTGAGAAATGATCACTTAAATATGCAAGTTTTCTAACTTAGACAGTTAGACATTAATCATGATGCAACATTCTATTCTAAGCTCATCTATTTCATAACTAATTCCTAGTTCTATTCTGCAATTTCAATTGAAGGTCAGAGTCTATTCTCCAAGAGTTATTGGTTTCTTTTCAGGGTAGTTCTGTTGAGGAAGAGCTCTGTTTATGGTGAGGAATTTGCAGAGATATTTCAGACCTTGAAATGATGTTATCTTCTGTTCCTAAGGTTATGGATCACTGATGGTTTTCAGAACAAAAAGATATTTGTAAATAATGAAGGCTGTCTTATGAATCCTATCAACTAAAGTGATCTACTGTGCAAAGGGTGACAATGTGACTATGAGATGTAAGTGCAATGAATTAATTTAAACATGAGCTTAAGATGCTTCTGAACTAGAACAATGTTAACTATAAGCCATCATCAAACTTTGAAACGAAGCAACTGGACATGAATTAAATGCAAAATGAAACTCCGGAGCATTCTAATTAACATGCATTATTCTATGAAGTTACACAATCAGTTTGTTCATCATGAGGGATATTTTGGAAGAGTTCCTTCTTGTGGAAGAGGTAGAACAATTTTGATTGTGGACTTGTATGCAATTGAAAGCAAATGAACTGAAAGCAAATGAAACTAAGTTGTCACATCACAGTCATATCTTGAACTTCTTAAGGATGTCTTGGAAGAATTTGTTCTTGTGGAAGAGTGATTAGGACAAGTGCAACTGTGATAGTGAAGACTAAAAACTACAACTAATTCCTATGTTACTATAGCTATTCATCATTCATTGTTATGATCTATTGGAAGAATGTCTTCTTGTGAAAGAACTGGAATGAATATAACTACAGTATCTAGTTAAAAAAACAAATACAACTCCTATCCTACAGTACCATAGTCATTAAACATTCATCATTTTAATTTATTGGCAAAGTGTCTTCTTGTGGAAGAAATGGAACGAATATGACTACAGTAGCTAGTTAAGAACAAATGCAAATTTAACTCCTATCCTACAATACCATAGTCATTTAAACATTCATCATTTTAATTTATTGGCAAAGTGTCTTCTTGTGGAAGAACTGGAACGAGTACGACTACAGTATATAAAACAAAACAACTACTAATTCAATATGCAGAACGTAAAGACAGCTAGGAAAAACTTATATAGTTTACGCAAAAGAAATCCGTTCAAGGGGCAGGGGCCCTCTACCACTTGACGGCATTCAACTCCAAATTAAATCACGCCTTCAAGATAATTTTGTCTGCTCCATTAGCGATGCAATAGTTTGAACATAATGCTCTGTGTCTTCAAAGACGTAACACAGAGTTTTCACAAAATCTAGCAGCAAATCTAATACAAAATCTCTAACTAAGCTCTCGGCCTACTCAAGAGTTTATAAAGTAAATGAAAGTAACAATAATTACAATAATTTAGGAATGATGTCTTCCTAATCCAAATCATCTTAGGAGTCTTTGAGGTGGCTGCGTAAAGGAGAAAAGACACCTGGACTGTGACAGTCCTAGTAGGAGTCTTCCTTCACAAATGTGTTCACACATGCATAACCGCACCCAGAATCCATTTCCTCTTCCATGACGAGCAACACACCATGTAGGCACGACGTGGATCATGCCCATATGCGTTTTTCCTCAAGTGGCCACCCTGGAACATGCTCAAACATAAAGGTAGCTGCAGAATCGCCGGTTAGCTACAGAATGCCTGCATTCTGCAGCTAGTTCCGGTCAAAATGCTTAACAATGGCAACAATCACAAAATTCAACAAGTCAGTCTTGTAAACCATTCTAGAAGTAATTTTAACTATTTTTATTGATCAATTGGGTTTAAAATGGAAATGGACAAGGGAAAAATGAGGTAAAATGAGGTGAAGGAAAGCACAAATTTGAGGCTCAACAGTAGTGATCTGAAAAACACCTTTATCTTTACCAGCTAACACATTGATTTATCTTACCTTCTTGATTTATGACTTTTTTTGCCTCAACTTTTTTGCAAAGCTGGTGCTCATAAAATACTATAAAATTAAGTTGAGATACAAATATGAAGAATGAGAATAAAAAAACAATCAAAAAATTTATTGAAGGCAACAAATGTAAGCAAGTTCCTCACCTTGAATCGCTTGTGAGATTTAGGAGATTTTTACTTGCAAGTTATAACAAGACCACAAAAGCATCTTTCCTATCCATTCCATGGGCATATACTCAAATATCCAACAATGAATCTACACATATCTTTCTACCCTTGGGAAATTCTCCCAAGTCCATAAATTCCTTTGTTTCATCATCAAGGACATCAATACTTGTTTCCAAGCAATGGAGCAGATCCTCTCTGTGATTTTTTGATATAGATTCTGCTCTTGAAAGTTTCTTCTTAGCATTTTCCCAAACTGGCTGTGGCTCATTGCACAAAGAGCTTCTAATCACCTTGAGGGAAAGTGGTAAACCCTTACAGACTGTGTCAACCGACAAATATTTTAGCAGTTAAACATGTTAATCTTCTGCAGAAATATAGAGCATTAAAAAATTTTCTGGAGTTGTTAACTCTCTGATTTTAGACCTATAAAACCATTTATCTTTCAAAGTGACATAATATCAATCTGAGTTTGAACACTGTATAATAGGATGCAAAGCATTCGAGCAGCATAGAGAAACAAGTAGTTAGGGTATGATATTTTGAATAGTATGTCATATTCATACATGTTTAACAACAACTTCATCATTTCTTGTTGGAATCAAAGGCTGTCCAAAGGCCCAGAAAAAAAATGAGACAGGGCATCAACCTTCTGCAACATGGGAATGTTATACACGTGACTGTTTTATATATGTGGAATAGCGAGATCTTGCCTGGTTGTGATAACCGTTTTGCAACCCTCTGCTTCAAACAACAAATTTTCCACATCTTATTTTGACCAAACATCATCCAAAATCATCAATGTATGTGGATTTCATTTTAAAATGCGTTTCTTCTACAGTTGGTTGTGCACATCCTTGATGCTCTGAAAAACAGGCCTTTGACCTCTGATGATTTTATCCCACATAATCTCCGAAAGGCCCATTACATTTGGAGACTGTGCAACAATTATGAAAACTATATTGTTTTGGAAGAAATTTGATAATCACAACAAGAATAAGCACTGAAAAAACCAAAAGGGAAGCAATAATATGGAAGCTTGGTGTGACAATTAAAACAGGGTAGTTGTTCTTACCTTTGACTTTGGGATCGTTGCAAGGGGCTAATGAAATGGTATTTTTTCCGCTTCCACCCATCCCTTCAACCCAAACGATACTAACTCCCTTATTGAATAGGATAATTTTGACATCACTGAAAATATTATTCAAACCCACTACAAATTTTTGCATACTCGGGACTCGGGAGTTGTCACTGCCGGTGAACTGCTCAGACTGTTCAGACATTGTGGTATCATGCGACCCATCAATGGCACTCTGAAATAGTTCAGTTGTGCTCATTTGATGAAGCATGAATGATTTGGAGCTAGAATCATTAGTCATCTTAACATTAACCCTTTCCATTATAAGCTGACCCATTTCTTCAATAAGTTTAGATTGTTCGCTAAAACCCTTGAAATCTACATCTAGGTTGTGGACATCAAGGGTACGTAAGAAATTTTTGACATTATTTTGTATATTTGAGATCTTCTTTCCATAGTGATACCTTCTATATAATTTAAAGCTCCTCATACCCTCTAAATGTTTTACTATGTGAAGGCCATTTTATCCGAATAATAAGGAACGCAGAGGATATGTGGCTTGAATCTACAACTAGAGGAATAGAAATAACTGCAAGAACCACGTGCATATTGGGGATGGCCAGAAGGGAGAAGGACTCCAATGGTTCACCTTCTACAAGAAAATTCCCTTTCTTCGTTCCCATAACTAAGCCGGGGCATAGCCATCCATCAAATCAATTCATGAAAAAAATGAAGAAAATGTTAGGGTTGTGGGCAATGCTTTCCTATGCAACAAACTACTTAGCATTGCTCAGTTGCTCTACCATGCAATGATTCATTTTGATGATATTATTGGCATGGGATATAAGGGCCCTGTTTATAACAGGTTCATGTAAGCAATTCTTCAAAAGGAAAAGAGCAATAACAACACCAGATTGGAAGACCTTAAAAATTAAAGGGAAACAAAAGGTGCACAATAATGTCCTTCAGTTGTAAGGATAGGAAGAGTAATACAATCTTGAATTTTTCAGTTTATTGTCCCAAAGGAACAATGTTTATTAAATCTAGTTACGCATTTGCATAAATAAAGTATGGGGCATTATTATACGAATTTTTGAATGCATTTATCCAAAATATTCGTGTGCAACATGTTGTACAAGTCATAATAGATAATGCTTCTAGTTCTAATTATGTGGACACCGACAAAATGTTAATAGAAAAACACCCCACATCCATTTGGACTTTCGGTGTTGCCTGTTATATCGACCTAATTGTTGAGGACATGGGCGAAATTTACTTTATCAAGGATGATTAATCATTGATGACCATCACATAATTGTTATATAACCATGCATATTATCGTAGACTAATGAGGAAATTGAAAAGAAATGTAATATAAGTCATTTATTATTTTCTTATTTTCTGTAGATATTTGGTGGGAAAATTATGCTGGAAAAGCACCAAATTTATAGAGATTTTCCATATCAGTGCCTAGCCAGACTTGTGCTTAAATTCACACTCACAAATTGGAGCGTGTTTCAAAAAATACACAAAGGTGAAACATGTTAAAATATCCGTGTCTTAATAATACAGTCTACATCTAATACAATCCTTGATTATGGCTGACGAAAATTGAGAAAACACTTGATATGGACACCATTTCCTTATAGAAAATATTGACACAGGGTACAAATGGTTGGTGAGGGAATAGCCATGTTATGGAGAAGTCATCTAAATTTTTAGAAGAAAATGAGGAGGGTTAGGTGATAGGTTGCATAGGAAAATGCCCTACAACAAAAAGAAAAGGAGAATGAGGAAAGTCAGGTGCTAGCCTTTGTACCTATACAAACTGAGATACCAATTAGTAATCATTCAACTGTTATTGCAAGACCTTCCTCTACTAGAGGATGACATGTTACCTTTGCCCATAAAAAATGGATTCCAGAGGTAATGCTCCTCCACCCATCAGCCAATGATAGACTCTAGAGATGAAAATCCACAAATCTCACTTATTTTAAGGATTCTAGGCATTATTTTAGGGATTTTGGGAATCCAAAGTGGCTAATTTTGAGCGTTCAACAAGGAAACTAGCCTAAAGTAGCCATAGGAATCTGCCCTTTAACTATGAGGGACTCCAGAGATGGAGATATCCTCCCTTAGTCAATGCAAACAGGCATGCAAATCACCTCTTATTTGCAACTAAAACAGAAATGTAAGAAATAAATATAATTTTTCCTTTGTATATAGACTCTAGAGACCAGATAAGGGAGAATAATAAGACATTTTTCTCAGACAGTCACTAATGGGATAATCAATTTTATCTATAACAACACTTCAGTAAAAGAATTATACCTTCATTCCGTCCTTGCATTTTCTAGTTGGGGCACCAAAAAGAAGAAGTGGGGCTTTTTTGACATCCTCATGTCCAAATATTTATGGAGCTAAAGAACATGCAAGCTTGTTATAGACGTCACCATCCTTAGCAAGCAGCACGGAAATAAGTTCTATTTGTTCTTGTTCATCACCTTGTAAAATGTACCTACAACTATTTGAAATCAATGACTAAAATAAGCAACATAGAGAAAACATGGATAAAATAAAAACTTCACTAAATGGCACATTTTAAAAAACTGCATATGCTAGACATGTGCAACCAAAGAAAAATTGCTAATATACCTGCACTAGATGTGGAACTTTACATATCTATATAAAGTAATACTTGTTAAGTAATACCACCATCATCAAAGTAATACCTGTAAAAAAGTAATACCATCTATTGGGGCCTCGTCCTGGATCTGCATTCCTGATCAAACCAGGGCCTGAAGTTCCAATATCTCAAGGTCAATCAAATTATATTACAACAGCTTGTAGATAGACAGTTCAATCAAATATAAAATTAATCTGAAAGATTTAACATGCATACCTTATTGTACTGCGTCCCTGACAACAAGAATTACTAGGCTTCTCGATGTATCACCAAGAAAAATTATACAACACCTCATGAATTGTTATCATTAAAGAAACACATACTGAAACATAAACACCGTGATGAATCTCAAACTTAGAAGAAGGAAACTAGGAATCGGGGCTAAACGAACTATAGTAGTGATAATGAGGCAATATAGGTACACTTTGATAGCTTTCAGGGCTTTGTCATAGTAGTGTAGGATCATAAATGGAATTTGAATGAGCATTTAGATAATGAATCCATTCTATAAGAAGAAAGTAACACAACATAATTGCCCTTACAAAATAGAGCATAAATTGATTTATGAATTATGTTTATAACACTTTAGAACAATCAGTGAAAGCATAAGATATGAAATGGAATTGAGAAGGCATTCGATGAAATGAAACACAAAGGAGATACAATGCTATAAAGCCATACCACATGAATCCAAAAATTCTTACTGCAACATCCTCTGTATTATAAAAAAAAGTCTCCAAGTACAATAGCTCTCCTATGATATATCCAATATCCAACCCCCCTCTATTACAAAAACATTTCTTTTTTATAGGCCAAATTACAAGGGCTTATTTTTCCAAAACAATAAACGTCTTTTTGCAAAAATAAAAATAAAAAATGATATCAAGGTGGCCAAAATATAAATACTTGCAAAAAGACTCTGATGGCACATTTGAGCTACAAACTCTGATTTATATGTCCAATTTGAAAAATAGCAAATCCAACTACCACAAATACATTCAAAATAAAATTCACTTCATGTGTTAGCCATTTCTCTAGTGTAAATTTGTTGACTTGAGTGAACAGAAACCATCCTGATTGAACCTCGTGCCATTAGATCCTTGATATCATTTCTAGCAAGCAAACCATTAATCTAAAAATTCAAGGAAAAATTAACATTAGTGAGAAGAACCACATACTTTTCTTCAAAACATCTTCATAAAAAATGAACCAATTCTTCTTGCTTTTCGTTAAATGGACCAACTTTAGAGAACCACAGTAGAAGACATCCAACATAAGTGTTGAGGTAAGGGATGCCCTTATATTCAAACTGTATATATGTGTTGAGGTAAGGGGTACATATAGTTATATAGGTATGTAATTATATTGTTTTTATGGAAGAAATACCAAATTAATGTTTGAATGAAACAAAACTAAAAAAAGATGAATGGCTAGTGAAAGAAACTTACACCAAAAAGTAGGTAGCAAAAAAATGATGAGTTATCTCGAACATTCACCATTTGAAGTATTCACTAGACCTAAAGCCAAAAAGTACAAAATTAACATCAGATTCATACAAACAAATCAACAAAAATATAACCAGAAACTATTTATAAATAATCCAACATATGGAAATACATAAGGAAAGTGAAAGTAGAATGTTTTGAAAATTAACCTTGTTCAAATTTTTCACAAAATATGAAAAAAAATAATTGTAATCACTTTGTAAATTTGACACGGTTTTGACACTTTACAAAGTATCAAAACCAAACCATCGTAGCTTTTACTGTTTTCTGGTATGAAATGGATTTTATTCAATTTATTCTTCACGAGTATCTAGGGCTTATGATTTTATTCAATTTAGTGTTCGCTATTATTCAAGTACCAAACTTCTGATTTAGTTTTTATACGGGTTTAGCTACTATCATTAATCACCTCTACATCCTTGATGTTGGGTATACTACTGAATTCTTTCTGGGTAGATTTTACTTTAATTATGATCAAGGGTAATTTTTCTCTCTCCTTTAATTAACAATAATATTCATATTATTCATGCAACAATATTTTTTAAGGGTCAAATCTTAGTTGTGTTGATATGAATATGCATATAGCTAGTCCATTAGCTATTTTAAATGTCTTTTATATGAATTCACTTTTTCAGAGTTACCTGGTATTTCTAATGATTCTTATTTGTGTTTTATATACTCTTTGTAGGCTTTTCCGATGACAATCTTATGCGCATATAATAGCACAACTAGTGATTGCATAATAGTGCATCTCTACCCAAAAATCTTAAACAAGTCAACTAGAGGAACAAGGATCCTCACCTTCAATAATTATTGTGCAACGTCAGAACTTACTAGTGGACCAAGAGGTAAAGTGGGTGAAAAAACCTATGGAATGGTCGCAGGAGCTAAATGCTTATTTTGTACTCTGTTTTTAAAGTTTTCGACTTACTGTCCTTTCCTAGGTACATCAGTCTTAGGCTGTGAAGAAACTGATTCGTTAACTGGAAAAATTTCTTAATCATTTAATTTAATTTTTATTGTTTTGATCTTATTTAATTTAATGTGAGAAATTCTCGTAAGATATTTGGCCCCAATGCTAGATTCATTAGGGAGGGCCAGACACGGGCGAGAGTGCTAATCAAATTTGAGAACAAGGAAGAAACCAAATATATCAAAACCACTCTACCAACAGAACAAACCTGCCAACCTATTGTAGACCATATCAGTGTCATATAATAGGAAACTATCCCCATTGTGAACTTCTCAGCCTCATTTTTCATATCTCTGAATGCCCCACTAACAAATAATCCAACTATGCATACCACAGTAGCAACTATGGATGTAAAAATTTGCATCTGAAGAACCACTGTAAAGGTCTCCTTCTTTATATCCCCATTGAATACAAGCTGCATCAATGGAAGAAGTAGTCTATAGATTGCAGAAGCTGCAACAATGAAAATGAAGATTACTATGTACTTGGCAGTATTCACTCCCTTAGGCCTGTCATCATCCGAATGAACGGCAAGAAGATTACACCCAAAGTTAGAAAAACCAGATAATTCAGGATATATGGAGTAATTTTCTGCATGTTCAATATCAATGCAAATACAACATTGAAGGCTAGTTGTCTTGACCAGATAAGTGAATAGGTCAAAAAAGGCATATAAGATATACCCCATGAGTAAAGCAGATTATAACTCCATGCACATGAAGGTAAATGCACAATCAACTACCTAACCTGGGTTATCTAGATTCTGGACAAACTCACTAAAATCCAAAAGTCCTTACTTAACAGTCTAAAAAAATCATGAGGTTGTTTGAACTTTGTACATGGTGTAACCTTGTGTCAGTCTTGTAATTAACCCATGGCGGTGTACTTGAGAAAGCTTGAGTAAAAATTCTTTGAATTTTTCTTTTAAGTCATGGTTCATGGGAAAGAGAGACATCACATTGTTATAAATGCTGGTAGACCGAAGGAAATTTCATAGCACAGCCTTCAGATTTCAAATGAAGGTTTCCTAAATAGCTCTGTCAGATCGTATATATATACACACAAACACACAAAGTATACTTCACATATGTTTCAGGACAACTCCAATGAATTTATATGAAGGTGAATTATTTTCATAATAAGATCTATGTTATAGACTGACCTCCTTGCCCCGAGGAACCCTCTATTTTACATACATAAGAATAAGGAGATTTTTTAGTATGATACAAATTAAAGAAGGTTCCACATAATGAGAATATCCACCTCATCTAGGGGTCTATTAACTTTCAGAACAGAAAATGGCTTAGACATGATTGTTGATCCTAAACTACTGATTGTGTGTAAGCTCTAACTTGGGATTAATGTCTGAAACCTTGCCTGGCTTTAGACCTTCAAGGTTGTAAAACATAAGGATAATTAGACAGAGGGATAATTTTCAGGAGTTTGAAATCACCACTTACACCCTTGTATATGTCTAGGAGAGCGATGAATGTGGCCCCAAAATTTCATCATGCAATTGTACCTTAAACCCTCAGTAGCAAAAAAAAGTAATAATGAAAATATATAAGAAAAATAAAGGGGGAGTCAGTTAAGTATACTTTTCTTGAAATGGTTCTAGCCAAAATAACATTTTAGTAACAAGTTATGCCACAAGCTCTAGGTTTCGAGATTAAAATTTATATGACATCATTAAATTTCCTATTATAGAGACTGGGGGATTATTCTACCCCAGAGGAAAGGTCATAAAAAATAAAAGGTTGATCTAGATGCAGTTTAGTATAAATGGTGCAGGAAATTGTTTCTACGTGTATGCAAGGAATATTCCTAAAAATGTGGATGCCTATCATGGAAGGACATACAATCAATCCTTAGAAATCAAATTCAGCAAGCCCTAAAGGGTAGCAAGAAATGTAATTAAGCCAATATCCCATCTCATAATTCTTCCTTTACCCTAGGATTCAACCCAACAGGATAAAAAATCTAAAGTAACTCTTGAATGATGATAATCGTTGAGGTCACAAGACCAATATGCATTAATTATTAGAGAGATACCTCTGGTCAATGAAGGTGATACCTTGGAATATATGAGAAAATAATGTTAAAAGCAAGAAATTACTCTTACACAATAAGATATGTATTGAATCACATGATACTCTTATGTTTCAAGAAAAAAAAAGTTATAGTATTATGATAGAAACCCTACTCAAAAACTTTTGGAAAAAAGGCAAATTGACAACCATAAATGCGAAAGGCATGGTTGGCGACATTATCATTATTTGGAATCTAAACATGATTCTACTTCACAATTTATTTGCGATAGAAATAAGTTTAATCACTCAATTTTACCTTGTGATCCTCATAAAATGCATTCATCACCAATGTATATGGTGTGCATCTTCTTCTGGAAACACACAAATTCTTCCAGAGTCTTGCCAACTTTGTACATCTCAGTGGAAATTCTAATTAGATTCTAAGAAGGGATTTCAACCTTATTTCTTCCTTATAGTAAAATAAAATGATAAATTTGTAGACATGATCAAGATAATGAAGCATTCAACACCTTTATCAGTGATATGAGACTGATTGATGTGGAAACCCTCAATGGGCTCAATGCTTGTAACAATAAATGTGGCGGATCACAACATGTAGTTTGCAATTGGAATATTTCTTGATTTTAGAATTCTTAATGCTCCATGGTCAAGGTATACACACAAATATTCTCCCTTCAACTAGATTAGATCATTGGCCCATATCCGTCACTCTCAACAACCCAAGTATTCCCATAAAAAATCCCTTTAGATTTTAAATTTTTTTGCTTTCCTGCCCATACATTTATAAGAACATCAATCAATGCTGGAATCAAGATGTCATACACAAAAGGACTCTAATTTATAATTTCCAACAAATACTTAAAAATCTCAAACAAAATTTCAAGACATGGAACATGATAGTCTTTTTAGACATTTTCCAAGCCCAAAAGATCTAGAATCAAGAACGGCATGCATTCAAAAACAAATTATTTGTGGAATAGACGAATCCCTTGTTGGCCAAGAGAAACATTTTTTCACCCACCCTAGTGAGTGACATCAACAAGAAAAAATACTTTTCCGGTATAAATCACAAGTGCAATGACTCAATAAGGAGAACACAACTCGAAATTCTTCCACAAATTGATGATTCGACATTGGAATTGTAATAGAATTACTCATCTCAAGAAAAATCAAGGTAATAAGTTAACTTATCATCAACATATTTATGAAAAACCAACAAAATTTTTCAAGTCTCTCATCTCAAAACTCAAATAGGACGGTTTCACTGGCTTTCACATGATCACCAAACACATTCCCTAATTAGTCCTGAAAGAACATGCTGCCAGTCCCATGAGACCCGTCACTTTAATAGATGTAAAATTGAATGTCATAGATATGCATTACAAAAAATCTCCAAGTCCTCACGTTTTCACCATTAATTTCTTCCACCACATTTGGTTCACCATTAAAAATGAGGTCTAGGTATTAAAATAAAAATTACACTAAATAGGAGGTTCCTTTCCAACCATAAATGCTACCTTCATCACTCTAATTCAAAAATATAACAAATCACTCAATCTCTCCAAATTACTAGCTATAGGTCTCTGTTATTTTATTTACAAAATGAGATGAGAGGGTTGCACTAGTTTTTGTTGCAATACAACGATTGCCTCCTGTATATCTAGTCACCTCTTAAGGTTTCCATCTCACACCGCTACTAGATCTAAAAATGGTGGGGTTTTACAATCAAGGGCTATATACCTTGGCTCATTGAGGTTTTTTACTTTTCAAATTCCACTAGATCTACTCCCTTCAACCAACAAAAAATTGTGACGTGCATATTTTTTCACTAGTGTGGTGGATTACAATCAAACTGCAAGATGCAAAATTTTGGCTCCATTTCAACATTGGGCTCATAATAGTGATTTTATGCAGTATGGTAGGTGTTATGCCCTCAAGAGGTTTTCCGTCCATACATATCAAAGCTCTGTATTGGGAGGAATTTTTTTCCTTGCCTAGGAACTAGATTGAAGTCTGCCATGAGAGGCCAAATTTTTATGCCATTTATGAATTGGTATCACAATAATGATTTTGAAAATTATTGAGAGGGATGTGAATATTTTATGTTATGATTATGTTCAAACTCACTTGAGTCACAATCCTCATGGAAAAGGGAGGTCCATTGGATGTAAAATTTGCTTATTTTTTTTACAAACAATTTTTCCACTTGTGTTGCTTCAAGGTAGCTTCATGGCATACTGAAATTCACAGAATTAGATTTTTTGTGCAATATCTAGCATAACAGCAAGATGCATTTGCATAGCCACCAAATTTTGAAAATCATGATGGTCATGTTCAATACCATGTAGCGTGTTCTCCAACCATCATTAGTCTTCCCCTGAATTTTATTGAAGTTTGTAAGGTACTAGATGGATCTTATAGGGTTTTTGATGGACAACCCTATAATCATCACCCCAGATCTACTTAAATCTCTTCTAGGTAATCCTTAGTCGACCCCATATACCCAAAAAATATAGTAGGCACTATTCCTCTCCCATTATTTAATCATAAAACCTAAATTCTAACTTTAATTTCTGTTTAGTATTAGATTAGAGTTCAAAACATATTTGCATGCCTTCTTAGCCATAATTAGGCTAGACATCGTAGCATATGAAGATATAAATGTAGCCTAGATTGATTGAAAGAAAACAATTCCTAATTTGTTTTCTTAAATATTTATTAGTCTTTCTTAAATGGGAAGTCCTACCAACAAATTATTGTAGGTTCCAACCTTCCAACCATAGTCAGTTATGGCTAATCCTGAGCATTTGAAAAGATTCAGCTCCTCCAGCTACTAAGGAAAATGAAACAAAATTTCATATAACTAGTGCTACTATAGAAAATTTCACTAGACAAGGTGGTAGTTTCTTTATAGAATGCTAAAAAAAATGTCATAAGCCACACCATAAGGGTCAAGTTCAATATAGAAAAACATGTATGATAAATGGACATAGAAAATGAAAAGTCACATGATACACACCCCAAGGGTTTAATTTCAATATAGAAGAACATGTATGATAGAGGTACATGGGACACAAATCCCAAGAGTTGAGTCCAAGAGAACGATATGAGACAGATATCTCTGTAGCTACTAGAGTAGTTAAAAAAAATCTAGATTCCTTTTCTTCTATTAGCTATGCTTAGTTGTGAATCATTTATGATGTGTAGTGGGTTTTTGTATGATATACCTTCCAGATTAATTTTGCATATAGTTTAAACCAACAAAAGACAAAAAGAGGAAAATTTTGGCAGTTTTTGTGGTTAATTGACAAATTTGACCCTTTGTATTATGTATATTGACGAGAAAATTCTAGAAAGAAAGGAAAAAGTGCAACACGAAGAAAATTCATGATTAAATGAATTTGCGAATCATGCAAGAGAAAATATATGATTGACGTGAGGTTTTAATTAGCATTAGTTTGAATCAGGTTATCGTTGTGAGGTGAAGGTTATTGATGATCAAAAAGATATGCCAAGGACTTTTGAAGATTGAGGGAATTGAGAGAATGACATAAGTATGTTGTGATAGTGATGAAACATTGCCTAAGTAAATTTGAAGGATGCATATCATTGTTGTAAATGCATAAAACAGGTGATAAGAGGTTTTTTTCAAAAATGCAAATGATTATTTCATCCAATAAATACAAGGTTAAAAGGGTCATCGCAGGGACAATGTTGCGATCATGCATTGAAGCTTATTGTCATAAATCCACTTGAGAATCATAATATTTTAGTTGATAAATCTATGTCTAACCAATTTCTATTCAAGGATATGGTGCGGCCAAGAGAAGATCATTCTAGGAATAAGATAGAGATTATGCACCCTACAAGACTTGTATTGACTATACGCATGGTTCCTTAATAATGCGCAACAAAATGACATATTAGTCCATTCATGAAAATATTATTTTAATGTGCATTTTGCAGGTATCATATTTTCACTATGTTGTGATGATAGTTACCAAGGGCATCATGAACCAAATAACAAGTTCATGGAAGTTGTGCACTGCACTGGAGGCATTACAATGCTGCAAAGAAAAACATTACAGCTGAATTATGTATTCAAGCATGTGGAAGAAGGAATAGACTACGAAACATGCACATATATATGATACTTTATTGTGCAAATGTCTTTTCTTTTGATCACAAAAGGTTTGACCTTTAAAAATGGATAACCAAATCGAAAAGGAAGAATTAATGGACTTTTTCAAAATGGTTGGCTAATCAACATATTAGAAATACAAAGATGTTTGGAATGATCAACGTACACTAAGACTCAGTCAAAATATTAGCACATAACGGAAAACAATATGTTACAGGGTGTTGATATGAGTTCAAATGAGTATACTACAATAAGGCCATGTACATATTACCATACAATGCAAATGGATATATGTTCTTACACAAGCCAATATAATGCAATGGAGTGTGTGGCCACTATACAACAATTTATCTTGTAACACTATATCAACTCATGTGAAGACGCTCTATTAAATTCTCAAAGAATGATGATAAAAGGCAGAGGTAAGGTTGTTTGTTAAAACATTTTAGAAGCATTGAGAAATATACCATATATCATGCTGCATTGTAATGAGCTACTTGGGGAACAATGAAATGAGCGATACACTATATTATATGTGTGGAGTGATATTCCCTGCGGTACAATGAGATCTATCTAACGCTACAATTACAAGGTATTAGGAGAACAATGGAAGATACTACAGGTTGTATTGTGGACATAATACCATTTTCCTTACAATCAAATACCCATCCAAGATTAGAAAATTAGAATACTCACATCAGTGCACAAAAATGCCATCATGGAGGATACAAACTGCAAAGTGCAGAGCGGAGGTGTAGAATTTAGAGCATATGCCACCAAGTTGTGATAGTGAGATCAAAGGCACTGGTGCTAGTGCAACTTAGAGCAGAAAGATCTACTATTCTACTACTAATATCACCCATCAAAACTCTGACAAGTAGGGTGTCGATTCAACTTCTAGGGAAACTAAAGGTGTCCATGATATAGTGATAAAAAGTGAGAAGAAGCAGCAAGAAAACGATCAAATGGATTTCATTGTAAGTGCTCCCTAGTATTTTCTTTTCGATTTACAGTATTGGGGGTTCTCTTATTCTATGTTTGAAAGATAATAAAATAAAGCATCTCTTAGGTCACTTTCGAAAGGACTTTGAAGGAGAACCCTTAATTTTGCTTCATCCTAGAACTCTATTTATCATGGAGAAAAATAGTACTAAAAACTTACGGAATAAGCTAGTGATGAAGGTATTAACTATATGATTTACAAATGTTAAATTGATTGCATGCAGTGTTTTAATATAATTTCACATTGTGCGATCAAGAGATTTGAAATGTACTCTATATTCTATACCCTGCAGTCTACAAAAATAAATTTTGACAATCGTTTACAACAGACACAATTGGTAGCTGCAAGCTCAAGAGGTACCGTCTTCTCTACAAATGATGCTTCAACAACCAAAAATATATTGTCTGATCATGTTGCAAAAATTCGGGAGATTGATGTGACTATTGTTAATAATAGTAGAGAAATGAAGGACAACCAGCTTGAAGAAGGAGAAATCCCCTTCGACCAGGACCACGAATCTAATTGTGACCCCGGTGTTTCATTTTACTACATTGTAAGTGCCCACAATTTTATTTTCTAATTGCATTACAAAGTGATGAAAAGGGACATAGTTTAATTGTTCCATTCCATTCAATGGTTGCATGCTGAAATCACAATGCCTGTGTCAATAATAAATGGTTGAATACAAGCCTTGGAATAGTTCCTAAGTCTTTAAATACCATCTTCATATCTAACATCTCTGTAAATGGTTTTGTTGTTGCTCAATCTGAAAGTACAAGTTCTCTTCTTGCTAGACCTAAGATATTGTTTTTTCGGGGTTGATGTAAGATGCTAAACTACAGAATGTTCTGGGTCACTGTCAAAAGGAATTCGAGGGTGAAATTTCAACAATTAATTTGGGTGAGTAGAAGGATGTGGCATCAATAATGTGTTGGTTGAATAACAATTCCTCTTTGTCACTTTCCCTCCATGTTGGAAACATTGTAGTGTTCTAGTGTTCATGTACAAACACAGACAATGGCCAAAAAATATATACACCATTTCGAAATGAGATAATGGCTATTATTTTTGGTCCTTTTAAAACTATCTTTGGGTTTTCTGTCACAATTCTTTGGCATACAAACTAGACTACCAATGTATTCTTAAGCTATCTTTGAGTTGTTTGGATGCACTTATGTGCTTGATAATGCAAAGGAAGTTAGAACATATAATCAAAAAAAAAAAAACCATATCCTTAATCTTAAATATCTGAAACAAAGCCTTCTATGAATTGTGACTATGGACATTATTCCACGATTTTGGTCTATCCCGTTCGGTGGATAAGGCGGAAACCAATCAATTGTTTCTTCAGTTCTTGGCACGAGATGGAAATTTGCTTGAATTCTGATTTGATCTGCTCGAATGCTTAATAGATCTCTTGCTGATTCGTTCTCTTAATCTTGCTGAGTTGATCTCCAAGTCTTCCTCTTGCTGAGTCGATCTCCAGGTTTAATAACTGTCCTCCCACTCTCCTCCACGCAATTTCTAATGAATTTCCCTAACCCTCTCAAAGACCAAGGATTTCCTATGAATGACTCTTAATCTAGAGGGTTTGGATCTCCAATGGAATAAGCTCGAAGTATCTGCCTATGTTCTTGTAGTGTCCCTTCTTAGTGAGATAGCTTTGATGATACTTAGAGATGGTGATTTTGATATAATATTATGTATGTAAAACTTATGTACATGCTTATATGCTATGACCTGGTCACTTGGTTGTTGTGTGCTTATGATAATATCTATGGTTGCGTGCACAAGAATTGATTTTGGTTAAGAGAATATTAGCGATGTTTTCTCTTTTGGTATCCTATTTTGGACATAGGTGTATGACGTGAATGGTGATTCAGAATTGAGACATAGATCCATGGATGATCATGGTTATGTGGAACATATGGTTAAATACTATGAATTGTAGATGATTTGTATGATTATATGTGCGTAGTCTCGTATTAAACATGATGTGGCAGGGGAATTGGTCATTGCCAACAAGGATGTTCAAGTTATAAATGACTGCGGAAGTCATTTCTCCAAAACCAAAATGACTGTGGAAGTCATGCACAATATTTGGTAAAATTTGAATAAGTTGATTATGAAATTCATTTGATTTATTTGATCAATGAGATTGTGATGTGTGCAGGTCTTGGAAGAAGACCTTACCAACGAACCATCAGATGGGTATGAGCTCACAATCAGTACCTTAAGGTGAAATGCGGAGTTTCAAAGCAGAATAGATGAGAAGCCATGGAAATTAGGGCGCGGAGTCCTAAATCCATGAAAGATAAAGACGTGGAGTCTTGGATATATGATAAAAGGATTAGGACGCGGAGTCCTAAATCCATGAAATATAAAGACGTGGAGTCTTGAATATATAAGGAAATGTCTGGGGCGCGGAGTCCTGAATATTTAAAAAGATCAAGGTGTGGATTCTTGAATCTTTAGAGTAGATCAGGGCACGAAGTCCTCAATCTACTAAAGCATGAAGATGCATACAATAGGGGTGTGGAATCCCTATTATCCAGAAGAAAAATACCACTCATGGGCAACTCGTAGATGAATTTCCTTAATAATCTAATTCCTAACAATTTTGGAGTGACTTTCTAAAAATAGAAAGTCATGTCTACCATTTCAAGTATGACTTTCCAAAAATAGTAAATCACCTCCAATAAATGGGTAAACAAGTATACTTCAAGGAAAATCACTTAAATTATGATTAATCAATTGTAATAGTTCAATCTCGACTTAATCCTCAATATTATTAATATTATTAATATTATTATTATCTTTTATGAGACTATGATATTATTATTAAAAGGAAATTATATCTCCTCAATCACTTCACGCCTCTCTCCTTCATGACTCTCATGGCTCTATGTAACTCTCTCTATTTTAAATATTACATTACACTCTCTTTTATGCACTCATTAAGGAATGGCATATTCCTCTTACACTCATTAAATATATGTCATAAAATATTCTTACACTCATTAAATATGTGTCATAAATATTCCTCTTACACCCACTTTAATGCATATGTTACACTCTCCTTAAATAAGGCATGCATACCTCTCCTTAATGGCATAAGTTACACTCCTCTAAAGGGAATACAATGCATGCATATTAATCCTCCTTTATGACATGAATTTGTTGCCCCTCCTATATATGAGTCTCATGTATTCTCATTTGGGAGGAGAGGGGGTAATGCCAAGAGTGGAAGAGACTTGAGGAATATTGTGAAAGGGAGAGATATGGAGAGTATCCAATTACTTCCAAAAATAAAAAATAAAAATAAAATCTGAATTTCTTACTAATCTACTAAGTATCTATTGAGGTTGAACATGAGTGGTATTTAGAGGAAGTGAAAACTATATTCATTAGTTTTCCTTGCATCTCTCTCTCTATTGCTGTATTTTGGTACTGGTTGTGAGCTTTTACAGCTCGGGGGTTCTAGGGGGATGAGTTCTCCCTGGATATGGTTGGGTGGAAAACCGGATGGTTCAAATGAGTTGGTTAAGGGATCGAAGGTGGTTCATATTCTCAATGATTGGAGCTGAATATCTCTTCAGGTATAATTTCCATTGTCCTAAAATTATAGTATAGATTTAGCATAAAATAAAAGGTAGACCTTTGAATTGTTGTAAGCATCTAATTTTGGTTTAGGCTTATGTTATCTAAAATATTATTTATTAGTTAAAAATGAAGACTAGATCGATCTATATGTATGGATGTTTAGATCTCAATATTGGAGTTATTATTGGTATATTTTAAGGTACTAATCTTGGTATTGTAGCATTTGAGAAAGGAAAGCCAAATATTGTTGAAGGTAATTTCAATAAATAAATTCCAAAGGACTTGGGTAAGTATTTCACGATTTATGGTTATGTTTCAAGTAATTAATAGATGCATGTTTTATAAATGGTTTTAGGATAGTTTGCAAAGTGTTTGACAAAATCTGTGAATGAGTAATGTTATAAATTTATTTACGCACGAATAAGTGCTAACTTGCAGCTTACATCAGAAGTAAGAAAATGGACATGTACCCAAAATATGCTTGGAGGAATTACAGAATCAACCCTTAAAAGAAAATGCAAAAATAATGGCAACTAAAGTATAGTTTGGAAGATCAAATGCTTGAGGTAAGTTGGAAATAAATTTTAGTTATGGCTTATGTTTCATATTCTTCAGTGTTTTGTTATTCAAGTTGTTGTAATAGTACTATCATAATTTTGACAGAAAGCCTTAATGGCTGTAGCATTCAGGGCTTCCATGTGTTTGTTAAATTGTAGCAATTGGTGCAAAAAGCTTGTCACTCATGTCAAATGAATTAGCTTGTGGGTGGTAAAATGTTTCAAGAAGTCATATGGTGGATTTATAAATGTGTGATTTCAATGAGCATATATTAGTAGCATAACTTTGGGTTGTTTTTCCTCATGTAGAGGTGTAGTTGTAAGTTTTCATTCCATATGTTTGACAAAAGTCATAAATGAAACATTTAGGCTATAAATTTTGTTGTTTTAAAGAATCGCATTTCTGGGCGTCCCTGTTGAGACTCAGCTTCACTTCAGGGGGTATCCGTACCAATAGGCCATTTCACCCCAACTTTGATTTTAAAAATCAAGGTTTCGGACATCAATTCCCAAATCTGCTCTGTTTTGCAGACTCGCTGTTGCATGTAGAACCGCCTGTTGTTTTGTTTTGCTGTTTGGTTCTTTTTATATTGGAACTGCCTGATAATTTATAGTGATGAATCTAATATAGGCTAACCACTTGGAAATGGTTTTTAAATTATAAATGGCTAATAATTTGAAAATTTAAATAACCTTACGACAACCTGTTTTATGACTGCCAACTATTTGTCAAAATTCCTCAATGGCTGTACCTTACAATATTGTGAGCTATGTTTGAAATTTCTAAATATTTGTATTCATTGGTATAGATTCAACAATGAATATGGCTGATAGTCTACTAATATCTTAAGTTCAATTATTGACACTACTTACAAAAAAAAAAAAATGAAGTCATGTAACTTTGGATTCATGTTAGCTAATTGTTGTGAAAACACCTTAAAGAGATAATGGTTGTAAGTGTTTGACAAAATGCCTCAATGAATTTTAATTGCATGCTTGCAAAGTGTTTGTCATAAGGGCTCAATGAGTGTAGGGTGCATGTCTGCAAAGTGTTTTTCAAAAGTCCTGAATGGCTATAGCTTTTGTGCATATAAATTGTTAGTGTAAAATTATTAGTTACTGTTGTTTTCATGTCACTATAAATTATAAATAAACTATTTAATGGGTGCAACTTCCTATGTTTGCAAGTTTTTGGTATAAATGTGAAAATAAATTTAATAATTTGCTGAAGTGTGAATAAGACAGTTGTTTCTTGTATTATCTAAAGCTTAAAAAAAGGGGGGGGCCTTGTTGTTGGAAACAATTTTACAGTGACTAATTCTTTAGGATTTTGTGGGAATGAGTATTAGTGATTATGTGACATCTACTTCTCTATCTTACTGATGGTATGTAAGGTGGGACCTTACATATGGTATCAGAGGCGGAGGTTACAACGTTAGGGCCTAATGGGCCAACATGCTTACTTGTAGGTTGATGATGTATGAATGTTGATTTTGCATGCATGTTGAGTTGTTGTATATCTTGACTTGGAAGGATATTGGTTGCATAGAGGATATTATTATCATTATGTCATTTAGTGACTCATGAAATAAAATTTAAAAAAAAAATCCCTTATATTCCTTTATATTTTTGTTAAGACACATTATTAACAATATGTTAAAATGCTTAAAGACATGTTGGGAAAGGACGTGCTTGAGAAAGTTGGGGTTAAACCCAAGTATGTGAATGACTTTATTTTCAATCAATGAGTGAGATAGGTGGAGTGAATGCATGGTTTCATATATTTTTAGTGCATCATTTTCAATGTGATATGGGCTTAGTAGCCATCTTTACTTGCTGAAATCGTATCTACCAAGAAGAATATTGGCTTAATTTGGACTATAGTGTGATGACCTTGGTGTGTATGCTTTGGGAATGAGTAACAAGTGTAAGGCTGAGATTCCATTAACGTGATGATTGAGTTCATCATGATAATTTTGAATCTTTTCGTACCTACACTAAAGGAAACTTAACTAAAAGCTACCTTGAAAGATGTCACTTTTAACTGTGAAAGTAAATTCAAGAGTAATGTATGTGTATTAAGTAGATGTGTTAAAATAGGATTTGGGAATACATTCTTAATGAGTAAGAATGAAATTTTGCTGTTTTCTTTGACATGATTTTTTGTATTTTGGGTTGACATTAGGCATCAAATAACTTTAAATTACTCAAATACTAGGTTGAGGTATGAACTTCCTAATAAACAAGCGGCTTAAATGATTGGTGCATGATGGGTTGTGGAAACCATTTTAAGGAACACTTGAATGTTATGTTTTCATTAAGCTAATGTATGGGTGTGGAATCCATAATTAGCATATATCTATGAGAAAATGTATGGGTGTGGAATCCATATTAACATATATCTATGATCTAATGTATGGGTGTGGAAACCATACTAGCATATATCTATGAGAAAATGTATGGGTGTGGAATCCATACTAGTATATATCTATGAGATAAGTAATGAGGTAAGGTATGGGTGTGGAATTCAAAGTAAAATATATCTATGAGCTAAGTAATTCTTCTAGTTAGAATATTTTGATGGAATCTGATATTCATGATTAAGGAATGATTATGTGTAATTAAAGTTAAATGGATAGAGATTTGTAACACAAATTTGCTTGAGCTTTAAATCCATTATTTTATTTTTATTATAGATGAAGATACTAATATTGGTATACTAAACACCATTAGGTGGTTTAGAATGTTTGGAATAATTGACTTTGATATATGGAAGTGTGAACTAGATATCTATCCTCTAGTATTGTAATCCTTTTGTATGTATTGAATTTAGGTAGAACTAAAATGACTTTCAAATTCTTGAAATGTAGAAAAAGATTATTGTGATAAGTTGATGAAATAACTTTTCTATTGGCTTAAGACAAATTAGGTCTAGGAAAGCCATAATAGTCTCTTTAATGATTTTATCAGTTGAATATTGGTTGCATTCTATTTAACCAAATCAATTAGAGAAATTATGAGGATTGAACTCATGTATTTCTCTAAGCTATTGTTAGTTAGGTGATCGCGTCAAAATTCAAATCATTTATAAATTGTCAAGAGAATAACATGTTTAGAAGGTAAATATTTTATGTGGTCAGAACTTGTTTTATTTGAAATTAAGGAAAAAAAAAAAAGCACGTGATTAATGAAAAGCTTAGTTGAGTTCTTGTTTTACAAGAATATGTGCTTGTGATATTTTTGAGGGAGAAATTGAAGGAGAGTGAGATCACATTTTGATTGATTCGAATTATTGCATGATGATTGTATTGTATGTGGAATGGGGGAGATTGTTTGATTTAGGAATTTTGTGTTGGGATGTATAGTTGTATGAGTATTTATTAGTCCTACAGAATGTTGTAATAATTTGAGAGGGTGGTAATTCTCTTTAAAGAAAAAGGGTTTAACTTTAGGCTAGAAATTCCCTTGTGATAGTCTAAATCTTATTTAAATTTGACAAGATTCATCACATTTTGAGATATTTATGGTTTTCATAGTTTGTTGTTGCGTACGTATTAATAGTAAGGGATAAGACATGAAAGAAAATGAATTGATTAATTACTGAATAGAAATCATGAGCGATTTCATAGTTGGAAAACAAATTGACTTAGAGTTATCAAGGTAGATTCAGTAATATTGATACCATATTTGCATAATTGTGAGATTTGTTCTTGATTAAAAGTCATTTTCAAAAAAGATATCATTAATCTGCTTTCAGATGAAGATCTTCTAATAGATTCATTCATAATTGATTCTCAAGTTAGAGAAGTGACTAATAATGAAGATTATGGAAACAAAAAGGAATTATATATAATACATAAGTGGGTCAATGAGGATTGTATTTAACCTTAGGTTGTTAGTTAAAAAAAAAAAAAGAACAAAAACAAAAATGGTGCCTTGAACCTCAAATTGTATTTTTTTTTTCCTAAAGAGTAAACGTTTAGTAAAAACTAAAGATAGATCCTAAATATTTCGATTGCAAGGATATATTATGGAATGAAAAGAGGAAAAATGGATTGAGAAGACATAAATCAAGTGGGATGTAAGAGTATGTTTTAGATATAACGTCATGTTTTGTTGCATAAGAGTGGGTCTTATATATAACATCATGTTTTGTTACGTAATTTCACTAACAATTGTATCTGGATTATTTTATGCTTATTGTATGCCAATTTGATTGTGATATGGTATGGACCATCATTGTTATGTATACAACCAATGTGTGTTCTATTTATAGCTGGGCAAGCTCAACATCCTACAGAACCAAGAACATGACACATGTAGGATTCATATAGACTATGAGAAACAAGAACCTGTAGAATATCAAATTATTATAGATAAACTAAGTAGATATCATATCAATTACATACAATAGTATTTTTATATGGTACTATAAATTGTATGGCTGGTTTTGATATAGAAATATTTGGTATTTTATATCGACACATGTCTAACATGGCGTGGATACATTTTCTACCTGATTAAGAATGGTATGTTCAGTTTTCATGGAGTTGCTTCCAATTTAGAAAACATTAAACTATGGATTGAGATGAAGAAAAAAAATATATATCAAATACATAAGGTTAACAACCTATTGATAGGAGAATCTAAAAGAACTAAGTATCTTATAACTGTAGGAAAAAATTCGGGCCAAGTTTAGCCCAAGAGGGGTAGTATGTAGTGTCCCTTCTTAGTGAGATAGCTTTGATGATACTTAGAGATGGTGATTTTGATGTAATATTATGTATGTAAGACTTATGTACATGCTTATATGCTATGACCTGGTCACTTTGTTATTGTGTGCTTATGATAATATCTATGGTTGCGTGCACAAGAATTGATTTTGGTTAAGAGAATATTAGTGATGTTTTCTCTTTTGGTATCCTATTTTGGACATAGTTGTATGATGTGAATGGTGATTCAGAATTGAGACACAGATCCATGGACGATCATGGTTATGTGGAAAATATGGTTAAATATTATGAATTATAGATGATTTGTATGATTATATGTGCATAGTCTCGTATTAAGCATGATGTGGCAGGGGACTTGGTCATTGCCAACAGGGATGTTCAAGTTATAAATGACTGCGGAAGTCATTTCTCCAAAACCAAAATGATTGTGGAAGTCATGCACAATATTTGGTAAAATTTGAATAAGTTAATTATGAAATTCATTTGATTTATTTGATCAATGAGATTGTGATGTGTGCAGGTCTTGGAAGAAGACCTTACCAACAAACCATCAGATGGGTCTGAGCTCACAATCAATACCTTAAGGTGAAACGCGGAGTTTCGAAGCAGAATAGATGAGAAGCCATGGAAATTAGGGCGCGGAGTCCTAAATCCATGAAAGAAAAAGACGTGGAGTCTTGGATATATGATAAAAGGATTAGGATGCGGAGTCCTAAATCCATGAAATATAAAGACGTGGAGTATTGAATATATAAGGAAATGTCTGGGGCGCAGAGTCCTGAATATTTAAAAATATCAAGGTGTGGAATCTTGGATCTTTAGAGTAGATCAGGGCGCAGATTCCTCAATCTACTAAGGCATGAAGATGCATACAATAGGGGTGTGGAATCCTATTATCCGGAAGAAAAATACCACTCATGGGCAACTCGTAGATGAATTTCCTTAATAATCTAATTCCTAACAATTTTGGAGTGACTTTCTAAAAATAGAAAGTCATGTCTACCATTTCAAGTATGACTTTCCAAAAATAGTAAATCACCTCCAATCAATTTTGTAAACAAGTATACTTGAAGGAAAATCACTTAAATTATGATTAATTAATTGCAATAGTTCAATATCGACTTAATCCTCAATATTATTAATATTATTAATATTAATATTATCTTTTATGAGACTATGATATTATTATTAAAAGGAAATTATATCTCCTCAATCACTTCACACCTCTCTCCTTCATGACTCTCATGGCTCTATGTAACTCTCTCTATTTTAAATATTACATTACACTCTCTTTTATGCACTCATCAAGGAATGGTATATTCCTCTTACACTCACTTTAATGCATATGTTACACTCTCCTTAAATAAGGCATGCATACCTCTCCTTAATGGCATAAGTTACACTCCTCTAAAGGGAATACAATGCATGCATATTAATCCTCCTTTATGACATGAATTTGTTGCTCCTCCTATATATGAGTCTCATGTATTCTCATTTGGGAGGAGAGGGGGTAATGCCAAGAGTGGAAGAGACTTGAGGAATATTGTGAAAGGGAGAGATATGTTGAGTATCCAATTACTTCCAAAAAAAAAAAAGTGAATTTCTTACTAATCTACTAAGTGTCTATTGAGGTTGAACATGAGTGGTATTTAGAGGAAGTGAAAACTATATTCATTAGTTTTCCTTGCATCTCTCTCTCTATTGCTGTATTTTGGTACTGGTTGTGAGCTTTTACAGCTCGGGGGTTCCAGGGGGAGGAGTTCTCCCTGGATATGGTTGGGTGGAAAACCGGATGGTTCAAATGAGTTGGTTAAGGGATCGAAGGTGGATCATATTCTCAATGATTGGAGCTGAATATCTCTTCAGGTATAATTTCCATGGTCCTAAAATTATAGTATATATTTAGCATAAAATAAAAGGTAGACCTTTAAATTGTTGTAAGCATCTAATTTTGGTTTAGGCTTATGTTATCTAAAATATTATTGATTAGTTAAAAATGAAGACTAGATCAATCTATATGTATGGATGTTTAGATCTCAATATTGGAGTTATTATTTGTATAGTTTATGGTACTAATCTTGGTATTGTAGCATTTGAGAAAGGAAAGCCAAATATTGTTGAAGGTAATTTCAATAAATAAATTCCAAAGGACTTGGGTAAGTATTTCATGATTTATGGTTCTGTTTCAAGTAATTAATGGATGCATGTTTTATAAATGGTTTTAGGATAGTTTGCAAAGTGTTTGACAAAATCTGTGAATGAGTAATGTTATAAATTTATTTATGCACGAATAAGTGCTAACTTGCAGCTTACATCAGAAGTAAGAAAATGGACATGTACCCAAAATATGCTTGGAGGAATTACAGAATCAACCCTTAAAAGAAAATGCAAAAATAATGGCAACTAAAGTATAGTTTGGAAGATCAAATGCTTGAGGTAAGTTGGAGATAAATTTTAGTTATGGCTTATGTTTCATATTCTTCAATGTCTTGTTATTCAAGTTGTTGTAATACTACTATCATAATTTTGATAGAAAGCCTTAATGGCTATAGCATTCAGGGCTTCCATGTGTTTGTTAAATTGTAGCAATTGGTGCAAAAAGCTTGTCACTCATGTCAAATGAATTAGCTTGTGGGTGGTAAAATGTTTCAAGAAGTCATATGATGGATTTAGAAATGTGTGATTTCAATGAGCATATATTAGTAGCATAACTTTGGGTCGTTTTTCCTCATGTAGAGGTGTAGTTGTAAGTTTTCATTCCATATGTTTGACAAAAGTCATAAATGAAACATTTAGGCTATAAATTTTGTTGTTTTAAAGAATCGCATTTCTGGGCGTCCCTGTTGTGAGTCGGCTTCACTTCAGGGGGTATCCGTTCCAATAGACCATTTCACCCCAACTTTGATTTCAAAAATCAAGGTTTCGGACATCAATTCCCAAATCTGCTATGTTTTGCAGATTTGCTGTTGCATGTAGAACCACCTGTTGTTTTGTTTTGTTGTTTGGTTCTTTTTATATTGGAACTGCCTGATAATTTATAGTGATGAATCTGATATAGGCTAACCACTTGGAAATGGTTTTTAAATTATAAATGGCTAATAATTTGAAAATTTAAATAACCTTACGACAACCTGTTTTATGACTGCCAACTATTTGTCAAAATTCCTCAATGGCTGTACCTTACAATATTGTGAGCTATGTTTGAAATTTATAAATATTTGTATTCATTGGTATAGATTCAACAATGAATGTGGCTAATAGTCTACTAATATCTTAAGTTCAATTATTGACACTACTTACAAAAAAAAAAAATGAAGTCATGTAACTTTGGATTCATGTTAGCTAATTGTTGTGAAAACACCTTAAAGAGATAATGGTTGTAAGTGTTTGACAAAATGCCTCAATGGTCGTACATTCCATACTTGTAAATTGGTTTTCATAATGTTCAATGGTTGCATCTAATTACATTTATGAACCGTCCATAAAACAAAAGGCTTAAGTTAATTTAAGGTTTGCAATCAAGGTATTTCTAGTGTAATAACTCATTGAGTTAAAGGGTCTTGCTGAAAAGTCAAAATTGCAGTAAGTAATTTGTTGCAATATCAGCTCACATATGAATTCCTAATTATGGGATGCCAACTCTATATAATTTAAATTATCCTTTTAAGAAAATAATTCATAAGCATGTTATTAGTCACTCTTGAACACATTTAATTACAACGGAATTAACAATTAGCTTATTGTAAATTGTGGTTCATAAAGGTTGACATGTATTCATCCCACTAAACAATTTATATTTTAAAGGTGATTTTAGTCTTGAGAAGCAAGTATTATGGTTGTATTTTTTTGGATCTTGATAAACCTTGAACTTGGTATCTTTGAAGATAAGTTGATAGAATTTAGGGTGTAGTGTAAAGGACACTAATAACTTCTATATAAATAATAATAATAATAATAATAATAAAATAAAATAAAATAAAGAATAATAATAATAAATTAATTAAAAAAAAAAAAATATCGCATTTTGATTTAATATAATATTTCTCTATAATAATTATGGTAGGTAAGGTGGGACCTTACAGTTCTAGCTTGACTGGCTGTCACTCTCAATCTGATTCAATAGGTTCGCTTACTGAATCGGAAGGAAAACTCACATAAATCAATCAAA
The DNA here is from genome assembly GCA_034641835.2 of Pinus albicaulis. Classification (NCBI taxonomy): domain Eukaryota; kingdom Viridiplantae; phylum Streptophyta; class Pinopsida; order Pinales; family Pinaceae; genus Pinus; species Pinus albicaulis. The sequence continues at coordinate 1,240,841,508 of CM076578.1, forward strand.
GGGAAAGCATCCCTCATGGATATTTAGTCCTTAGGAGTTATTTTCTAAGATTATTTAAAGACGAACACCCTCTCACAAACCAACCCTCTCCTCTGTGTGATATATCGAAGCTGAGAATACCGTGAGAATACTTGCCTAACCCCGCTCCTCGAGTCTACCTGCAGTCGAAGCCAGTCAAAGCTGAGAATACCTTGCTAACCCCGCTCCTCTAGTCGACTCCATTCGAAGCCAGTCTAAGTGCGATATTACCTCCCTAACACTCTTCTCCCACCTCCTCTGCCATGGTTGATAGGAACCAGAATAGTGGAATGATAACAGTCGAACAAGAAAATTGATTTTACCTCAATAACCCTCTCCTCCCACCTCCTCCTCGCTCTTTGCCTTCCCACAGCTTCACTTACTCGCTTGGCCAAAAAAAATAATAAAAATTACCTCAAAATATTTATATTTTTATATCATAAATAAAAACCCACTCACGCCTAGTTATATAGGCAATATAATGTTTTTTTTTTTTTTTTGACTTTTTAAACCCCAATATGAACGCACGTGATATAATATTGGTTTGTGAATGATGCCCCCGTGTTTGGGGTGTACATAAGAATTCTAAAGCCATAATGGGTTGAACATATGAGGAATATTCAACATTATTTGACTTGTGATGGTCGTTATCCCAAAATTTTCTTATATCATATGTGATTTCTTGTGCATCTGGTTGGTTTTAACATGATGAACTTGCCTTTTTACCTTCATCAAATCTTTCTTAGGGTGGTGGCCTCTACAAGAAAAAGGAGGGTTTGGTACCCACATGATGTATACCACCTTGGTTTGATCAAGTTGTTGTACACCCATGAATTGAAAAAGAAGGCACAATAGTCGAGGAGGACACTAGGACACCCCTTTTGTTCGAATATTGTCATTGATGGCAAAGGATGTGGCAAAGGCATGGGAAACAGAAGAACAGCAGAATTGCAGAGATCAATGATCAGCAGAAAAGCTCAGAGGAAGAATACATTTACAGAGATAAGCAGTGCATTGAAGGAGAATTAAATCTTGATGGGCCGCAGTCACAAATCACAGAAGAGAATTAACAGGTGATGGGCAGAGCAGTTTTGACAGTGGAACGAAGATATTCCCGTAGATTTAATTTACGGAGAAGCAGAGTCATTCAAGACAGTCATAAAATTGAATTAAACAGGCGGAAGTCCTTTATTTCTAATTTGGCGGGACAAGTGGTCCCCACCACTTAAGCTCTAAATCGGAATCACAAGTTATTTTGGTGAAGTAGTGTCTTGTTGATATGGAGTCCTGCGATGCGATGCGATCCAATCGCAATCACAAATTGCAATGTAAATGATACATAAAAATGTCTTGTGGATGTGGCAGTGTTCCATAGTGGAACGGTTGTACACAATACAACCAAATGTTACATTATAAATCGCCCCCACCAACAGTCGAGGCCTGTGGGTCCACTTGACCACGTGGCGATGTTTTAATGGAATCGCACGTCTTGAATCGCAAGGTTCAATCGGCAGAGTTTTGTTATGTGCTCCGATCAAGGCCGGACCCGATCGAGTTATATGCCTCAGTTTATTGCAAATCGCATCCGAGTTCCCAATCGCAATCGGAAGCGCTTAAGTGTTGGGTCCGATTGCATATTGAAATTAGTGGACCCGATGGTGTTATACGATGGAATTAATAGATTCAATCGCGTCCGGGATCTTAATCGCAATCGAAACTTTCCGATTGATCGCATACCTTTTGTAATATGCTGCAATTGAAGTGGCGGACCCGATCCGGTTATATGCTGGAGTTAATATGTGCCAATCGCATCCATGTCCTGATCGCAATCGGAACTTTTCCATGGTGTGCCCCGATTGCATTTGTTCAAAGGACCCGATTGCGCTATGAGCCATGTTTTATTTGGTCATCACGTCCGGTTTATCAATCGCAATCGCAAGTTTTGTTTGACACCGCCGATCCACCAACTGCGATGTGGGCCCAGAGTCGAATATTGAATATTATTTGAAGAACCCAAAAGGTTATATGGATTTATATATTACTGATGAGTCAGTGGCATGTTAATGTTTATAATATTATATGGCAGAGACAAAGATTGTGGTTTCAAATTGGATTGGCTCAATTATTAATACAAAACGATTGACATGTATGGCTGTTCCGCTTGCGGAACTCACCACATCAACAAGACACTTGCATATGGAAAAGCATTGAATATTGTTTATAAAATCCGAAGGGTTAAACTTTGGGTTAAAGGGTTGGCGCACATAGATAATTTGAATTTCCTCGTTTGAATGAAATAAATTAAAAAAAAAAAAAGGAAATTGAAAAGCCCCGGGGACAAACTAAAGGGAATATTGACAAAGGAATACCATTAGCAGTTGAGTGGTTTTAGACTCATGGTATTGAGAAAGGCGAGAACTATATAAAGGGCAAAGATCATTATTCGAAAAGGACAGATGTGCGAGAGTCAAGCGCGAAAGAAGAGCGAATTCCTCTAAGGAATATCTGTATGGACAGACGACGTGCTTAACTGATAATTCTGAGTCCATGTTGCACCCATCGAAAGAATGAATCTGGGATTCATTCAATAGAAGAATAAATGAAGAGCTAACGCATGTCTGATGAAGATTTTTGATCCAGAAAGCCAAACGGGATGTCGAATGCATACATTTTCTGAAATCTGGGGTTGCGGCTATGTGATCGAGTCTGAAAATTAATGAAACGAGGTCCATAGTGGTGCTGAAGGTCGAAGCTTTCAGTCAGGGGGTTGTAGCTCCCTTCCAGAAGAAGCTGGTAAACGAGAGAAGGTTGTAGCCTTCTGCAGGTGGGTGCCTGCGTGCTGGTATGAGTCTGCACCAGCATATATTGTAAGAAGTTTTCTCTATAATATAATATTGAAGACTGATATTGCAGCAGCGGTGGTTTTCTCCCAAATTGGGTTTCCACCTTAAATCCTGGTGTCCATATGTGTAGTTCATGTTTGATGCTTTGTTCTACTGTTCATGCTTAATGCTTATCTGATGCAATGCTCTAAGTAAAAAATATAATAAGATAGCTGAACGTACATGATTTGATGCAGTAAGAAAGAAAAATTGTTCAGCTTTAAAATATTGATTCACCCCCCCTCTTAGTATTTTTCCCAACAATTGGTATCAGAGGAGGTCCTTCTGAAAAATCTTAGTCGCTAGAAGGAAGATCAATCAAAATGAGCAATCAAGATGGAACAACATCTATCAGGCCTCCTCTCTTCAACGGAAACAACTTAATCTTTTGGAAAACAAGGATGAGGTCCTACCTTCAGTCTCTGGGAGCAGATGTATGGGCAATTGTTGAACAAGGATATCAATATCCAGCTACAATGCCAACAGATCCAACTGAAAGAAAGAACTATGAAACTAATGCAAAGGCGGTCAATGCTCTATTGGGAAGTCTCACTGAATCAGAATTTGTCAAATTCATGCAACTGAATACTGCAAAGGCAATATGGGACAAAATCATTCTAAGCTATGAAGGTGATGCAAAGGTAAAAAGTGCTAAACTTCAAACTCTCAGAATTCAATATGAGAATCTAAAAATGCTTAATGAAGAAATCATTGCAAATTTCTTTCTACGTCTTGATGATATTGTAAATCGCATGAGGAATCTGGGAGAAACAATAACTGAATCTACATTGGTTGAGAAAATTTTAAGATCTCTAACAGCAAAATTTGAGTCAAAAGTTTCAGCTCTTGAAGAAAAGCAGGATCTTCAAAATCTTACTGTGGTACAACTTCATGGCATACTAACTGCATATGAAATGAGAATAGGAGGACCATCTCAAGTCAAAGAAGCAGTCTTTAGAACTTCTACAAAAGGGAAGGAAGTACAAATAACAGAAGGATCAGGATATGTCTCAGAAGAAGATGAGATAAACTTCGTAAAGAAACTTCAACTTGGCACAGGACGGTTTAGAGGTAAGCTTCCCTTCAAATGCTTTTGTTGTGGAAGAGTTGGTCATTATGCTGCTAAGTGTCCTTACAAAGAAACACCTGCTAAAGGAAACGAAGTAGCAAGAAGAAATAAGAACCGGTCTAGCTCTAGAAAAAGTTACTATACTCATGAAGACAGTGATGGGTTATCTGATTGTGAGGAAGAAGGTGAACAAGATCTTAGACTTCTTATGGCTTTCGAAAATGATTCTAAAGAAGAAAAGGATACCTTTATGGATGCTCTAGAAGACAATGATTTTCTTAATGAAAAAAATCAACTCAAAATATGCTTAGAAGAAAGAAAAAATAATCATAGAGACTTTGAAAAATCAGATTGAAGAAGAGAAGAAGCATAATGAAAAATTAGAATGTGAAGTGGTAAGTCTAAGAAAAGAACTTGAGAAAGTAAAGATTCCGAATCTTAGATTTGCTAAAGGATTTGAAACCTTGGATGAAATTATCAAGGTACAACGTTCTCCTTTTATAAGGACAGGTCTTGGATATACCGGAGAAACTTCTCAGGCTTCTGCACCAAACTATCTAAAAGCTGCTACAACTGGTTTGCAACATTCTGCAACTCAGCAAAGGGATAAAGATTCCTCACAGGTAAAGCATGATCAGCTCAAGTCAAGGAACTTCAACTCGAATACTCTTCAAAGGAACACTAACCAGCAGGTAAATTCAAATAGAAGATTTCATGATCGAAGAAATTTCTACGTCAATGAAAAATGTTTCTCATGTCACAATTTTGGTCATAAAGATGTTCAATGTGTTGCATATAAAACTATCATGACAAGAGAAGTAAGAAAGAAGAGAATGGACATTGAATCAAAGAAGAACACTTATAACAACTTCTCTCCTCTACAAAATGAAGTTGAATGTGCTTACTGCAATAACTTTGGCCATGAAGAATCCGAATGCAGGAGCAAAGTTCACCTAAAAGAACATGTCCCTTCAAGCTCAAAAGTATGGAAAAAGAAGGAATTACAGGTTGAAAATTGTGGCCTAGCGTTATTTGCAGAAGATGAAGAAAACCAATGGTACATTGATAGTGGATGCTCAAGACACATGACAGGTGATAAAGACAAACTTCTTGCATATAATGCTCTAGAAAAGGAAAAGAAGGTTACTTTTGGAAATGATACTCCTGCGGTCATTAAAGGAAAAGGGTCTGTTTTTCTAAAAGAAAATGTGAAAGCTAATGAAGTAATGTATGTGGATGGATTAAAGCATAACCTGTTAAGTGTAAGTCAAATGTGTGATCAAGGAATTGAAGTTGTCTTTAGTTCAAAAGAATGTGTGGTACGTGATCTTGATACAGGTAAAGCAATTATAAAAGGGAAAAGAACTCCAAACAACCTATATATATTGAAGAACTGCAAAGAACAATGCTATTTGAGTAAATATTCAGAAAATTGGCTATGGCATAGAAGATTGGGGCATCTTAGCTTCTCTCAACTCAACAAATCAAGCAGACTCAAGGCTGTTCGTGATCTTCCCAATATTTCTCTACCTGAAAATATCATATGTAAATCCTGCCAATTCGGTAAGCAAACCAGAGTACAATTTAATGACAAGGAAGGATCATCAAGTAAGCCTCTTGAACTTATCCATACTAACATATGTGGACCTATGAGAAAAAAGTCACCGCGTGGTGAAGAATACTATATCTTATTCATTGATGACTTTTCTAGAATGTGTTGGATTGGGCTGCTTAAACACAAAGATGAAACATTTGAGAAATTTCAGATCTTCAAAGCACTAGTTGAGAATGAATTAGATCTAAAAATCAAGTGTCTCAGATCTGATCGAGGAGGAGAATATACATCAGATGAATTTCTTGAATTTTGTGAACAACATGGCATAAAAAGACAGTTTTCTGTAGCTGGCACTCCACAACAAAATGGTGTTGCAGAAAGAATGAATAGCACAGTTCAACAAATGGCTAGAGCTATGCTGGATGATTCTGGAACACCTGGCATATTTTGGGGAGAATCAGCACATACAGTAGTAAACATTCTCAACAAGGCACATGTTCGTGTAAATAGTGATAAAACTCCATATGAACTTTGGTATGGTAATCCTCCCACTATAAAGCATTTTAGAATTTTTGGAAGCAAATGCTTCATCAAGAATAATGATGAAAAACTTGGCAAGTTTGAACCTAGAGCAGATGAAGGGATATTCCTTGGATACTCCTCTAGGAGTAGGGCCTATAAATGTTACAATAAAAGACTTCGGAAGATTGTTGAATGTATTGGTGTTGTTATCGATGAGTCTTCTGCAGCTCCAAAAGAAGAAAAGAAAACTACAGATGAAGATGATGATGACACATATCCTTCTACATCAAATAGTAATGATACAAATAGTGAACCCAGTGAAGAACTCGAAGATGGTTTGTCTGAAAAGGCTCCCTCCAGATATGTTCAAAAGAATCATCCAGAATCTCAAATTTTGGGAGAAAAGGGATCAGGTGTACAAACAAGAAGAACTCTTATGGGAGCTTCTAGCAATCTGGCATTTCTGTCCACTATTGAACCTCACAGTGTTAGTCAAGCAAGCAAAGATGACTGTTGGATTCAAGCCATGAATGAAGAGCTCGATCAAATTGAAAAGAATCACACTTGGGAATTAGTACCAAAACCCCATGACAAAAATGTCATTGGAACTAAATGGATATTCAAAAACAAGTTAAATGAGAATGGGGATGTTATAAGAAATAAAGCTAGACTTGTTTGCAAGGAGTATGCTCAACAAGAAGGTATAGACTTTGAAGAAACCTTTGCTCCTGTAGCCAGACTTGAAGCCATAAGAATGTTTCTTGCTTATTCAAGCTTCCAACAAATCAGAGTTTATCAAATGGATGTTAAATCTGCTTTTCTCAATGGCGATCTAGAAGAAGAAGTCTATATAGAACAACCAGAGGGATTCATTTTGGGAAATGATGAAAAACTTGTTTGTATACTTAAGAAGGCTCTATATGGTCTCAAACAAGCTCCAAGGGCATGGTACTATCTTCTTGACAAATATCTTCATCAACAAGGATTTTCAAAGGGGTCTGCTGACAACAACTTATACACAAAAACTGAAAATGAAAAATTATTGATTGTGGTTGTATATGTCGTTGATATCATTTTTGGAAGTAATAAAGAGTCTATGAGTCAGAAATTTGCTTCTGATATGTAGCAAGAATTTGAAATGTCTTTACTTGGGGAACTAACATTTTTTCTCGGCCTGCAAGTGCAACAAGGAACAGATGGTATATTCTTATCACAAGAAAAGTACCTCAAGCAAATCCTGAAGAAGTATGGCATGGAAAATTGCAAACCTGTAAGTACACCAATGATAACCGGATGTAATATCAGTTCTAATGATGATTCCCCCACCGTAAATCAACCAGAATACAGATCTATGATAGGAAGTCTACTTTATCTCACTGGGACAAGACCAGACATCATGCATGTAGTCGGGATTGTTGGACGATTCCAAGCTAATCCAAAAGAGTCTCATCTTCAAGCTGTGAAAAGAATATTCAAATATCTACAAGGAACTCAAGATTTTGGACTATGGTACCCAAAGAATGCTGAACTTACTCTTCATACATACACTGATGCAGATTGGGCTGGAAGTATTGATGATTGAAAAAGCACTAGTGGTGGTGCATTCTTTATGGGGCCCCGGTTAGTATCTTGGTTCAGCAAGAAGCAAAGCTCCATTGCATTATCTACAGCAGAAGCTGAATATGTGGATGGAGCATCATGTTGCACTCAACTTCTTTGGATGATGCAAACCCTACAAGATTTTCAAATCAAATGTTCACTCCCTATCTCCATTATGTGTGATAATACAAGTGCAATCAGTATCTCAAAGAATCCTGTTATGCATTCCAAAACCAAGCACATTCCCATCAAATATCACTTGTTACGAGAACAAGTGCTTGAGCAAAAGGTGAAATTAGAATATGTTTCCTCGAAAGAACAAGTTGCAGATATATTTACCAAACCTCTACCCAGGGAAGCATTCGAATATCTCAGACTGAAACTGGGAGTAGTCTCTGCCATGCAGAGGTTCAGGTCTACTTAATTACAAAAGCTTAAATTGGTTGTGAGGTGCCGTCAGACATCTCTGACTGCACAAGCTCAGGGGGAGCATTGGTCATATGTAAAGGATGAATCATTGGTCATATTATGAAGATGCAACATGATCTCAGGGGGAGCTTGGCTTCTTGATCAAACTCTTTGCCATTGATGTCAAAGGGGGAGGAAAAGCAACAAAGGGAGTCTAAGGTCATCAGAGGAAGAGTATTTCCATCAATGCCAAAGGGGGAGATTGTTGGAATATTGTCATTGATGGAAAAGGATGTGGCAAAGGCATGGGAAATCAAAGAACAGTAGAATTGCAGAGATCAATGATCAGCAGCAAAGCTCAGAGGAAGAATACATTTACAGAGATAAGCAGTGCATTGAAGGAGAATTAAATCTTTATGGGCCGTAGTCACAAATGAAAGAAGAGAAATAACAGGTGATGGGCAGAGCCGTTTTGACAGTGGAACGAAGATATTCCCTTATATTTAATTTAAGGAGAAGCAGAGTCATTCAAGACAGTCATAAAATTTAATTAAACAGGCGGAAGTCCTTTATTTCTGATTTGGCGGGACAAGTGGTCCCCACCACTTAAGCTCTAAATCGGAATCGCAAGTTATTTTGGTGAAGTAGTGTCTTGTTGATATGGAGTCCTGCGATGCGATGCGATCCAATCGCAATCGCAAATTGCAATGTAAATGATACATAAAAATGTCTTGTGTATGTGGCAGTGTTCCATAGTGGAACGGTTGTACACAATACAACCAAATGTTACATTATAAATCGCCCCTACCAATAGCCGAGGCCCGTGGGTCCACTTGACCACGTGGCAATGTTTTAATGGAATCGCACGTCTTGAATCGCAAGGTTCAATCAACGGAGTTTTGTTATGTGCTCCGATCAAGGCCGGACCTGATCGAGTTATATGCCTTAGTTTATTGCAAATCGCATCCGAGTTCCCAATCGCAATCGGAAGCGCTTAAGTGTTGGGTCCGATTGCATATTGAAATTGGTGGACCCGATGGTGTTATACGATGGAATTAATAGATTCAATCGCGTCCGGGATCTTAATCGCAATCGGAACTTTCCGATTGATCGCATACCTTTTGTAATATGCTGCGATTGAAGTGGCGAACCTGATCCGGTTATATGCTGGAGTTAATATGTGCCAATCACATCCATGTCCTGATCGCAATCGGAACTTTTCCATGGTGTGCCCCGATTGCATTTGTTCAAAGGACCCGATTGCGCTATGATCCATGTTTTATTTGGTCATCGCGTCCGGTTGATCAATCGCAATCGCAAGTTTTGTTTGACACCGCCGATCCACCAACTGCGATGTGGGCCCAGAGTTGAAGATTGAATATTATTTGAAGAACCCGAAAGGTTATATGGATTTATATATTACTGATGAGTCAGTGGCACGTTAATGTTTATAATATTATATGGCAGAGACAAAGATTGGGGTTTCAAATTGGATTGGCTCAATTATTAATACAAAACGATTGAGATGTATGGCTATTCCGCTTGCGGAACTCACCACATCAACAAGACACTTGCATATGGAAAAGCATTGAATATTGTTTATAAAATCCGAAGGGTTAAACTTTGGGTCAAAGGCTTGGCGCACATAGATAATTTGAATTTCCTCGTTTGAATGAAATAAATTTAAAAAAAAAAAGGAAATTGAAAAGCCTTGGGGACAAACTAAAGGGAATATTGACAAAGGCATACCATTAGCAGTTGAGTGGTTTTAGACTCATGGTATTGAGAAAGGCAAGAACTATATAAAGGGCAAAGATCATTATTCGAAAATGACAGATGTGCGAGAGTCAAGCGCGGAAGAAGAGCGAATTCCTCTAAGGAATATCTATATGGACAGACGACGTGCTTAACTGATAATTCTGAGTCCATGTTGCACCCATCGAAAGAATGAATCTGGGATTCATTCAATAGAAGAATCAATGAAGAGCTAACGCATGTATGATGAAGATTTTTTATCCAGAAAGCCAAATGGGATGTCGAATGCATACATTTTCTGAAATCTGGGGTTGCGGCTGTGTGATCCAGTCTGAAAATTAATGAAACGAGGTCCACAGTGGTGCTGAAGGTCGAAGCTTTCAGTCAGGGGGTTGTAGCTCCCTTCTAGAAGAAGATGGTAAACGAGAGAAGGTTGTAGCCTTATGCAGGTGGGTGCCTTCGTGTTGGTATGAGTCTGCACCAGCATATATTGTAAGAAGTTTTCTCTATAATAAAATATTGAAGACTGATATTGCAGCAGCGGTGGTTTTCTCCCAAATTTTGTTTCCACCTTAAATCCTGGTGTCCATATGTGTAGTTCATGTTTGATGCTTTGTTCTACTGTTCATGCTTAATGCTTATCTGATGCAATGCTCTAAGTAAAAAATATAATAAGATAGCTGAACGTACATGATTGGATGCATTAAGAAAGAAAAATTGTTCAGCTTTAGAATACTGATTCACCCCCCCTCTCAGTATTTTTCCCAACACCTTTCCTAGAAGGTATAAGAAGAATAATTTTTTTGCTAAAGAGGCCGAGTAGTCAAGGGGTTACTAGAAAAACAAGAGAAAAACCTAACAGGGGAAAGAAACAAGCTATTGGAAAAACAAAGGAAAAACATAACAAGGTTAAAAAACAAGCTACTAGACAAACATATTATGCAAGGAGACCAATAACCAGGGCCACAAACAAACTAAGGCTGGGGTTTAAATCTAAATTGAATCCCAAGCTTAAGGAGCCTATTGTCATTGAAGATGAAATTGAAGATGAGCTTGCTATAGATAAGGAGGAGTTGTTAGAAGAATAAGTGTCACAAGCTCCAGCAACTGAGAAGACCCCATAGAAGAAAAGAAAAAGAGCAAGAGCCACGAGGCAAATCATAATCGATTACAAGCTAAGACTCCTTGCAGAGGCAGTAGATGGTATTGAAAGTTAGGTTTTTTTGACAATAGGGATAGATTTTGTTTAGAAAAATGAATGATGAAAATAATGTAATATTAAATGGTATCTTTCTTGGATATCATGGATCTTAGATTTTTGTACATTTTGTACATTGTGATATTATATGGTTTTTTTCTCTGGAAACTTTATAAAGGATTTAATATGCATCTTGTTTTAATGAATAATATGCATATTGGTTTTTTGATAAGTTAGACCACTGAGTTAATAAAACTAGAGAAAGGATTGAGGAAAGGGTGTGTTATCCTCCCCTTTTATGTGTTATAGATTTGTTACTTTTTTATGATATTTTCAGTTCATGTGTTAACTCAAGAACTAATGTGGACAAGTTGAAGGAAAATGTTTATCTCTATTGTTTAACCATTTTCATGATCATTAATTTAAGAAATTCCTCTATTTACTTTAAAAAAATTTATGTTGATGATATACTTTATTTTTCTAAAATATTTCCTTCCATTTAAGTAGATTTGGAATATAGGATTAAATACTTAGAGCATGTGTTTGTTAGGGAAGGGGGTGCATGTCTACACATCCAAATGCATAATGGAAAACAAATGCATGACCGTAGGAATGAAAAGGTAAAGGTATAGTAGGGCTATAATCAAAATGAACAACATCTATATCAACTATTTGTTGTGAGTTGTAGGGCACTTCTTTTCTCAATGGGTGAATAACCAGAAAACTGTTAAAAGCTCTACAAGTGAAATATAGATAAATTTTATATACATTCTTATAAATTTATCACATTACTCTTTTGTTTTTCTTTCTTATTCATTGTTAGGAACATGTCTTTTGTAGTGCATTGATTTATATGTAACATGATATACATTTTGGCATGTCCTTATTATTTTACAATTTTGGCCCTGCACATGAAAGATAGATAAATTTTATATACATTCTTATAAATTTATCACATTAATGTTTTGTTTTTATTTCCTATTCATAGTTAGGAGTGCATTGATTTATATGTAAAATGGATATACAATTTGGCATGTCCTCATTATTTTATAATTTAGGCTCTACAGGTGAAATATAGTTAAATTTTAGATACATTCTTATAAATTTATCACATAGTTGTTTTATTTTTCTTTAGTATTCATAGTTAGGAACATGTGTTTTGTAGTGCATTGATTCATATGTAACATGGATATACATTTTGGCATGTCCTTATTATTTTATAATTTTGGCTATAATGTCTAGTTAAGAGGAAATCTTTGTTTTTATGTGATAGTATGGTGTTTTGAAATTTGTTTTTATGGAAATTTTAATATGTGCATTTTAAAATATTTATTAATATGTAATTTTTGGTGTAATATTTCAATATATATTAATATTCTAATATAAATGAATATATATATATATATCTTTTTATTTAAATCTAAAAAAAACCCTCTTTTACCTTTTATCCAAAGTAAAGCTTTTGTTGGATTAATATGAACTGATTCATGAATTATGTTCTTTTCCATATATCAATTCATTACTGGAGAGACTAGAAAATGAATATTGACTACTGCAATCCATTTTTTTACTTTTGAATCTACCTCTCAAGTTTCCTATCAATCTAATGTGATCCACTCAAAATAAAATGAGATGGGCTGCACTGGGCAACAAAAGAGGAAAATCAAGGTTGAAATTGAATTAAAAATTAAGTGAATTTATTGGTCTTAATGTTTAGGTGAAATTAGACACTTGAGTACTTTGAATGTTACCATCTTCATTTTTGACTCTTTGAGTTTAAAAATGTCTCTAGTGGATACATGGTGGGTAGGAACTATTTAATACTGGAAAGAACAAGGTCAGTAAAAAAGAATTGAACTCTGAACAAATAGAGGACTAGAAAGAAAAAGTATATTTAGAGCTAGGAGACATATTAGTGGGAGAAACTCACATGTTTGGTTACTGCAGGTAAGCATCAATTAAGGTAAATTACAATAGAGTAGGAGTCAAATGATTATTAGTTACTATATGGGTTTCAAGACTTACTTGTGACTTGAGAAAAATTATAAGTTAAAACAGACTGGGATTCAAATTATTATTGATTACTATGTAGGTTCAAGACCTACAGGTTACTTTGGGCTTTCATTAGTGAGCAAGCATACATGTGACTTTGGGCTTTCATTAGTGAACAGGTAAGATATATGCTACAATTTAGTATAGTGAACATGAAGTGATTACTATAGTCTGTTTTTATCATTGAGTATGTTGATTACCTTGCCACTTATAATTAGATATATTTATATGCGTAAGAAATCACAATACACAATTGTTGTCAAACATTGTGTACAATGAATGTTTTACATTGACCTAAGCATAGTTGGAAAAGAATTGTTGAATGCAGAAGCATTACTTACATAACACTTTGTCACTATTTTTCATCCTGTCAACAAACAACTTTATTTATTTTTTGATTATCCAAAATTTTTGTTAGATGTTTTCCTTTTGCTCAGCCATTTACTGTTGAAATGAAGAACACATAGTTTTTTGTTTTAATTTCATCTAGAATGAATTATGTTGTATCCTTGGTTATAACAACAAACAATAGAATTAAAGCTTGAATTCATCATGAAGTTGAGGATACAGTACCTTTATTCTACCTTTATTGAAGTGATGATTTTGTATTGTAATAAAATGTTTCTTATATCCATCATTACTGTACACTACCACCATTTGTAATATCAATAACACCATTTTCTAGCATTTTCCTTTAGGCGTTGGAAAATGTTTTTCCAAAGCCTACAGGAGCCCTGGAAATTAATTTTCCAGTGCGTACATAAATCATTTTCAAGAGTTTTTAGATGCAATGTAGTTTAGGAATAACATGTTAAAGGGTTATGTTGTAGGTTAAAGTTCATTTGTTTTGCAAAAGATGCAATTTAGTTTAGTTATAACATGTTCAAGGGTTATGTTGTAGGTTATAGCTCATTTGTTTTGGAAAATTCATAGTAATTGTTGTAGGTTATAGTAATTGTTCAAGGGTTATGCTATAGGTTATAGTTCTAGTTTTGCAAGGATACTATGACATCAAACCATCAACTTTAAGGTTCATGGAGGGATGGAAATACAAATTGGAGATGACTCACATTTAGTTGAAAGAAGTAGTAGAAAGGGTGAAATATTGGGTAAATCATGATAAAATGGAGGTAGAGTTTTTAGTTGGGGACTTGGTGTTCTTTAGGTTGGGTAGTGAGCACCTAAAGCTATTGTCAAGTGAGTTGGAACTTCAAAAAAGGTTCAACTCAAAAATGTTTCTTGGTGATGCTAGGTCACTGCATTTTTTACTTGTAAATGTTTCCTAATTTTTTTGCAGATTGTGAATCAAAATGGAAAATAAATGGAAGGATTTAATAGGCCTTCAGGTGCAAGAACCTAAATATAAAATCATATTTTCTGGTAAATATTTGGTATGGTCTAAAGTATCTCAGGCCAACATGTGTTTTTATCGAGTTGCAAAAATTCCTCTACATAGACCAGATGAATTCATTAAAGAAGAGGAAATGAATCCCAAGGCTCCATGTACCTTTACCCAATGAAATGCAAAAACTTTAGGCTTAACCGAAAATTCAAGCTTAAGGGGTAGTGTTACCCTACGATGGGAATTGTAAGTATTTTAGAGTTTCCTTATTTAGATATTGGAATTAATAGTTCTTTATTATTTGTCATCTCTTTTGATGTATTAAAATTTTTTATGTAGTTATGCATGGTCATATGGTCCAGAGGATAGTAGAGAAAAATGTACAAGCACACAAAAGAAGACATTTGTGAAGAAGAGGGGATGCCAATGCCATTTTATATAAAGGTTTTGGCTCAAAGCCCTCAGATAGCAATAATAACATACAACATGTATGCTCATGAAGATGGGGAAGAATAGCCCTGTCATGGAAACAATGACATTTCAAGTGATTCTAGGTCTCTGCATAACCCAAGGCTTTCAAGGGACATGGTTTCTTATGTTGAAAGCTGTTTTTTTTCTACAAGTGGCAATTGAAGGAGTTTGTAAATTGCATATAAAAAAATATGTTGACATAGATTCTTGGGACCGAGATAGGGATTTTTTCTTATGCAGAAAAGATGTTGTAAAAATCTATAATCGTCTCATGAAAGGAAATTACCAACTTCATAAAAAAGATGAAATGAGTGTGAATATTTCGTATGCAAAAAACCAAACTGATTCCTCCTTTTACCAAAAGCTGAATGGGGAAAATTTTCCTTTTATAGCTCAAATATAAACGAAATGGATGTTGGATAATATGGTTAAGCTATCCCATAATAGCTTAATAGGCATGGATTCAACATTCAACACAAATAAATATGGGGTTAGTATTGTTGCAATGATTCATTTAGTGATTTAATTTTGATTGTAATCAATCAAAATGAGTAATGGTGTATAATTAACATAATTTATTTTTTAATATGGTAGTATCATTTGTACACGCTTTTTGTGTTTGGCGAGCAATAAAGTGGGGTCCTCGTTTCATGGGTGGTGATGTCACGTAATACATCGTCTGATATATCGTTGTCCTTGGAGAACCTAATGCATAGGTGTTATCAACTTTGTCATGATTGGAAGGTCAATTCCTTCATGGTTGATGATGCATTAGCTGAAATTGTTGCTTTGAGGTAAACTTAGTGTTCATATTTCACATTGAAACTTGTATTCAATCTAAATATTTCTCACTTAAAATGAATTAAATATGGCAGGAACATCACGAGGTGTGAAGTAATATTGTGTTTTTGGCATGTAAGGAGGGCATGGCTTAAAAATTTTAATAGGTTAACTAGTACTACAGAAAAAGGAAAATATATGTTCAATGAGCTAGGCCATATCGTGAAAAATCATTAGAATGATGAAGTGACTACTGCAATAAATGAATTTTTCACCAAATTTGCACTTGAGGTGAAGTTTTTGGACTATTTTCACAAGAATTGGGTTGTTGTTGATAATTTTAGTAAGTGCACATACTCTTTCTTGTGTTTATGTTTTCTTGGTCCATAAAGACAATATATATTTACTAATTGAGTTTTTAAATTTATGGATGTGGGTAAAAGGATGCCGAGAGATTCCTCATGCAAATCAGGAGAAAAATAATGTTGTGAAATCATATCACTCTTATCTCAAGAATTACTTTCTATCTGATCGTAGAAATAAATGTGCTCGCAGGATGGATTGGATATTTTATACTCTCACAAATATTGAACCATGCTACCGATTCAAGGAAATTTTGAAAAAAGAAGGATATTTGAACAACCACAAGAAAGAGAGGCAACTTGAATCGTCAATGGAGAAAGCTAGAAGAATTCCAAATAGTGATTGCATCCCTCATGAGAGCCTATCTCATGCTTATTAGGTGAGGAGTCAAAGTATATTTGATGTGTGATATCTTATCAGCTGGCCTTGCACAATTTTTTTCACATGGGATTTCCCATAGTATATTCGTGGAAACATTTGCAAGCATGCCATAAAGGTAGGTTGGTTGTTTTCCACTACAATGAGTTAAAATGCTTTAATGGATCATGATCCCATACCCAATACATTCAATGCCCCTCCTGAGATAGATATGGAGGAGGCAAACCTCAATACAGATGTCAACACAACTATCATGGTTGATAACGATGTATATCCTAATGTTGAAGAACTTTAGTTGGATAGAGAAGAGTTGTTTGGCTACATAGACCTGTTGAGGAATAGCCATCCTGCTACTTTTACCAAGACAAAATAGTTGATAGGTTTGTTTAAAAAATGTTGGATGATGCCAATGATATTCATATTATGGACTATGATTTTTCCCTTGGGGTGGGTGCTTATGAGTCATCTTTGAAGAAAAGGAAAATTTTCCTTACCCATAAAAAGAAAAAAGAAAATGAGAAAAACAAACTGGTAGCTTGGAAATTTATTTGAATGTCCTTGCATCCAATTACGAACCATTTCAATTTCCACATCTCAACAAGCGAGGTCGTCCTCGTTCCAACAATGCATCCTATATTGACTCGGGTAAGTTCCATAAAGTGACGAGGTCAACATGTTTAAATTCTTAATTCATGTAGTCAATTTTATGATGTCTGTATTACTTTACATGCAATTAATTTCTTTGATGAAAATTGCATTGTTATATTAAAGCTGCAAGAGATTCTCCTACTGATCATCCTCTAGTGGGGCATGATTTGTTGCACAACAATTCCTAGTTCAACAGCTCGGCATAGGATACACATAATGTAGTCAATGGGGATAGACCTTGTCTATAAAATTTTATCGCCAAAATTTTGTAATACTATATGGTTTCTTTCCGAGATATTGTACATTTTGATAAATTTTGATAAATTTCCATGCCAAAAATGTGTAATGTGGGATTTTCAATAATAAATATAGTTTACAAGCAGTTATTGGCAAATAACCACGTTCATTCCAACCAACCTTGTTTTCTTTGCCAAAATCTTTATTAGAATTTTTCATAAATCTTTATAAATCCTTCATATATGTCATTTTTCTCTTAGTGTTGGGCTAATAACTTTATATACCAACACTAAGATTTATATACCATGAAATATCATCAATGAATCCAGATTTAAACATTCTAGATCAACAAGATAACATTCCTCTGTTGAAATAATTTTATACAATTGACATTCCATGGAAACAACAAAGAATTAGCTATAGTTATAAGCCAACACTCTCGTACATACTGATCTTTA
Organism: Pinus albicaulis; assembly: GCA_034641835.2. NCBI lineage: Eukaryota > Viridiplantae > Streptophyta > Pinopsida > Pinales > Pinaceae > Pinus > Pinus albicaulis. The sequence continues at coordinate 1,240,859,243 of CM076578.1, forward strand.
TTTCAGCGCAGCTAAATTCTAAGAGAATCAATTGGAGTAGAGATATAATGTGGAAATAAATGCAAAAAGTTGACGTATGAAAGTCATGAAAATTACTTAAGAAATATCTGGAATGTGCCAAAAAATCAGCTACTCAAGAGGATTTTTCATTTCAAATAGACTTGAAAATCTATGAAAATAGTCCATTCAAAATTACTTAACAAATCTCTAGAATATGCCAAAAAAATTAGTTACTCAAGATTATTTTCCATTTCAAATACACTTGAAAATGTATGAAAATAGCCATCCAATGCATGCAGATGCCTTTATCTGAAGCTTTCCGTTAGTGAAAAAATTACATAGTGAAAATTAGTGAACAATGAGAGGATTTATGTAGCATCAACTGAATAGGCAAGATAAATTCCACAAGTCCTCACAAACCATTGATTTCATAATGACCTTGACCAAGATTGATCATGTATTTGGTATCCAAGTAAACTTGGCTTGCTAAGAATCTAGGCAAGTAAACTTTACTGAGTACTCTGATGACTCATGAATCTTGTAACAATGATTACAATAGAGTATTCACCTAGTAAAGGGCTAGGCCTTGTACACTGAATTATTGGTCACAAATCCTAGAGATGAAAAAAAATTGTATTTATATGTTATTAAAAACATTCAAACAAATCTAGCCTATACATTGCCTTAGAAGCATAAAAAGGCATTCAAACAATTTTGTTTCCATACATGTATTTTCTTGTTTTGGTGTGTTACATGAATAATTCTTAACGATTGCATATTAGTTTCCTTATTAATTGAGATAGTCCCCATTTCACAGTAACTAGTGACTATGTTATGTTTGGACTATTTCTTAGTAGATACAACAATATGGGAAAAAACATAATGTCAAAAAGGAAAAAAAATTCATAAATATCTATCAGACACTAGAATTCAAATGATTAGAAGTATATTCTTTCTCTAAGGCTTGGATTGTATATGACATATTGTGTGTAGAAACATACACAGTGAAACAATATAATTGAAAACTCATGTTTTAATGTTCCACCCTAAATTGTGTGTACAAACCGATGGCCACATGCCAGTTTTGTTAAAAATGAGTTCTATCTTAAGAAAAACCTTCGAGAATTCCTTGCTGCCAAAAAAAATATAAATCAGAGGGATCATTTTATAAATCTCCTCTGTTATCATTCACTGTCCTCATTTTTGGAGGAGAAATGATTGATTAACAAAGCATGATTTGCATGTGTTCCAGTGACTTCAAGCATTGTTGCATATTAACAATGAGAATCCAAATAATGAGATAGATATACATCACAACCATCTGCTCAAGGAACTATGCATCTGGTGTTCATTAACAGTAGGAACTGTTGGTGTCCGGATATGAACAAGATTCAATCCCTTTTCCACATAGATTATCAACCCAAGGGCGTTAGTTATTTCAAGACTAACAACAAAGTATATGCAGATACAAGAACTGTGGTCTACTGTTGATCACAGTTTTAATCTATAACACAAATATCATTGTAACAACAATAAATCAAATGCAGAAATGAAAAGCATCCACATCAATTAATGTAACTGTAACAACAATTAAAGAGCCACAAAAAACACGGCATTGAAAGAAAAACAAGAGGAACGCAACACCTGATCACAAGAGTGAGCCCAACTCTTGGATCAGGGCTGCGGAAACTCAAGTATTATAGGAGAAACAGTGAGCTGTTGTGTATCGATTAATAAAAAGAAGATTAATTACAAGATCTGTATTTGTGTAAGGGGTCCCCCGATTTGCAGCCCATAGGCTTCTTTATACCATAACGCCAAGATCCCCCCAATTTCTCCCAACAATTCCATTGTTACAAAAATCTAAATTGTTACAATGGCAACCAGATTTCCTAGCAAGAAACCGTGAGAAACCCAAAGATAACGTTGATACATCCATGGTTGTTACACTGTAGCAAAAAGAAGGGAGGTGCTAGAAAATGATGGGTTGTGCCCTATCTTGCAGCTGTAACGCGCCTGTTGTAGCCAAATTTGAAGAAATATAGGAGTTAATACATAAAAAGGTAAAACCTCCATGACAAGTACATCATTAATCAAATATCCCATAAAATATAGGAGAAATGGTTTTACCTCATGCTTTTAAGATGAATAATGGCACAAAGAGATAGAAAGGTAGGGTAAAAATGAGAGAAGAAAGTATACAAATCTAGTGCCCAACATCTCCCCCCGATTGATATATCTACATGTCCTCATGCAGCTCGTCGTCTCCTCAGGTCCAGGTTGGACTGATTGTGATCGGTATGAAGCCCTGCAAGGTCACATTCTACAACCATCTCTGTTCCTGGTGGCGTATATCCCTGTGTCAAAACAACGTCTTTCCACCAGTAGGGTTCAACGTTATAAGCAGGAGTATATTGTTCAGCTGGCAGCCATAAAAGGGGAAACCGAAATCATAGTCCCATCCATATAACCCCATAGGTATGAATACATGCCACATAATGCGGCATTATTTCCAAGGCACGTGCAAAGTTAGGAGCCCCAAATGGTTCTCTTCCCCTGACGACTGAGGAAGACAACATCCATATTTTCTGACAACTATCCAGGGCTTCCTGGCGAAATTTCATAATATGGCCGACACACAGGTCAGCACATCACTTCTGAGTTGTCGTCATGTGTTCCTTTCGGCCCTCAATCTGTAGAAAGGTATAATTTTTATTATAAATATTTGCGGACTTACCATGCTCTCTTCTTACAATTAATGGTTTTCCAGCTTGATTTTCTTCAAATGTATCCCAAGCCTTTCTCCATTTAATCTGATTGATGGTATAGGAGGTGAAAGCCCTTAAATGGATGTCCCCCACGAATGGAACGGGGTTAAAGGACTGATCGTGCTTTAAATAATACCCATGCATGTAGAGATCACACATTAAATGTTGTCCTATAACATCATGAATTTTTAAAATAGGGAGAAATTGAATGGGGTCCTCAATTTTGTACCAAATCTCCTTATATATACTTTCAAGAAAAAGTAAAGTAACTGCTCATGAAGGAATAATTCATAGCTATGTGCAGGAGGTATATAGGTCATTACCTACTATGCTAGGGAGAACATTTTATCCTTATCTGTCTTTAGCAACTGAATTTGTTCTTCCAATTATTCTATCCTAGCCTTCTATTTGGCCTGCTTCAGCCAAGCCTTGTATAATTGATCTATGTACCCTGTAACGACTCCAGCAGCCTATTCCCAAACCCTAGCTATTTCTTTCTTGTGGTCGCTTGCTACAGAATTCCATTTCTAAATTTCGGTGGCCAATACGAATTCCCGACCTTCAAACAATTCTTCGATTGGGCCGGTCTGGGTAGCTGCAGTGAAGAGTTCAACCTTTGGCTTTATTGACCTCCATTTGTAGACCTTTACCTTCCTTTTTAAACGTGACACTTGCTTCTTCAAACTTCGAACTTCTCTTTTCAATCTTATGGTTTCACTGAACTGCAGTTGGTACCTCTTTTTAAGAGGTAACCTTCTTTTCTCGCACTGTTCGACCCATTCCTATTTAATAGTGAATTCGGGTTCTGGACCTACGATAGGCTCAGAAGGCGACGGAATGATACCGACATCTTCTCCCGATTATTTCATCAAACCCTATTGGCTGAGCCCCTGACCCACAAATCCTTCTTCTTCTACATTTCTCCCGGAAACTTCTGCTATTTGGTCGGCATCGACCCCTTTGTGTTTTGATATTTCTACTGGAAATATTTTTTCCTAGTGAGCCTCCAATTTTTCTATTTCAGTAGAATCTAGGCCAACCTTGGTCATGTCAACAAATTTTAATACCAGGGTAACAACAACTTCTTCCACCAACCGTTTAGGCGAGTGAAATCCCCTTGCCCCTCTGGGCATCATGGACTGGAATGGAGAACAAGGAATGAATCCCTCATCATCATTCCCAGGTTGGACTGGGACTTCATGCATTACTACCTCAACTGAAGTTAATGCTGGCTCTTGTGAAGCAGCGTTGATTCCCTAACTCAATTCCCTTCTTTCCTCATGCCCTTCTCTTATCACTTCTTTTTCATGGGTTGATACTGGTTCTTATGGAACAGTATCGAACACCTGACTCATTCCTTCTCTAGCCTATTTTTCCCCAGAAATCTCCATTGTTTTCACAGTTGGTACCAACTCTTGAGGTCCAACATCAATTCCGTGGGTCGACTCCTCCTGTTCCGACCGAATTGGGTGTGGTTCTTGTGTAGCACCCCTAATAGTATCAACATCCATTTTTATGGGGGCAAGTTATGTTGTTTCTTGCGAAACATCATCACTTGCCAATTATCTATCTACAATTCCGTCCCTTTGTTTTTCATTGGCAAGGGTTGTTGACTGTATCACAATATCAATTTACTGCATAATGTCCATAATCCTTTCCTCTGTGGGTTCCTCGAGAAAAACTGGTTCTTGTGTGGTAGCTCCGTCTGTGTCGCTAATCAGCTCTTCCATTCTAATTTCCTTTTCTGTGGCTTTTTCCAATGAGGCTGGTTCTTGTGTGATAGCTTCTTCCTCGTTGGTGATTGCTTCCTCCATACTCATTTCTTCAAGTTCCTCCTAATCAATCATCATCTACTCTTCCTCAGGTTCTTCCTGATCAATCTATGTTTCCATTTCCTCGGGTTCCTCTTGATTGATTTCTTTTGAAGGTTCCTCTTCCACCTGACCAGTCGGAGAGGCTGGCTTTTCTTCTCTAGCAGCGACCATAGCTTCTACCTCTTCTTCTGAGGATCCAAAAAATTATTCCCAAGAAACCCACAACCTACTTATTGCATGCATGACCAATAATCGCACCAGTCCATGGTTAGAGAGTATTGCCATCATCCGGCGGCAGCGCCGAGAAACCTATGCCATATGCTACAGTTGTTTTAATAGAAATAATTTCATGTTTAGGGGATGCTCCTGATTCTGTGGAAATCGGAGGTGCATTAGAATTTTAAAATGATAGTTGAACAGAGCTGAGGCCCGACCCTCACAGGTAATGTATTTAATCACGAAGCCTGCAACTTCGTTCCATGGACATGGTACATTTCTACGCTCGTATCCCCTACCCAATTTAACTACACTTTCTCCTTCCTGCAACAACAATTCAGGAAACTCCAAGAGAGAAACCTTTCAAGAAAACCGTTACTGCCCCTGCTGTCTGAGCCCACTAACCTTTTCAATTACTTCCTCTATAACAGGAATTTCCAGGCCTCTAACCCACGAACGATTCTCCTCTAAATTGAGTGTGAATTCCATTGTGATACCTCCATCGAATCCCTACAATGTGTCAAAGTAGACATCCCAACCCACGTTGACAAAAATTTTCCAAACCTCTGGATTGCTGTGAATTGAAACTCTGTTTTGATGCTCATTCCGCACATCGAGCCCACCCATACTGTGGAGACTTGTAGCAACACTTCCTGTAGCAGTAGACCGTTGGGCAAGGTGGCTACCAGATTTGGAGGAACAACATAGTGAAAACGGACAGGTGGTAAAGGTAAATACGATTGGTAATTCTCGAAAACCGAGAAAAATCATAAAGAAATATGGTAAGTGTGGTAGAATAGGAATAATAATTACTCGTACAGGATATATGAGACATTTTACAAATCCCAATAGATTTAAATGATGGTACTTCATATTGATGTGATCCATAAGGTGTATCATGAGTGAGATGTCATTCTCAACTTATGGGGTCATTATTACATTGTCCTTAGCATGACGACACCCCCCCCGACTTAAATTTTTGACATCCAGGACATTAAAATCTTCACATGGGATATTTAATTAAATTAGTACAAGTCACGTGGAGGCATACCTGACGGCCTACCTAGATAATGGGATGGTGTAACAGCATAGGTGTAACAGCATCAGTGTAACAACATCGGAGTAACAGCAACCGGTGTAACAACATTAGAGTAACAACATCAGTGTAACAACATTGGTGTAACAACATCAGAGTAACAACATTGGTGTAATAGCATCTGGTGTAACAACATCGGTGTAGCAACATCGGAGTAACAGCATCGATGTAACAGCATCCGGTGTAGCAGCACTGGAGGGACAACATCCGGTGTAGCAGCATCGGAGTAACAACAACCAAGTGACAACAACATGAGTAGCAGCAATTGAGTAATAGCATCCAATCTAGCAGCATCAGAGTAACAACAACCAAGTAACAGCAACATGAGTAGCAGCAACCAAGTAACATCATCCGGTGTAGTAGCATCGAAGTAACATCAACCAAGCAACATGAGTAGCAGCAACCGAGTAACAACATCCAGTGTAGTAGCATCAGAGTAGCAGCAACCAAGTAATAGCAACATGAGTATTCCTTGATTTTATTTTTACTCAGTCATAGCTCCTGCAAAAAAAAAAGAAAAATAAAACAAAATTCTTTATTATTATTATTATTTTTGACAAGGGTGCAGAGGAAATATTCTCTGCACTGATAACCTTCAAACCAGATTTCTTAGAGAGTTGTTTAGTAAAAGCATCCTTAGAGGCCGGTCGGTGGTATAATATCAAGCGATGTCCATTGAATATAAAGGAGGTACGTGTATCGTCAATTGTGACTAGCCTGACTGTTCCATTATCAAATATAGTATTCAACTCATAAGGTCCCATCCACCGAGTGCAAAGCTTTCTCTTAACATCCTTGAAACGAGAGTCATAAAGTAGTGCCCAATCTCCACTTTGAAATACCTTGTTTCTGATAAAATTATCGTGCCATTTCGTTCTCTGCTGCTAAATAGTAGTAGTTCACTGGAAAACCAGTGAATGTATTTCATCAAGTTCATTGAGCTAATCCAATCAGTGTTTCTGGGCATCTGATAGATCTAAACTGACTTCCAGGGCTATTCTGAGTGTGCTTATTTCAAATTCAATTGGAAACAATGGAGATTTCCCATAAACCAACTTGAATGGTGAAAACTCGGTTGTATTCCGCCATGTTTTTTTGTATGCCCATAGAGCCTCTAGAAGTTTCTAAGCCCAATCCCGACGATGGTATGCCACAGTTTTTGTCAAAATATTTTCTAATGTCTTATTTGTGCTTTCCACTTGTCCGTTCGCCTGGGGATGGTATGGAGATGTCACTTTGTGCTTGACCCCGTATTTTTGCATAAGCTTTGCTATCTTGTCTGATGTGAATTGTGCTCCTCCATCTGAAACAACCTCTCTTGGAGTACCATACCGAGCAAAAATTTCTTCAAATAGAAAATCTGAGACTAACTGCTCTGTTACTTTCGCAATTTCTTTGGCTTCTACCCACTTAGTAATGTAATCATTACAGACACAAATGTGGACTTTCTACTAGGAGGGTGTGTCAAAGGGTCCAATGAAGTCAATAGCCCATTTCTTGAAAGGTTCAAGAACTAGCTGTGCTTGCAAAGGAATTTCATCTACTTTACCAGGTTGCCCCATACGTTGGCAACTATCACACCTCCTGACATAATTCTAAGCATCACGAAAATGGAAGGCCAGTAATATCCCATTTGTAGCACCTTATGTCCTATTCTTTTATCCGTGAAATGCCCTCCACAAGGGCCATCATGGGCAGCTTTCAATATTTCATAGATATCATCTTCAGACACACAACGCTGAATCTGCTTATCTGCTCCTGTATGAAAAAGGTACCCTGCCATCCAAGAATATCAGGCACTATGATGAATAATCTTTCGCTGTTCCCTATATGACAAATGAGGAGGCACTTTCCCTGTAGCAAGATAGTTAGCAATATATGCATACCACAGAGGTTTAGTAGAGACTGAAATAGATGTTCATCGAGGAAACTGTCTTCTATTGGTGTGCATTCATCATTGTTATACATTCTAGATAGGAAATCAGCTACTACATTATTTTTTCCTGGCTTATCTACTATTGTAATATCAAATTCTTGAAGCAATAGTAACCATCTCGTAACACGGCAAGGAGTAATGGGTTTATTCATCAAATACCTGATTGTTGCATGATCAGTATGGAAAATAGTAGAATACCTGGTGATGTAGTGTCGGAACTTATTGATGGCATAAATGACAGCTAAGAATTCTTTTTCTGTCACCGTATAATTTAATTCATTAGGAATTAAATTCTTTCTGATGTAATAAATTTCATACGGTGTTTTGTCTACTTGCTGTCCTAAAATAGCCCCTACTATTGTCTGAGAAGCATCAATATGTATGTGAAATGGTAATGCCCAATCAGGTCCTCGAAGTATTAGGGCCGTGCACACCAGCCCTTTAATTTTCATGAAAGTTGTCTCGCAATCTTCGGTCCACAAAAAATCTACATCTTTTGTTACCAATTGAAATAATGGACGTGCTATTTTAGCAAATATTTATATAAAGTGCCTCTAATAACCAGCACAACCAAGAAAGCTATGTACCTGTGTGGGTGTTTTGGGTACTAGAAAATGCAATATTACGTCTACTTTAGGCAGATCAACTTGAATTCCAGCAGCTGAGAGAAAATGTCCCAATACTACTCCTTCTTCCCTCATCATATGGCATTTTACTGTACTCAATGATACATGGGTCCGTTCACATATTTTGAGTACTTTCTCCAAATTTTCCAATCCCTCCTCAAATAAATTCCCATATGGAGTAAAATCATCCATGTAGATTTCAACACTATCATCGACCAAATCATTAAAAATTCCCAAGATTTCCCTCTGGAAGGTAGCAAGAGAATTACAGAGGCCAAATGGAAGGACCCTATATGAAAAGGTTCCCCATGGGCATTTGAAAGTTTTCTTATCCTGGTCTTCTAGGGCTATCTGGATCTGGTTATATCTGCTGAATCCATTTAGGAAGGAGAAGAACTGCTTTCCAGCCAGGGTGTACAGGACTTGGTCAATGAATGGCAAAGGAAAATGGTCTTTTTGAGTTTCCTTATTTAATTCCCTGTAATCTACACATATCTTCCATTTACCATTCTTTTTGGGAACGATAACTAGCGGGGATACCCATTGGCTATCTAAGATGGGATAAATGAATCTTACATCCAATAATTTTTGTAATTCTTCTTCAACAATATTTTTGAGAGCAAGATTCATCCTCCATTGAGGTTGTCTTATAGGGTGGCAATCTTCCTTAATGTAAATATGATGAGTGCATAGACTAGCAGGGATACCTTCATGTCGGTATAATCCCAGGCAATAGCTTCCTAATGTTCTTGGAGGACTTTCAAAAGATGTTTGGTCTAGGATTCAGACAGGTTCGGATTGATATTAAGTGTTTTCCCTAGTTCAATTTCGATTGGAGTACTATCATGGAATGGGGTCATAAGAATGTCTTCGATATCCTCTTCTGGTTCCATGTTTCCCTGTGCCTCACAGCTCATAGCAGATTCTAGAATGTATTGAGTTTGATTGGGAATAGAACTGGGATCATTAATGAAGGTGTTAATGGAATCATCTTCAGTCTCTGTTTTAAATCGAAGGGCCTGGCCAATAGTGAGAACTGGTCTAACATCTTCATTTTCAGGTTCAGGTTCTTCTACAAGTAGAGGTTTCTGACTAGTTGATGATTTTTTAGATGGGCTTGGCTTCGCAGGAGAATTAAGCTTAAGGTCCTTCGTAATTGTCCCATTGGATATAATCATATGTCCAAACCGACATCCTATATAGGCATTTGCAGTTGCCAACCAGGGTCTTCCTAGGATCAATGGGTGACCACCCACTGAAGATCGAGTCTGCAATATAAGGAGGTCCACAGGGTAATGCCATGAGTCTACTGAAATGATCACATCCTCTAATTTACCTACTGGTTTAATTGTGGATTTGTCTGCAAGTTCTAGGATAGTAGGGGTTGATTTAATGTTTCCAGGTCCTAATATGTTCATTTTTTCAACAGTGATAATGTTAATGGCTGCTCCCAAATCCACCAGTACATTTTGGATTTCAATCCCATTAATTTTTACTATTAGGATTGGGTTTCCAGGATCTCCATATTTTATAGGCATGATCTTTCCTAACATGATATCAGATAGTCTGCCCATTACATGCACAGTTAATGGATCCTTAGGCTTTCTACCTGGTTTCTTTGAGAAGTATTCTTTTAAAGTCTTTGCATAAATAGGTACGTCCTTCATAGCTTTTAAAATATGTATTTTAACAAAAAGATTCTATAGTTCCCTAGAAAATCGAATTCTGCTTGTGGGTTTGGTTTTCTCAAGGTCAATATTTCAGGATATGGGGGAAATGTTAAATGACCTTGATTAGGAATAGCTTGGGGAAGGGTCTGATTTATTATTTTCTGATCTAAATTCTCCCTCACTGTTTTTTTTTCTGGTTCTGTATTTTCACCCGTCAAGTTGTTCTGTGATAATGGGTGAAGTAGGTGTATATACTACCCGGCCAGATCATAGATTTATGTCATTGAGCCCAGCGGTAGAAATTTTATAGGATGGAAGGTTCAACATATCTATTTTTTGAACCCCTTTTTTATTTGGATTTGGGTTGGGCTGGAGAGGAAGCTAAGTTCTAATGGCTAGGTTTCCTGGGGGCACATTAGAAGGCAATTGAAGTTGTTGCTGAGGCATAGGCTGAGGAAACTGTCTAGTGGGAGGGGCTCCACTCCAAGTCTGATTCCATGAAGGATTTGGAATGGCTGGAGGAACCCATTGCTACCAAGGGGGATACTGGTATTGAGGCCACATGGATGAAAATGGTGTAGATTGGGGACCCATACTAAAATTATGAAAATACTGGGATGGGTCCTGGAACATACCTGGATTCACTGTCGGTGGTAGAGGTTGCCATTTTTTCTTCTGCCCCATGAAATATAGCTGCTCCACTGGGCTTTCCTTGCTTGCTCCTTGGAAAACATATTTCAGCCCGGGCAAGGAGGGACATGCACTGGTTGCATGAGTCTGTTTGCAGATGGCGCAGGCTTCCACCATGTTCAGTGGGCATTCCTTCAAAGGGTGTTTCTTTCTACACTGAGGGCAAAATATGGCCATGGTTTTCTCCAACTCCATCTGCTTCTGGTTTTCCTGTAGAGTGTTCATTTGGGTTGATAGCATACTCAAGATATCAGTCCTCAAATTATCTAACAGAGTCACAATCTCTACTTTCGTAACCCCTCCACCGGAGGTCTTTAACGATCAAATACCCTGTCCACTTCTAGCAGCCCCCCTTGAACATTTGATACAATAATCACAGATAGTTTCGAAATTCTCTTTTGAAATATCTCCTTTTCCCACTATATTCTGGAGTTGTAGAGAGTCCTCTTTGAGTGCTCTGAGAAGGATGATCTTTAAAATTTCCTTATCCAAGTCACTGTCCCCGGACCTCTGCAGTATGTATTTAAATCGTTCTACATAGTCCTCCATATTTTCATCTTCCTTCTGTGAAAATTTAAATATTTCCTCAATGTCACAAGACTTGCAATAATCTTGATATTTTTATAGGAAAGCTTTCTTCATTTTGTCCCATGAAGTAATCATGCTTCCCCCTAAACCAATAAACCATCTCAGGGCAACATCAATCATATCGTCATATCCTCGACAAACAATATCAAATTCAAAAAGGAACTTGTCAAGGTCCTCCGAAGAGAGCCCATGAAAAGTAGGAAAGGTTGTCAAAGGTATGGGTCTCATTGGTGCATCGCCTGTAACATTTCCTATAGGAAAATCAATGGATGAACTTATAGGTGCCATAAATATCTTCCAATACTCACTTGGAATTTCAGTTGGTTTCGCAGCTGGTATCTCGAGTGATTCAACCGAGGTGGTCGCACAGCACTCCCATGGTCCCTTGGTGACTCACAGTCCTTCAAAAATTCCTTTACCAAATCAGAATCTCCTAAATTAGCAACAATAATTTTCACAGCGATTCCTTGGTCTCTTGGGGATGAAAACCCTTTATGGGGTTCTTTTTCCCAGTTAGATTTGCTCGATTCTTCTGAACCCTTACCTGCCACTTCTTCCCCTTCTGCTGTTGATAAGGATTTATCTTCCGTTGGTACCCTATTTATTAAATCTCCTATTGTAGATGGAACATCTTCTGGTACTGAGGATGGCACTGGTTTCTCCACAGACTGACCTTCCGACTTCATCTAAACCCTAACCCTAGCAGCAGCACGGGATGATGCCTCAGATCTAGATTTTTCAATAATTTTCTAAATATACGTCTTCCTCCCCAAATCCTTCCCTTTTCTTGGGGGTCTTCCTCTACCCCTCTTGTTTGAATCTTTGTTCATACAAATTATGCAAAGGGTTCATTAAAAAAATCAATCAATAGCTCAGGACCCGAAGTAGGAAAGATAACTTCCTCCCCGGGATGAGAGAAGAGATTCACAGGAAATAAAACAAAATAAAGAAATCAGAGTTCAATACCTGGAGCAGAGTAACAACATACCCTCCCTAGGACGAGAAATTGGCCCCTAAAAAGAAAAACAAGAAAAATAAAAACAACAAGAAAGAAAAATTGAACTACGCCCAGGACTCAGGGCAAGGTTTTATAAAACACCTTCCCCAAGATGAGGGTTTAATTTTTTTTTTCTTTTTTTTCCTTTTGCAGAAAATAAAATGATACAAGAAACAGAAAAGAAAGAAAGCAAAAAGAAAATATAAAGCACTTACGCTCAGGACTTGAAGCTGGGCAATAGATTCCCACCTCAAGACAAGAGATCAACTCTGAGATCTAATGCAGATCCTGTTCTTGTACCTGTTAGCCTTCCTCGGAAACGACACCAAAATGTTGGTGTCTGGATATGAACAAGATTCAATCCTTTTTCCACATAAATTATCAACCTGAGGGCGTTAGTTATTTCAAGACTAACAAAAAATTATTTGTGGATACAAGAACTGTGGTCTTCTGTGAATCACAGGTTTAATCTATAACACAAATATCATTGTAACAACAATAAATCAACTTCAGAAATGAAAATCATCCACGTCAATTAACGTAAATTTAACAGCAATTAAAGAGCCACACAAAACACAGTACTGAAAGAAAAACAAGAAAAACGTAGCACCTGATCACAAGAGTGGGCCCAACTCTTGAATCAAGGTTGTAGAAACTCAAGTGTTACAGGAGAAACAGTGAGCCGATGTGTATCGATTAATAAAAATAATATTAATTACAAGATCGGTATCCGTGTAAGGGGTCCCCCGATTCGCAACCCAGAGGCTTCTTTATAACATAACCTTGATATCCCCCCAATTTCTCCCAACAACTCCATTGTTACAAAAATATACATTGTTAAAACAACAACCCGATTTCCTAGCAAGAAACCGTAAGAAACCAAAAGATAACGCTGATACATCCATGGCTGTTACGCTGTAGCAGCAAATAAGGGAGGTGCTGGAAAATGATGGGCTGTGCCCTGTCTTGCGGCCGTAACGTGCCTGTTGTAGCCAAATCTGAAGAAATTTAGGAGTTAAAACATAAAAAGTTAAAACCTCCATGACAAGTACATCATTAATCAAATATCCCATGAAAGATAGGAGAAAGGGTTTTACCTCATTATTTTAAGATGAATAATGGCACAAAGAGATAGAAAGGTAGGCTAAAATGAGAGAAGAAAGTATACAAATCTAGTGCCCAACAGGAACATGTATTCTATATCATGGAGCATGTCAGCAACGTTAGCACATTTCATAATTCTGATTAGCAGCAGTGTACGATTTTCTATCAATAAATTTTGAACACATTGGAATACATTTTATTTCATGGAGATGGTAGTATTGTTGTAACAAACCTAAGTGTAAGACCAATATAAGTTGAGATTTGAAATAACAATAAAGTTTGAACAAATTGGAATAAACATTCTTTGATGGAGATGGTAGTATTGTTGTAACAAACCTAAGTGTAATACCAATATAAGTTGAGATCAGAAATAAAAATAAAGTTTGAACACATTGGAATAAACATTTTTTGATGGAGATGGTAGTATTGTTGTAACAAACCTAAGTGTAAGACCAATATAAGTTGAGATAACTATTTATAGAATTTCTTTAGGTGCTAGAAAATCAATTTCCAGCACCAACAGAAATGATTTTACAACAATTTTTTTAAATGTGTTGGTGTGTGACATGAAGAATTTTGAGTAGTTGCATATTAGTTTACTTCATAATTGAGATAGTCCCCATTTCACAGTAACTAGTGACTATGTCATGTATTGATTGTTTCTTAGTAAATACAACTGTATGGAGAAAAACATTGTCATGAAGATATATTAGACACTGGAATTAAAATGATTAGAAGTATGTTCCTTATCCAAGGGTTGGATTTCATATGACATATTGAGTGTAGAAACATACCCAATGAGACAACAGAATTGAAAACTCATGCTGTAATGTTCCACTCTGAATTACGTGTACAAACCAATGGAAACATGCTGCTTTTTAAAAACTGAGCTCTATCCTAAAAAAGGGCCACAGAAATGTGTTGGTGTGTTACATGAATAATTTTGAACAGTTGCATATTAGTTCAATTCTTAATTGAGATAGTCCCCATTTCACAGTAACTAGTGACTATGTCATGTTTTAACTGTTTCTTAGTAGATACAACTGTATGGAGAAAAACATTGTCATGAATATCTATCAGACACTAGAATTAAAATTATTAGAAGTATGTTCCTTATCCAAGGCTTGGATTGCATATGACATATTAAGTTTAGAAACATACATAGTGAGACAACAAAATTGAAAACTCATGTTTTAATGTTCCACTCTGAATTATGTGTACAAACCTATGGAAACATGCCACTTTTTTTAAAACAGAGTTCTATCTTAAAAAACGCCAACAAAAATGTGTTGGTGTTTTACATGAATAATTCTAAACAGTTTCATATTAGTTTAATTCTTAATTGAGATAGTCCCCATTTCATAGTAACTAGTGACTATGTCATGTTTTGAGTGTTTCTTAGTAGATACAACTGTATGGAGAAAAACATTGTCATGAATATATATCAGACACTAGAATTAAAATGATTAGAATTATGTTCTGTTAGCGCTCAAATCTACCTCAGGCTGAAGAAGGCAAAACTCGAGGCAACATCAAACCAAGCTCAGCCTCGTAGCTAGCCCTACGAGGACGGGAGAGGGCTCTCTCTAGTCAATCTCGATAAAATGAGCAATAAGGTGGAAGATGACTCTAGAATGGGGAACTGATTTTAGGCTAGTAAATAGATATGAAAGGGGTTTTTGATAAATGATGGGTTTCTGGGCTGCATGGGGCAAAGACAGCAAGAGCAGAGATTTAATCAAAGGCACAGATTACTCCATAAGGCAAGGTAGGCAAGAGCTTAAACATCCAAACTGAAATTATATGAAATGGAAGGACTGTTAAGAAAGCTGAAAGGGGCATTAATGTATGAATCCCTTTCAGACAAAGGAGAAAGCACAAAACATGAATGCTTATCCAGGGCAAAGCAGTAAGCTGAATTTTACCCTTCTCACTCAGAAACATTCAAATTGGAAATGATTATGAAATGAAATGTAAACATAGCAAAAAACATATGAAACAGAGAAAAACACATGCCAAATTTCAAGCCACAGGAATCTTATAAATCAGAGCTGTACTCTTCAATCAATCTCTATCAAACAACTGTACAATGACTCTCTGTTCTCCTCCACGTACCTCTCAGAACTCTCCCCTTTTACACATGATTTATAACGTATAAATAAACTTAGAGAGGTGATAACTGATCGATGAAAATAAGGAGCAGTTTCACCTAAAATCATAAAAATAGGGAAAGTCTGCCCTAAAAGGAGCAACGTTACAATTTGTTTATTGATAACAAATGAATTGGCAAAACCTGTAGCTAAACTTTCTGAACTGCAACTGAAGACCAAAAATAGGCCAATTAATTCGATGGCTCTGCTGGGATGGTTATCTGCACTTCAATTTGGCTTCTGACTTTGATTGCCACGTTACATTTACCATTTAAAAATCTCTGATGGCTAATGAAAAAGCAAAGTGTGGATCCCATTCATTGTGACTAAAGACAAAAAAAAAGGCTTCCGTTCCTAATCTTCTGCATGATAGATGTCTTCATTTTAATTTGGCTTTTCGATTTCTGACTTTGCGCCTTCTTTCCAAGTCGGGAGCTGACATTCCGCATTCGAACACCTGATCCCTTTATCAAATATTGTGCAACTTTTTTAGCCATAGCAACCTCATCTAAATTTTCAAGATGGACCGAATCACGAGAAGATATGCTCCCATGAGCCGAGATCACATTCCAGGTTTTTCGAATAAGATGCCCAAGGTAGATTGGTCAAGGAATATGCCTACGTTTAACGATGATGGTAAGAAAGATGCTGCTTTACATCTGATTCGATTTCACATGCATATTCACAAGTTGAAGGTGGCTTTTCCTGAATATTGTTTGATGAAGATATTCCTAGCCACTCTGGAAGGTGAAGCCCAATCTTGGTATGAAAATTTGCCGCCGGCATGTATTTACTGTTTAAAGGATTTTCATGCTTTGTTCATTGAAAGATATCAAACATCTTATCCATCGTTAAATTTAGTTCATGACTATTGCAAACATGCTTCTACTTTTATTGAAAGCCTTGAGAAATATTATGAAGATGATAATTTCATGAATGATGAGATCATGGAGGCTCTGTACGAGAATCCATTTCAGCAAAATGAAGAGAACCTAGAGGATACCCATCAAAATGCTCAGGAAATTTTGCAGCAGAATCAAGATCAACAGGTTGAAGAGTGCCATATGGCTGAAAATGATGAAAGGGAGAATGACATTTCAGATCTGCCTACAGAAGAAGACAACATGCAGATTGCAGATTGTGATAATGTCCAGTCAGCTACTTCAGATTCAGATTCAGATCATGATGACCAAGCATATCTTGTGCTGAAGCCCATCAAAGAGAACTCTGATGTTGAAATCATCTGGAATGCAGAAGACACAGTAATGGATCCAAATGTTCTCAGTCATACTGTCAGTCCATCATTAGAACATAGCCTTGATGGAGAAGCAATCCAGTTAGTGCATGAAAAACAAAATGAGATCTTTGTGCAAATAAGTGATAAATCTCCTTTCAATAACTCAGTAATAAATGATAGTTTGAATGCCCTGTCATATTAAGATAATTACTGTTTAAGCAGAAGAAAACAAAAAGCATTGTCTCCTTTGTCTGAAGATGAGATAGATCTACTTTTGAAAGGTCTTGTTACAGCCCATGCTACAGTAGATTTGCAGTGCACGCATAGTCAGGAAATCGTGGGTGAAACTTCTTCTTCTTTTGAAAAAGATGACTGTCTTGTAATCAGTTGTGTAGATCAGCAAACAGATAATTTTTTCTTTCACAAAGATGATAAGGCTGTCATGTTCGATAATCTTGAAGATTGTTTTTTGTTTAAGAATGACCTAGATAATGAAGTTGAGAAATATATGCCAGAATTTCTCATGGTCAAGGAACCTACAGCTAACACTCAGATGGAAGATACCTCTCTGTGCATTTATATCCCTCAGAAATCAATTGTCCTTTTAGATCAGAATGGAGTGAATACTTGTATTTTTGCAGCTGGATCTCCAGATAAGCCAGTGCTTCAGGATTTTCAAGACCCCTTCAGCATTCTTCTGCAAGCATTAGAAAGGATAAATATTGCCTGGTTCATTATCATAAGCTTTGGTTTCAGTGGTTATTTTGAGTTGCCTACAGGTTCATCATTCTGCCTGCTCAAGGAGAGTAAGAGCAGAAATTTGGGGTGTAGCCATCTACTGGATTGGTTACATTGGAAGGCACACTACACATGATTGTACATATCACATCAGTATGGGATCATATCACAATCATGTGTAGTGTGCCTTCCAATGTAACCAATCCAGTAGATGGCTACACCCCAAATTTCTGCTCTTACTCTCCTTGAGCAGGCAGAATGATGAACCTGTAGGAAACTCAAAATAACCACTGAAACCAAAGCTTATGATAATGAACCAGGCAATATTTATCCTTTCTAATGCTTGCAGAAGAATGCTGAAGGGGTCTTGAAAATCCTGAAGCACTGGCTTATCTGGAGATCCAGCTGCAAAAATACAAGTATTCACTCCATTCTGATCTGAAAGGACAATTGATTTCTGAGGGATAGAAATGCACAGAGAGGCATCTGCTATCTGAGTGTTAGCTGTAGGTTCCTTGACCATGAGAAATTCTGGCATATATTTCTCAACTTCATGATCTAGGTCATTCTTAAACAAAAAACAATCTTCAAGATTATCGAACATGACAGCCTTATCATCTTTGTGAAAGAAAAAATTATCTATTTGCTGATATACACAACTGATTACAAGACAATCATCTTTTTCAAAAGAAGAAGAAGTTTCACCCACAATTTCTTGACTATGTGTGCACTGGAAATATGCTGTAGCTTGGGCTGTAACAAGACCTTTCAAAAGTAGATCTATCTCATCTTCAGACAAAGGAGACAATGCTTTTTGTTTTCTTCTGCTTAAACAGTAATTATCTTCATATGACAGGGCATTCAAACTATCATTTATTACTGAGTTATTGAAAGGAGATTTATCACTTACTTGCACAAAGATTTCATTTTGTTTTTCATGCACTGACTGGATTGCTTCTCCATGAAGGTTGTGTTCTAATGATGGACTGACAGTATGACTGAGAACATTTGGATCCATTACTGTGTCTTCTGCATTCCAGATGATTTCAACAGCAGAGTTATCTTTGATGGGCTTCAGCACAAGATATGCTTGGTCATCATGATCTGAATCTGAATCTGAAGTAGCTGACTGGACATTATCACAATCTACAATCTGCATGTTGTCTTCTTCTGTAGGCAGATCTGAAATGTCATTCTCCCTTTCATCATTTTCAGCCATATGGCACTCTTCAACCTGTTGATCTTGATTCTGCTGCAAAATTTCCTGAGCATTTTGATGGGTATCCTCTAGGTTCTCTTCATTTTGCTGAAATGGATTCTCGTACAGAGCCTCCATGATCTCATCATTCATGAAATTATCATCTTCATAATATTTCTCAAGGCTTTCAATAAAAGTAGAAGCATGTTTGCAATAGTCATGAACTAAATTTAACGATGGATAAGATGTTTGATATCTTTCAATGAACAAAGCATGAAAATTCTTTAAACAGTAAATACATGCCGGCGGCAAATTTTCATACCAAGATTGGGCTTCACCTTCCAGAGTGGCTAGGAATATCTTCATCAAACAATCTTCAGGAAAAGCCACCTTCAACTTGCGAATATGCATGTGAAATCTAATTAGATGTAAAGCAGCATCTTTCTTACCATCATCGTTAAACGTAGGCAGATTCCTTGACCAATCTACCTTGGGCATCTTATTCGGAAAACCTGAAATGTGATCTCGGCTCATGGGAGCATATCTTCTCATGATTCGGTCCGAAATTTGTTGCTCTTGCGTCCAATTCGCATCAACATCAATGATGGTGAAATCCATGTCCCGGCCTCCTGATGGGCCCTCATCATGCATGGGCTTCTTGCCCCTGTCCTGGATCTGTACCTGTGCTGAAGAAAAAGGCGAGACCCCTTCCACATCATGTGGAGATAATACTCGCTCTGCTGATGGAGTCGACGAGACCCCTTCCACCCCGAGTGGAGATAATCCTCGCCGTGTAGCTGCAAATAAGGCCCTGTGGCCTCGCTGGTATGTCACATACAATGGAGCACTGATATGCTCAATCTCAGGAATGTCAGGCTGGTGTGAAGGCTCTCCCACATCATGAACTACCTCGGGAGGCGGCTGTGGCGCTGTGAAAAAGTCACGGGAGATGAAATCCTCCCAAGTGATGCCCTACTGTGTCAACTGATGTACCACTACGATCTTGATCAAAGCGTAATGATATATACTTCTATGCTGCTGTGCTGGGGTCTTCTTCTGTACAAAAATCATCATCCTCTCTATGTTGCGATACATGAAGTACGGAATGTTCATCATACGTACCCTCATGAAATGCATCAACAAACGGACATGGTACGCATAGAGACGCGAGAATCTGCCCTCGCAACTGAAATACCGAATGATGAGTTTCATCAGTGGTGAAAACTCATCCTTCAGGAATCTGAAAGGAAAAACCCTGCTCAAGTGCCTCATATACCCAGGTTTGATGTATGGCTCATAGTGGAATTTCTCCAACTGCTGACGTTTGTTCCATTCCTCTCCTATATTTGGTATGCCGGTGGCCTGAGCAATAGTCATTGGTGACAGAATGAAATCTACTCCGGCGAGATTTACACGGCCATCATGTAAATGTAGAACAAATAGACGAGCTAGCTCACGATGAAGCTGGGTTTGTGAAATCATCTCACAGAATCAAAAACATGACTGATACCGAAAACAATCCATTGCAAGCGGACATGCCTGCAATTGAGCCAAAGAAGTAGGCTCCTCCCTGAGATGTTTACCACCTTTGCCACCTTTGTGAGGCCTCCGTGGCACATTACCTTCTGCTGTGGAATCACTGTCAGACTCCTGCTCATAAACTGAATCTGTCTCTAACATGGCTTGGAAAACAAGTTTTCTGCAATATGTGTGTTGATATAGGTGTAGTGAAGTCAAAGGCTTCAATGCATTCTCAAAACCCAAATATATTGCATATGTACCAAAACATCATAAGCAAACAAGTGACAGTGGTAATAGATTTGTTTTAGTGGCATAAAAACAGTCTCTGTTTTTGGAGTGAATTTGACAAATGAGTAGACAGTGCAAATGTAGTGTACAGCCCTTTGTAATGCTGGCCAAGGATTTGTCAATGGACTGTGTTTGTGTTTGGAAATGAAACAATAGCAAGGACAACAGTGGAAATATTATGGCAAAAAACTATGTGAAAACATGAGACTATATGGACAAGTCAACATGAAAGGATGTGACAGCAATGGTAAAATGACAAAAAGGCATGAGGATGATGTACATAACGTGCCAGGGCGCCACAAGCAATATAGGTATGAGCACATATACCAATCACGAAAATTTACAAACCCTTTACTAGACTGTCACTGTATCTTTTAAAACCCTGAGAATTGAATTTGCTATGAACATAGAGTTTATAGATTTCTCCTCAAGCAATGCTTGTTTCCCAACTTCAAAAAAATACCAAAACCTCTTTCAAAAATCACTGAGAAATGATTAAAAACCTGTTTGCAAGTTGATGGAGGCGTTTGAGCTCGAAATCGGACGCAAAGACAAAATTGTTTGGCTCTGTCGCTGTATGGGTAGCGCGCCTACCCAACGGGTAGCGCGCCTTATATGGGTAGCGCCCGTGTTCTCTGCAAAGGGCTGGGAAGGTTAAGTGGGTAGCGCACCTTATATGGGTAGCGCGCCTCCTCTGCGCATAGCGCGCACCTCCAATGTCTGTCCACAACACAATTTCGGCCTTCATCATCACCAACTCGATTATAGACTGATGAAAGAGGCAGATCCTTTCCATTGGAATCCAGCAACCCAACAGCCGCGGGTATAAACGTTGGTTCTTAACTCCAATCATGATAAGTGCAAATATTCCAAAAAAACAAGAAACTGCTCAGACTGACACGTAGAACAACATCTGTTTGAAACCAGTTTTTTTTCATAAGAGGTGGAGAAACCTCTCTGAAGATCCATGCAACAATTTAAAATAGTGCAAAGAGACCACAATATGCAATGCGCGCAGATCGTTGGGAAATCCCTCCAGAAGTCTAGTGTTCTTGCCCAGTGTAGAATTTTTGCTCAACCATCCTTCAAATCTATTGAAATTGCGTTCTCCCTGAACAAGGACCTCCCTTGAACCATGCATAAAAGCTATAGGAATGATGGACAATGCAACAACACCCATTTGCGAGTGTTGCCATTGATGATATCTGCGAATTTGAAAATTAATTAAAACTCCATCTGCAATAGAATCTGCTGCACGGGAAATCAAATCCATTCGAAGACTTCCATCTCCATCACGACTTGCAGTACTAGGCTTATAATTTAAATAATTTTCCTGAATAAGAAGAGGAACAAGATCAGGATCGCTCATGCATAATTCCATTCTTTCATCCATCCTTAGTCTGCCTCCTTCATAACCAAGCAACTTGTCCACGGTCGTAAATGGTGTAATATCTTCATCTTTTTTGTTCCCTTGTAAACGAGCTTTGATATCAGCATATGACGAGGATAGACTCATTATTGCATTTGATTTAAAGCCATTCGCATATCTCCATTGACACGTTCACCAAGTTCCAAAAAGTGCAACCTCATCAATTTTAAGACCTTCCAAATCTCGATATGCCAAATATCATTTTTCTACAACCCATCTTCTGAAGCAGACCTCGATTCATCTCTTTGTCAGTTAAAGGAGCTAGTCTTCACACAGTCCTGTAAAGCACGCTATCTGGCATCGATTTTGTCACAGCAGCACCACTATGTCAAAATTAAAAGCAGTTTCCTTTATGAGAATTGTATCTTCTAGTCCTTTCACCTTCGTGCTGGACTCTACCACCTACATCCATCAATACTGAAATACTGCTACATGCCATCGAAATGCTGGATTTTATTCTTTGAATACTAAATTAACATGGCTAATGTGATCATGAGGGTGAATTCGAAACACATAACCCGACTTTATAATTCTGCCAGAAAATTTGTGCTGTTCATTTTGCAAATTTGTTTGCATTATTCTTGAGCCCATCTACCAAAACATCTAGTTATGTTGCCTAATCTTTCCCTGTCTTTGTAAACTCTCAAGTTTATGCAAATCAGGTAGTTTTCCCCACATACCATTACTCGAACAATATGAGAAAGTTCATATTTTGAAACTTAGCAAAAGTTCTTGCTGCAGGTGCTAATAAACTTGATTTTATCCAAATCAGGGCATTTCAAAACAAGTCTTTAACTTTGGCATCTCAATCACGATACATGGTAAACCTTTCGATCTCTGAGAAGTACACTGGTAGCATGGCAGCTTATTTACATAAAACAAATTTGAAAATTTCTTCTTCAAAACCGAGTTTTGAAGAAGAAATACCTTTGAGCACTTTGACGATGACAATCCTAAAATGAAAACTTATCGAAGCTCCCTTTTGGCCTGCAAGTGTTATTGAAACTTTCTAAGAACAAGCTCTGCAAACATCTAAGTTGCGGTTGGTGAAAGCTGATTGGCATTTGGCCTGCATATTGAACTGAGACTTTGACAGCCACCTGTCTGAATTTGACTCTGACAGAGGACTTGACAAGACGGAGTCTAACATGTTCCTTATCCAAGGCTTGGATTGCATATGACATATTAAGTGTAGAAACATACATAGTGAGGCAACAAAATTGAAAACTCATGTTGTAATGTTCCACTCTGAATTATGTGTACAAACCTATGCCAACATGCTACTTTTGTTAAAACTGAGTTCTATCTTAAAAAAAACCCATAAAAATTTATTGGTGTGTTACATGAAGAATTATGAACAGTTGCATATTAGTTTAATTCTTAATCGAGATAGTCCCCATTTCACAGTAACTAGTGACTATGTCATGTTTTGACTATTTCTTAGTAGAAACAATTGTATGGAGAAAAACATTGTGATAAAGGAAAACATTGTCATGAAGATCTATCAGACACTAGAATTCAAATAATTAGAAGTATGTTACTTCTCCAAGGCTTGGATTTCATATGACATATTAAGTGTAGAAGCATACTTAGTGAGACAACAGAATTGAAATATCATGTTGTAATGTTCCACTCTGAATTATGTGTATAAACCGATGGTAACATGCCAGTTTTGTTAAAAATGAGTTATATCTTAAAAGAAGCCTTGGAGAATTCCATACTGCCAACAAAAATATAAATCAAGGGGATTATTTGATAAATTTCCTCTGTGATCATTCATTGTCCTCATTTTTGGAGGAGAAATGATTGATTAACAAAGCATGATTTTCATGTGTTCTAGTGACTTCAAGTATTGTTGCATCTTAACAATGAGAATGAAAAGAATGAGATATATATACATCAAAACCATATTCTCAAGGAAATATGCATCTAGTGTTCATTAACAGATGTAGGAACATGTATTTTGTATCATGGAGCAGTCAGCAACATTATCACATTTCATAATTCTGATTAGTAGAAGTGTAGGGCTGTCTATCAATAATGGTTGAACACATTCAAATAATTTTTTATTTATTTTAGATGGTAGTAATAATGTAAAAAACCTAAGTGTAAGACCAATATAAGTTGAGATTACTATTTCTAGAATTGTTGTAGGCGCTGGAAAATCATTTTCCAACGGCAACAAAAATGATTTTACAGCACAATTTTTAAACATTGCCGGATATATTTATTAATGATCGAACTGGAAGCTACCTCCCACTTAAAAAATTGATGTAAATGAAAAAATGGAAGAGGGGAACAAGCAGTTGGGATCGAAATCCATTGATTTTATATCATAGTAGGGGAATCCTCCAACGACATTTCATTTTTAGCTTTGAAAGTACTGCTTTGAAAAAAATAGGAACTTACATTTCATAAATGAAAATGGATTATGGGAGAACTAAGAACTTATAAAATACTGTTGCTACATAATATAAGACTGATTTAAAGTGGGAAGAAGACTGAAATAGTAAACATATCTATCTTGGAGATGGGGCAGCTGCTCCATTCTAGGATCTTCATTTACTTTTTATTGACAGTATTGTCTTCAATCAAACTATTATGGTCATGAGAGCTGTTGCTACCTTTTGATAGTTTTTTGATCACATCTCTCAGATAGTTCACATTGTCTTGCATATGAACACATCGATTATTGAGTTTCTCATAGTCCTTCTTCTAGTCCGCTAGGCATTAAATAATGAAAGCTTGTTCAACATGGTTATGATCTTTCAATTGATTCAGAAGCTCCTTCACATTGTTGATCATAAATTTGTGTCCCTTGCATTGAGGGCACGTGGCAAAGGAGGGTTGATTCATATCCATAACAACACAGATAGGGGGGCCAAAGAAAAAACACAACATGATAAAAAGGTAAGATGGAAGCTTGGATGGGGAGACTAGCACTAGAGGAGGATCGAGCAACTAGTAAGGGGAAGGGGGATCTAACACTCATCAAAGAAGAGGAATGGAGGAATGTAGAAATATAGAAGAAAAATGGGGTATAAGAAGGAGAGGCATGGGCATGAAGCCAAGAAGAAGACAAAATAATGAGAGAGTCGAGAGGGCAAGGGAATATTTGTCATGAGGGGAAAAAAAAAGGGGATTGTGAATAAAATATTCTGATGTAATTCAAGTACAGAGTCTAAGAGATGCATTTGTTGACTTGAATATATTTGGTGCTGATATGAAGATTACGTTTATGTAATGATTTGATATTTAACATTTTTTCCTAATTTGACTTTTATAGGCATTCGATTTAATGTTTTTAATATTGTTTTGTTGCTTATGGATATGAAACTCATTTCATTTATTTTTTTAATAATGTATTCTTTCTCATGGATCTTAAAGTCATTTTTAGGCCCATCACTACTTTAAACTTTAAATCAAGACACAATTTTCTCAATGCAGTAGAAAACTCAAATCACTAACATGGCAATAAATCACAAAATACATGAAAATTTTATACTTCTCCATATACATGAAATATATCACATTTGTCCATATACTTGTCACCCATACACGATAACCAAATCTTTGGAGGTTAGGGAAAAAATTACAATAATTGGTTCTTCTTTAATGAAATAACCATGCCATTAGCACCCCCAAGAAAATGAAAACAAACATTCATTCCCATAACCTTGACCTATCTTCCTACTTCTCAATGATATTTGACCTATCTTGCTCCTCAATGACTTTTGACCTATCTTGTTGTTGCTCAATGACTTCTGATGTAACAAATGATGATCCTATGCCATCATTCACAACTCCACACAATAGTTGAGTGGACAGTATTTGTATATCACCATGGTAATTTATGTTAAAATATTGAAATTCATAACTCCATATCTTGGCTTCCTTGTAAAGGGGTTTCAGATTGTCCTTTCGAACTTGATATGTGTCGTTCATCTGGTTGCAAATTAATTCTGAATTTTTAAATATAGTGATATCATTAACACCGATACTTTTTGCATTTTTTAGGCCTTCTACAAGGGAAATGGAATATGCCTCAATGTTTGTAGTCTTGCCCTGTAGTTCTTTCTTTCTATTTAACACATGTTTTCTTGCACTATTGTAGAGCACAAATCGAACAATAGCTCGTCCTTGATTAGGAAAGCAGGAGACCTCAATGCACATGATCCAATTTTGCCCCATTTTTATCTAACAATAGCTGGAAAAAAAATAACAATAACATGATATTAGAAATATGCATTTCAATTTAGTAGGAAACAACCAGTAGCGCTAATAATAAAGAATATGATTAAATTATTATTTTTTTAGAAAATAATAAACATTATCACCAATCTAATATCTATACTATATAACAATAAAATAAATTTTTAATGGTCCATACTATTTAGGACCAAAATGTTATTTATCTTTTCTTCTATCTATTTCAATTTATAGCTCATGTGAAGATTCTCTATATTATTTATAGTTTTTCCATATCTTATAATCTATTCTCCATTTTTTTCAACTAAGTATCCAACTCTAATATTCTATTGTCTATCTATTTTTTAATCTTGTTTTCCATAAATGAGATAAATTATTCATATTGAAACAAAAAAAACAATACAGAAAAGGAATTTGCACATCTACTTGTCTTTACTAGTCACATAACTCAACTATTGATTTTATTCATTTTTCCTTGTAACTGTGGAGGATACTCTTTTAAAGAGATGTACTAAAATTAGTTTATGGGACTTGGAAATATAATAATCATATGTAATATATTCTGTAATATGTACAATGAAAGGGAATTGGAATAACGAAACAAAAGACTAGGGATATAAACAAGAAAAGCATGGAAAAGAGGAGATCAGGTGGAAGGAAAAGTATTTTTTAAGAAACGAGGGGGGCAGGTGGAAAGCCACACAGGAGGAGGAGGAAGTAAAGCAACATGGCCACATAGCATTATTTCAGTATTATTAGCATTTAATCTCCCCTTAATGTATTTAATATTAAAAAATCCTCAAATTTAGTCCCGAGAAGGATCAATTTTCATAACTTAATCCTGTTTGTCTTATATACAGTAATTTTCCTATGAAAATGAATATACAAGTCAATGTGATTATTTAATTGTATTGAAACTCACTGTGTTGAATTAGCTGGGCTGTGGACTGTGCTGGTGAAATCGGTTGTGGAATGAAATCGTCGTCCTTGGCTGTGGAATTAAATCAACATCCTCAACTGTATGGACTCTCCAAGCAGCAAACTGTATAGGCAACATACGAAACATGATATAATGGTCTCGGTCTCCCTCTGTTGGCTCATTATATCACTAGTACATTTGGTCAAAATTCCAACACTTTAGTTCCGAAAATTTTGATGTATTGTCAGAAATTTCCCCAATTTTTATCAATTTTTCAAATCCCACAAACAACCATCGCTATACCGACGTTTAGGGAAAGCGTTGCTATTGCGACGTTTATGAACGTCGTCAGAATACCGATGTTTATGGAACCAACATCGGAACGTGACATTTCTAAAATATGCATCGGTATTGTGACGGTTTGGTGAAAGTGTTGCTAGTGCGATGTTTAGGGACACTTGTCGATACTGTGACGTAATTGGGGACAAACGTCAGTTTTGCGAAATTTTGATGAAAACCAGCAGTATAGCGACGGGTGGAGGGTAACTGTTGGTGTTGCGACGTGTTCACCAAACGTCGTTATAGCGACGACGATAAATATTGTAATTTTCCATCCGATTTTAAACATTTTTATAAAAAAATGTTAACCCAGTTTCGTAGTCTTCATTTTCGATATCTGTTCAATTACATGTGGTTTCTACTCTTGACTAAGTTTTCAATCATGTCCTATTCAAGTTTTAAAATAAAAAACAACAACAACATACCTTAAAGTATCATATAGACTAGTTTTATATTTTAAATAGAGAGTTTAAATTATGTGATGAAATAAAATTTAATTTATTTATTATTATTTTTTTAACTATAAAATGTTGATAGTTTTTTAAATGAAAATGTTTAATAAAAAACCATTATATTTTTATTTAGATATTTTTCCAATATTATGAATGGTGTTAATGATTTTTTTCTTCGTATTTTAAAATATTTTGAAGTAGGTACATTAAAGAGATGTTCTGGTTTCCATGGATGACGACTCCAAATGCTTCAATATGTAATGAAATGCGGATTTATTCAGTGTTTTTAACATTTTAGTTGTCTTTTTTCTTTGGATCATTAACAAGTAGGGAGATTGAGATTATGCAGATCATGAAGCCAAGTTTATTTTGTAATGTTGTTTTTTTCTTTTATTTTTCTTTTATTAATTTTTATAGGATTATAATAATATATTTATTATTTGTTTACAAGGGTGATTTAATTGACAATTATTATGTTAGCTATTACTATGTTAGCTAGGTCAAGCTAACAAAAATAATAATATATTTGTTATATTTAATTGTTATTAATTTCTCTTGAACTTATAACATGTTTAATCTTAAAAACGAATATAAAAAAAATTATCTTTAACTTTAATGAATGAATAAATTAGAATAAGTTTTATTATAACTTTTTCAAAATAGAATGTCATGTGTATTGAAGAATATTAACCATTTTTTCATTACAATATTTGTATTTTGATTACCCCACATATCGTAGCCCAATGTGGGCCCTCCCCACCTGATTTGACATGGTGACATATCACACTTTCAAGAGTTGCAATTCATGAATGTCACTCGTGTAGTACTGATAGACGTGTGCGTCACCTTGGCAATTCACTTCAACATGACATTTTGCCTTCAACACTAAATTTTTGTACCACCCGGCCAGTATAACCTTGCACATAACCACATCATCGTTGATGGTGAAGACTTTGTATCATAATGGTAATATGATGGATCTCATTCATTGTCTTGAAAAAACCCCTAATCACTTCAAGGAGGAAGCAGCCTCTATGGAAACCTTGTGCAACAAGAGCATTGGCACGTAGCACAATATACATCACAAATCCAAGTAGAGTGAAACACCCTTAAATCATGCATAGTGTGCCTGAATAATGGTAATTTCATCTCTCTTAGACTTAGCAATATTATGCATTCCAATACTTTCATGTGCTTTAATTATGGCCATGACCATGCAAAGTTATTTAAGATCAACATCCCTTTTAGCTAGAGCATATCATTTGGTGTAGGTTGCAATATGTGTCTTAAAATTTGTGATTCAGCTTCTCAGTGAAGGCCTCTTGACCTTAATGACTTGGCCTTCTAGCCATTCTCTACCTTCAATAGCTCTCCCTCTCTATCCTTTTCTTGAACTTTCTATTACCCTCTCCTATGTTCATGCATGTCATCCCTTTTTCCTTTTTGCAAGCTTCACATCCCAATTGCCTTTGTCCAGGCGGGTCCAGTCGGGTCGGGTGGGGTCGTGTTAGGTCACGGTTTTAGGTCGGGTCGTGTGAGGTCACGAGGTCAGGTTGGGTCGTGTGAGGTTGGGTCTGGTCAGGTCGTGTGAGGTTAAGTCGAGTCGAGTCGTGTGAGGATGCCCAAGGAAAGTGTCTGAGTTAGGTCACGTTGGGTTGTGTTAGGGCGCCCAAGGAAACACGTGGTTCAGGTGGGTCGAGTAGGGTTCGATTGGGTTGTGTCATGTGAGGCCGCACAAGGAAACGCGTTCAGGGGGGTCGGGTCAGGACGTGTCATGTGAGGGCACCCAAGGAAATGCGTTCAAGTAGGTTGGGTTGGGTGGGGTCGAGTCATCTAAGGGCGCTCAGGAAAATTCATTCGGGCGAGTCGGTTCAGGTCGGGTCGTGTGAGGGCACACAAGGAAATTCATTTGCCGCGGGTCAGTTCGGGTCAGGTCATGTGAGGTCGAGTTAGGTCGGGTCTGGTCATGTGAGGTCAGGTCGGGTCAGGTTGTGTCAGGGCGCCTAAGGAACGTGTCCGAGTTGGGTCATGTTGGGTCATGTGAGGGCGCCGAAGGAAACACGTTCGGGTGGGTCAGGTAGCATTCGATTAGGTCATGTCATGTGAGGCTGCACAAGGAAACGAGTTCAGGTGGGTCGGGTCAGGTTGTGTCGTGTGAGGGCACCCAAGGAAATGCGTTGAAGCCGACCGGGTTGGGTTAGGTCGAGTCGTGTGAGGGCGCTTAGGAAAACGCATTCAAGTGGGTTTTCTTGAGTCGTGTCATGTGAGGGCACCTAAGGAAACACATTTGGGCGGGTCGGGTCAGGTCAGGTCGTGTGAGGGTGCCCAAGGAAACGCATTTGATCAAGCCCAGTCAGTTCAGGTCAGGTCGTGTGGGGGCGCACAAGGAAACGTGTTTGCCAGAGGTTAGGGAGGATCAGTTCAGGTTGGGCTGGGTTGGGTTGGGTCGGGTCGTGTGAGGTCGAATCAGGTCAGGTTGGGTCAGGTCGAGTCAGGTCATGTGAGGTCAGGTTAGGTTGGGTCATGTGAGGGCGCCCACGGAATGTGCTCGAGTTGGGTCGTGTTCGGTCGTGTGAGGGTGCCCAAGGAAACACGCAGTTCGGGCGGGTCAGGTAGGGTTCGATCGGGTCGTGTCATGTGAGGTCGCGCAAGGAAACGCGTTCAGGTGGGTTGGGTTGGGTTGTGTCATGTGAGGGCACCCAAGGAAATGCGTGCGAGCAGGTCGGGTTTGCTCGGGTCGAGTCGTGTGAGGGTGCTCAGGAAAATGTAATTGGGCGGGTTTTCTTGGGTCGTGTCATGTCAGGGCACCCGAGGAAACACGTTCGAGAGAGTCGGGTCAGGTCAGGTCATGTGAGGGCACCCAAAGAAACTCATTCGATTGGGCTGAGTTGGTTCGGGTCGGGTCATGTGAGGGCGCACAAGGAAATGCATTTGCCGCAGGTCAGGGAGGGTCGAGTCGGTTCAGGTCGGGTTGGGTCGGGTCAGGTCGTGTGAGGTCAGGTCGGGTCGGGTCGGGTCATGTGAGGTGACATCAGGTCGAGTCGTGTGAGGGCGCCCAAGGAACGCGTCTAAGTTAGGTTGTGTTGGGTCGTGCGAGGGTGCCCAAGGAAACACGTTCAGGTGGGTTGAGTAGCGTTCAATCTGGTTGTGTCATGTGAGGCTGCACAAGGAAACATGTTCAGGTGGGTCGAGTCGGGTCATGTCATGTGAGGGCGCCCAAGGAAACGCGTTCGAGTGGTTCGGGTTGCGTTAGGTTGAGTCGTGTGAGGGCGCTTAGGAAAACACATTCGAGTGGCTTTGTTCGAGTCGTGTCGTGTGAGGGGGCCTGAGGAAATGCGTTCGGGTGGGTCGAGTCGGGTCAGGTCGTGTGAGGGTGCCCAAGGAAACCCGTTTGATTGGGCCGTGTCATTTCGGGTCAATTCGTGTGAGGGCGCACAAGGAAACGCGTTTGCCACGGGTCGGGGAGGGTCAGGTCGGATTGTGTGAGGGCACCCAGGGAAATGCGTTCAGGCGGGTTGGGTCGTGTCGGGTCATTTGAGGGCGCCTAGGGAAACACATTCAGGTGGGTCAGGTCATGTGAGGGTGGTCGTATAAAAAATGGTAAGTTGTGATTGCCTCTGTGACTTGTACTACACGTTTGAGCGATCTGTTTTCCATTTTGATCTCCATCATGCCTTCATTTGGGTGGTTCGGGTCGTGCTATGTGAGGGCGCGATAAGAAACACATTCGAGTCAGATCGTGTGAGGGAGGATGTATCAAAAATGGCAATTTATTACAACAAAAATTAGAATATGACAGACTCAAGGGTTTCCTTCGGCGCCCTCACACAACACGACCTGACCTGACCCGACCCACCCGAACTTGTTTCCCTCGATGCCCTAACATGATCCGACCCGCCCGAACACATTTCCTAGGGCGCCTTGACACATTCACAAAGACCGTTCACAAAACCTCAGAATAACGACATGGAGAGAAAATGTTAGAAGCGCGATATAGGCTATTGAGATCGTCGGAATAGCCACGATATGAAAATACCATTTACAAAATGTCAGAATGGTGACGATATGAGGCTTGTTACAGATTTAATATATTATTTCATATATTAGGTACGTGTATTAATTTTTTTAATTAATATATATATCTATCTATATATATATATATATATATATATATATATATATATATATATATATATATATGATCACAATTAATTAAGTAAATAAATAAAACTAGTTGTTATTATTCGATTTTAATTTTCAAAATTATGAAAGACTTTTGAATGGAATATAACACTATAGATGCATGTCCTAAAGATGATATTATATATTACGAAGAACATGCGTTAGAAAATGTAGTTGTCCAAACATGGCACCTCCGTAGATCTCAAACACATCAATCAACAAAAAAGGTGCCTCAAAAGCGCTTCTTTATCGTATTCCTAATTCATGCTTATTGTTGAATTTTCAAGTGTAAGATCATAGCACATGTAACATCATAGCACAGCTTATGGATTACCATCTAAAGAATAGAAGTGGATATGGTGTTCTCTTTTAATGCTCAGATATAAGCTCTGATTAGGAAATTGAGGAAAAATATGTATATTTTAAAAATGAACCTCATAATGTCAAGCTTTCATTGGCATCACTATGTATGACATTACTAAACCAATCAAGCAGAAGAGATTTCAATGTCGTGGAATGCTTGTATGGGAAATTCACGATGCCCCAAGACTAAAACATTTTTGTAAATAGAAATATGTAATATTTCGTTGCATCTCTTAATAAAATATATGTTACCTAAATTATAATGAATACGTTTTAAAATTATCTCATAGTAATGTTATTAATATTTCGTTTTAATTTGCTCAATTTTCATTGGCATGTGCTCTATACTCTCTGCAAATTATTATTCCTCACTTCTCAGGCACTCAACACCTCCTCTATACTCATTAATAAACTTGTCCACTCAACCCCCACCTGCATTTCCTTGCTCTAGCCAAGGAAGACTTGTGATTTTCTTGGCCTATAATATGAGATTTCATAGGTCGATCATATAATGTGAAATGGGTATTTCTTGTACTCTTGGCAATCAACATCTAAGGTAATAGGATTTGGAAGAGGTCCTTACCTTCAAAACAAGATGACGTGATCATTAACAAAACCTTCAATTGTAATGACATCCTCAATGCTTTTGCACTCATTTAATATCCGCTTATTCACTCTTTAAACAACATTATAAATAGATTATATTTTATTTTTCATTTGTTTAAGATTTTTCAATTTGGAACATTTTTTAACCTCTTCCTTGTAAATATTTCTAGCAATCATCTCCTTCACATAACATAAGTCTTAAGACACATGGAATTTTATCATTTTCCTTCACATAATGTAAGTCTTAACACACATGGAATCTCATCATTGGGAATGCCCAATTTTAAGTATGGTGAAACCTAATGTAACAATTAGCTTTATGTTAGAATAAAAGTGCATTTCTTTTAGGAATTGTCCAACGAGGCCATAGTTTTTTCTGGATGACCATTTTCTTGCTAGAATATGACAATAAATTCTTCAAAAAATCCCACTATGGTAGTGTTTAAATTTTTCTTTTGATGACAAAAGTGGATTCAACACCATCAAGAACCTTTGGGGCACCCGAAATCTTGAATATTGACAAATATAACCTAGATTTTCAATAACTTCCACCAGATTTTCGCAAAATCATGCTAGAATTTCTATTGTTTTATGGATGAAATTCCGACTTCATTAGACTACACATTTCTTTTATATGATGTTTAAGAATCTTCACTATATCTTGTGTTGTTAGAATTACATTATAACATTTATCCATAATGTAAACACATGATTTCATGGTTTTATTCCCAGTTTTCCTCCTACTTCTTTGCATTTTAT
This sequence comes from Pinus albicaulis, assembly GCA_034641835.2. Classification (NCBI taxonomy): domain Eukaryota; kingdom Viridiplantae; phylum Streptophyta; class Pinopsida; order Pinales; family Pinaceae; genus Pinus; species Pinus albicaulis. Next base: position 1,240,893,138 of record CM076578.1, read on the forward strand.
GTTTATAATTTAGTGGAGATTATATGAGCTTGAGGTTGTGGCCTTTCACTCTTATCACAAGGATGCATGGGTTTAATTAAATGACCATCCATTCACATGTATCTATCATTCTAGAAATTACACAAGGAGAGATTGACCGAGGAGTTTAAAAAACAGTGCCTCCCAAGGACCCATGGAATAGTATACCAAAGGCAATACACAAGGTAATGAAATCCCCCCTAAGCTAGTCATGTTGATATTCAAGATATCAAGTTGATATTCATGTTGATAATAGAAAAAACAACAATGTTAGGGAATGTTATGGTATTTGGTGTATCATATCCCACTAAAGTTTGTCCCAAATCCTAGGCCATAGAGACCTTAGGACCCCATGGATTGAGTTGCATGGCTATTCATTGCCTAACTACATTTTTTTTTTCATTTACATTTTTGGATTGAAATAATGTTGTCATTTTTGGATTCCAAAAAATTCCAAATGAATGGTTTTTAACTTAAGAAGGTTCTAAAATTTATTTAATGAGCTAGGTGGAATTCCCTTTATATCCTTTATGCTTTTGACCATTTATAGAATGATTTTCCTACAAAAGGGGAACATATATAATACCATGCATTATAATATATATATATATATATATATATATATATATATATATATATATATATATATATATATATATATATATATATCTCGTGTGTGTGTGTGTGTGTGTGTATGAGGTTAATAGGCATTGGTCATGAGGCTCCGAGGATAGTTTGAGAAGCTCAAATGATGCACCCAAACCCAGGAATGAGAGGTGATAACTAAAATGACTAAGCAACAATAAAAACAAATTATAATACCATTTCTGTAACTATACAAGAGGAGTCAGATTAACAACTGACACCTATCCCACTTAGGTAGGTAAGGTGGGGTGAGTTTTTACATATTTAGATTTTTGCTAACTATTCACTTTCCAAAATAAATTTTTTGCTAACTATTCACGAACATTACACATAGTGTCATGGGGTTTCACTACGCAAAAATGTTTCTTAGTTACTAAAAAATTCCCTACAGATTAATCACCTGAGAAATTGGAAAAAATATAAAAAATTATAGAATTTATACTATCTTACCACCATGTATTAACCAAAATCACTAACAGATTCATTCTATGGCCATTACTAGCTATACTGACTCTTTTTATGCACTCTCCCAAATGGATTAATATAGTGCATGTCTGTATATATACCCATCATTTCTTATTGGATGTGTGGTGAATTGGCATGGCTTTCATTAGACAATTAGCACACATGAAACCTATTATGTTAATCTTTCACCCCTCACTTTTCCCCCGTGGTTCACATGCTTCCTTCTTAACCTTTGCTAAGATGGAAAAAATTGACTTCACACTACATTTCACAACCATTAATTTTATGTATTTCATTTCTTTCCCACTCTATTGTCCTTCCCCTGTAGCTAGACCAATCAGACCCCGCTCTATTATCCTTCCCTGCAACTAGACCATCTATCTGCACCCATCTCCCACTGAGTCATCGACAGACTTGAGACTCTCTTGTGAATCTTATTCAAAATCAGTAATAGAGGTAAATTTTTGTTAAATCAATATTTACAGAGTAGGAACCAAATAGCCACCATTATTTCAGTTCAACGAATTGAATAAGGATTGTTTCTATGTACAGGAAAATGTTGTGTGCATAACCTCAAAACGTTGTTGAACTTTGTGTGGGGACGAAATCGAATCCTCTGCCATCGCAAACACTTGAGGGAACTCAAAATTAAATGAACACAACTCTTTGTAAACATAAACCCCACCCATTCAAGTGTTGAGACATTGATTTTCTAGGGTTGCATCAGAGGAGACATTAATCTGATAGGGTCACGTCAAAGGAAACATTAATCTTCTAGGGCTGCATTGAAAGGCTAAGTGGAAAACTGGTAATGTGGTTTCGTCATGCTTCAAAATTGTTTAGTTTTTCTTCAAAAATCCTATGCATGCACTCCTGTGCTTCATGTCTATTTTATTTTTTATGGGTTGATGTATAATTCCTTCATTTGCTACTACCATTTATTTGATATTGTTTTGTTGCATGCAAAATGTTTGAAGAAACTCTTCACTTAATTATGAATTTTAAATGCTTCTTAAGGTATTTCCATACTATTGCAACACATATACCAGACTCAGAAAATTATACATCGGATCTTGAAAATCACTTAGAATGCCTTAAGAGAAATGACACAAGTATTTCTAGTTACTTGAGATTAAGTGTGGAATGAGTATAGACTTATGCCAATGTATTTTAGAGCTTACATCTAAGGTGTTTGGATTAGATTTATGCTACTATAAATGAGATTCTTCAGATCTGATTTTAAAAACAGTGAGGAGAGTATGAGGAAAGAGAGAAAACCCTTAGGCCTAGAGGCCTAGTTTGAGGCTAGTTGATCTTCCAATGGACGATGACTTTATCAAACACCTGCAACACAATTATTAGCCTTCAAGTGAAACATATTAGCCCTCTAATGACTTTGTTCTTCATTTCAGCAAAAAATTATGTGATAAACAAGGAGAAATTAATGGCACAATTGCAATAGGTTTAAAACACACCAAGACACTCAAAATTTAACCTTGGAAAAAATTGCAAGAATGATGTTAAATCTTAATTGGTCACATAATGATACAATTGTAGAGGTTAAATCACTACAGAACTTCAAAGTACTATGGTTTGGACTTCAAAATTATACAACAAACCCTTTACTTCCTCTATTTTGTGTCTATTTATTTGGTGATATTTTCTTGGTTATGGAAGTTGTGTCCCCTCATGAATTTGAGCCCCTCATCAATCTCCCCCCACGAATTTGAACCTCTCATTAGTATCTTCTCTCTCTATATAAATTCTTTGGCATTTCTTCATTGACACCCAAGAATCCACCTAAATATCTAAGAAACTTGTACTTTGTTGGTGTAACTCCTTGCTTGGTTGTCCTACCAAATCCTTTTCTCAATGCTTGGATTTTTAGCTTTCATCTACTTTCGCATAACACAACAGTTATTTTATTATTTAGGATAGGGTTTTCATGCAAGGAAACTAGTGTTGCTTGGCTATAGGGTTTTCTCCTGGTCATCATATGTTTCCATCCAATTTTTTCCAACTCTTGTATTTTTCTCTCTGTTAGGGTGCTCATAAACCACATCCAAAGGTGAAGGTAGTAAATATCCAAAGCAAGCTTTGTAAGGTGACTTGTTTGTGGAAGTGTGAATTATCGTATTGTACAAATTTAGTAAATATGAATGTAGATTAATTTCTCATTCTAGGGTCTTAGATGGTTTTCATAAGATGTAAAGTAATTGTGCGAAGAGACAAGAAGTATTGAGTCTCCTGCAACACTCTAAAGTGCTAGATCTTCCTTGGAGAACAACTTGGGAGCTATTTTCAAAAAAAAGAAAGGCCTCCACTACTTAATCAACCATACAAATGAAGAAAAAAATAATATTTGGTATGGAGGATGAAGTGTGTGTTATGAGGTCCTCTCCTTGTAGCTATTGTGTTGTTAACCACTTTTCAGTTGGCAATCACACTTTAGGTGTAGTTGAGGATAAACCAAGGAAAAAGTAGTTATGGACCTAAGATAATTTATCCAATGAGAGATGAAAACCCAAAAAATGGAGAGAGTATGCTTGTGAGGGGAAACCTCTAGCTATTGAAGGAGATATATGATCCAAGTAGCACAAGAGTTTGAGAAGTAGATTAAATTTCTTTGTGATGCAAATTTGATAGAATCTCAACGCTCTAGAAATGTTTAAGAGAGACCTAAAATGAACCTATATGAAGATGAATAAAATATGACATCGCCGTCATCTCATGGCTTTATATTTCTCATGTTCTTTTTCCATTGTTGATCCAAAATGGGTAATGTAGATGGCTACTAGTAGAAGTTTCTTTGTTTAAGCTTTCAGTGCCATCCATTCTTTTGTATTCTTTCTCAATTACATGGATTGTAGGGTTGGATGCATGTCTATTGGATGCCTTTGAGTTCTAAGATATATCAAATGGATTGTAGTGATTGGTTAGGAATGCCCAACATGCATTGTCAACAAATGGATGAACCGTGAAAATAAGAGAAGTAGCTCAATATGAAAAGGACAAAAATCAGGATGTAACCCAATCTACTCAAGGAAGATGAGATCTAACAATCACTTATAAATAACGATTAATACATGTGATGAAGAGGAAACCAAACATATCTATATTCATAAGAAGAGGAAAATACATGTCCCTAGTCCCTCATCTAACAATAGAGATAACCATAGTGCCCTTCATTTACATAGTTGATTGTGACATTTTCCTGCAATGAAATAACACAATGCCAATACAAAATTATTTGAGATGAGATTACTAATAGTGACTTATACAAGTTAATTTCACTATGTAAATACAAGAGGAAGCAAGATGCAAGACGCACAAGACACCAAAAATTACAAGAGGAGCCCATTATCAGTTGCATATGAGGACAAAATGAAATATAGGAAACCCTTAAGGTATGAGAATGAATTATTATGAATTTTAAATTCTTCTTAAGGTATTTCGTTACTATTTCAACACGTATATCAGACTTAGAAAATTATACATCAGACCTTCAAAATCACTTAGAACACCTTAAGAGTAATGACACACGTATTTCTAGTTACTTGAGATTAAGTGTGAAATGAGTATAGACTTATGCCAATGTATTTTAGAGCTTACTAAGGTGTTTGGATAAGATTTATGCTACTGTAAATGAGATGCTTCAGATCTGATTGTAGAAAAAATGAGGAGAATATGAGGAAAGAGAGCAAACCCTTAGGCCTAGAGGCCTAGTTTGATGACTAGTTGCTCTTCCAATGAACGAGGACTCTATCAAACACCTGCAACACAATTATTAGCATTCAAGTGAAATAGATCAGCCCTCTAATGAATGAAGGTAGGGAGTTTCTAAAATCAAGAAATTAGCATATTAGAACAGAAAAAGAAAAAGAAACTATTGCAAATTCATTCATTTTCAAAGAGAAACAAGGAAGCATAAAGAAAATTAGAAGAGTTTAAAGAAGGTGATATTAGTGGCACAGTCGTTGTCACTAGCGATATCTTTCATAGCATCAGTATCAACAACATTATTCTATGATATTAACATACCTTTGGACACCATCCCACCATTTAAAATAATCATTTGACATTAATTTTCCCTTTGAATGGATTGCTAGAGTAGAGTTGGTAGCGGCTAGCCCTTTTATAGGTGAATTCATATTTTATCTACTAGGATATTCTGTCATTTAGTGACTTTTTACTTATTGGTATTTTAATTAAATAATAAAGCATATGTGGTTGATAAAATTATGCAATATTATAAAAGGTAAGTAGTTTAATTATTTGTATACATGTTTGGAAAGTTAAATGGTCATAATAAGGAAGTCCTGATTGGTTGGGGATTACACAGTTTCACCACTACTATCATATGTATGCCCTCAATGAGAATAAGAACCCCCACCTTGCAAATTGAGTTAACATCACAAGTGAATGTATGTTTTCTAGTATTTTTCATCATACTTGTCCCCTTTTTTGGAATAGCCATCATCTTTGGAGGATTTGTTGATTCAATGTTTTTGATAGGGACATCATATCTAGTTCACTTCAAAATTTTCTTGAGATGCAAGCAAAGTTACTTGTAGGAGTTGGATTGATATGCAAGCAAGGTGATAAGAGCTTATGTTGTGGTTGGGTGAGGATTATACCACCTATATTTAGTTTGTTCTAGGGGTTATCTTATCATGATGAGGTGATTTTACATAACACATATTTTTTCCATTTGGTCTATTTCTATGTTTGGCAAGAGCAAAGTTACAATTTGATTATTCAATCTTCTTCAACTTCTAATCTTTCTTTTTTTTCTCCTACTAGTTTTCTGAGTTTGTAGCAGGAGTTTGATACCTTGAGAGGTTAACAAGATCTTGAGTAGTCACTGTGACCTATGCCCCTACCAACTACTTGAGGCAGATTTGTCTTGTTTCTTGCTAGAAATATCCAGTGGCATCTCTAAGATGTTTTATTGTTGAGAATTCCAAATTTTCTATTTTCTTATGAAATTTGTTTTTAGGGCTTCTAATGAGCAAGACATAACCTTGTATTACCTTTCTAATTTTCTTCTCTTCCTTTTTATCCATTCAATTGGACCTTCCTTAGAGGATTACATCTTTTTTACTAGTGTTCCCAGCGGATTGGAAAATATTTGGAGAATCAAAGATACTTGTGACATTGGTTTTAATTAAGTCCACCTCCTGACATTGTTTTCTAGACCATCAGTTAAGTCTATATTGTGATTTTGAGAGGTTACTTTATATATTATTTTTCTATTAAGATCAGAAATGTTTGCCTTTATACATATGTGAGGCATTACAACAGACAATTGACCTTACAAGATTTGTGTAGATCTTGTTTCACCAAATTGATCTCCTCCTTCTAGCCTATCTCGATAATTGAAGGTGCTAAACACTATATATATGCCCTAGCCCCAAACAGAGATGATATTAGATTAGTGAGATATCCACATTGCCCCCTTCTATTGGTATGCAACTACGTTCACGAGGCCACAAAAATGTATCTTCTTTTAGTGAAAATTTGTGCCCATATCAAGCAACCAAATGTTCACCACTATATTTTTCTCTCTGGCCTTAAATGTTACGAGGGGTTTAGTTGATCACCACCACATTGCTCCTCCCATGATGCCCTGGCTAAATATTCAGCGTCAGGCATTCTATACAGGACATTATTGTTGTTCTCTGCATTGATACCTTGGTGATGGAGATGAGGATGGCTCTGGTCCCTCCTCTACATATTACCTCTATATCTGGTATGGAGTATTGACTTCTAAAATTTAAATTTTTCCTTCTAGATTCACTTTTTCTTTCAGTATCACTTGTATCTCTTTACCTTTTAGCTTTCAAGAATCAAGAGTAGTCTGGGCACTTCCAAAGTATCTATATGTCTCATTGTATTTTCTAGTCCCATTGGATTACTGTTTAGTGTATCTTCTGTCCCCCCTACAAATGTTTTTAACAAAATAATTATGGTTTAGGTTTGATATGATGCTAATTGTGTTCTTAGTCACAACATTTGTTTTTTTTTTGGAGATGGGTTGGGGGGTGGATTAAAAAAATGAAATTCATTGAATTTCATGCACTAGTGAATTTAACGGCAAATTAAATCAGCCAAACAGGTTTTTATATAAAATTTGTGAAAAAAATAATCAAGATTAATTTTTATTTGTTTTAAAAAAAATATAATAATATATTTGTATATCTATGTGTGTGCATGCATTTATGTATGTATCTATGAGCATGTTTTTGAAAAATATATGATTGTTAACATGTTTTAGTCTTGAGACATTTTTGGATCAAAGTTGAAGTTATAACAAATATTTGTGTCTTTTGTTTGAATATATGGAGTTTATCAAAGTCTTCTTAATTCATTTTCCAAATATAATGGGAAATGCCATCATATTTTTTGTCACTAGTCACTCGTCTAACACTTCCTTGGCCCTCACACAACTTGAGAAGTCTGATATCTGAAGGTTGAATAGTCTTTTTAAAAAATGAACAACACATGTTTGCAAATGATTCTTCCTCCTTTCTTCCTTGAGAGACCTTCCTTAAACAGATTCATGGAGGAGGCTAGAGGATGGTTGTAGATATCTCGAACTTAAGAAACTTGAGTCTAATAAGTTCAAAATATCCTAGTGCAAGAGAACCAATTCATTTATTGTTGATTTTCTCAACTCATTCAATGTTGGTCTATGCAATGGGTCCTTAGTTAGATTCAAGGGTGGCAAATAGAGTTGTAACAACACCCCCTAGTGTGTGAGGTAATAAGAGGAACAAATGGTCGAAACACATTTTAATAAACATAAGTTATGAGGAATTCCAAGGAAAGAGCTAAAGATCAAGGAACTAGTGAGTATTTGCAAACGATTGTCAACAAATAGATAGGCATACTGATGCTTAGAAGAGAAACAAAGCATGGCTGCCAACATAATACACTGTGAATCCATGTAATAATATGCAGGACCATGGCCATGAAAAAAGTGCACAATGTATCAAGTATCAACACTTACTGCTATTCTTGCCTCTCCAAAATGGGAACTAAACATTTGTTGATCCACACTTAGAAGCTGAGAAAGCTCAGTTTGAGATCCTAAATATTGGGGATAGAAAACATGAATGGAATCCCCATCAAAATCAGCACCAAGTGGCCACCATATTACAGGGTTAATAATCATTGTAGAGCCCACATGTACGTACGATTATAATCCATGTAATGAAGGTTTGTGGACACTTGGAGGACCATTAATAAAAACAAAATCCTTATCATGCAAATCTATTTAAGCTAATCTCTAGGAAAAGCTTTCCTCCCTTGAAACATCTGACGCCCTAATAAGGCAAGTTTTTGAACCACTTTCTCAGCAGATCTTGCATTTCCACTATCATTTCCTAGCTCATTCATAAATATATTTCTTTGAGAATCACAAGGAGCAAGAAAAAAATCATCCAAACATGCACTAAAAGCATCTAAGTATAAAAATCCAATCAAAAAAAGTTCAACTGAATTCAAGCACTTCACTGTCGCTCCTAAATCTTTGCACTTAACAATTGCATTACAAATTTGAGGAAGAAAACTCAACAATTGTGTTTTATCACCATTGAATAATATAATTTCACTATTTCTTATAGGAAGCCCATTCTCCTCATAGTTAAAATCAAGAGGTAAGTCCATCTGAAGAAGTTTCCTAGCTGTCCAAAATGGCCCTCCATCATGCACTTTAGTGACTATTGGTTCATGCAAGTTTCCATAAGTCAACATTGATAGCTGATTCAATGTAGTTTTATCTAACATAGATTTGATATATTATGATGTAATCAAATTTTGGAGGCCCAAGTGTAACCATAGTTTTAAAAACACACAACCCAAGATCACCTTGAGCCGACTACTAACTGGGAAAGTTAATCGTCCCATAAGTAATCCAACCACTCGTTATAAGGATCTAGAAAGGAAACAACAGATAAGAAAGTGTTGTCTTCATATATAGTTCATAGCGCTTGTCTGCCATTTGATCATGCAACTTCAAAGCCTCAAATATCTTGTTCTCTTTTATTAGCCCATAAATTATGGTATTGTATGTAATTATGTCAGGAATGCAATCATTCTCATTCATTTCTTCGAGGAGAAGGAAATATTCATCCAATTTCCCTCCCTTACAATATCCATTGACCAATGAGTTATAGGTCACTACAGTTAGCTTTATTCTGCTCATTAAAGCTTCACTAAAAATCTCTTTAGCCTCATCTAATCTATCTACTTTCCAGAAATTGTTTTCTAGCAAGGTGTAAGTATAAAAATTTGGCTTACAACCCTTACTTTTAATTATACTCAACCACTCCAGGGCCTCTTTAATGCACAAAGTTTATTTATTAGAAAGGTAAATTTAGAAATTATTTCAATTTTCATTCTATGTTTTCATGTTAGATATTGTTTTCAAGTTTTCACATTTCTAATTTTATTGCAATATCTAACTTTCCACTATCATCTTGTCCTTTCCACTATGATAGTGGAAAGGGGTCAGCCAAAGAACATGTAAAGTTCCAGCCTTGCTCTATCTTAAAGTATTTTAGCTCATTACATAATGGAAATAAAGTTAATTTTGTTCAAATATGTAGACATCTGGACATGGTGCGCTTGATGATTCCCTCAATGAGGAACAATTTTCTTCATCCGCATGTCCATTGTTGTTGCTACAAAAAAATTCGTGAAAAGCAGCCATAGAACCTGAGTGTTTGCTAGACGTTGTGCCTCAAACACCTGAATTAGGAAAAAAGATAAGAAAACTTATGACCCAGCTAGAAACATATAAGGTAATAATAAAAAATCAAAGGGATATTTTTTTTGTTCTGCATGGGATCAATTCTGATAGTTTGATTTTTAATTTTTACATTAGCTAAACTAACAAAAAATTTCTTTTGTATGTAGCATTTTCTGACATCTGCTACCCCCAGTGTTGGTGGTAGTGGGACACAAAGGCAAGAGATTGCTGAGGAACCCTCTCGTACACCCTCTACGCCTTTAGGTGGTAGCCAAGAAATGCACCCTACCCAAGAAGACACACAACAACCGCTGAACGTGTTGTCAGTGATGAGGCTGGTATGGGCAACTATATTATTGCATTTCCTGTAGCTACAGTGTCACCACCACGGGGACCATTCAAGACACGTTTTTGGTGAACGATGAAGGTGTTCCTATAAATCAAGTACAACTCCCAGGTAAGTTTTAAAATTTTAACTATTTCATGTACTCTATCTAAAACATATTTTATCATGATTTTTATTTTTAAATTAATGATAATATATTTTTTCTATGTAGGAAAAAATGATTTCTACAGGTTTTTGGAGAGCAATGCATTGGTAATTTTTGGCCCAACCATACGCACAAGGTGGAATTCCTAGAATTCCAACCTAAAAAAGGAAGTTTTAGATTATCTAGAAAGCCTTTTTGGGGTGGGCGCATTTGATAAAAAAGTGATCGCTCAGGTAGTTGGAAAATATCTAAAATATAATAGGGACACCTATAGGATGCACTTGCAAATTAACTCTAGATACAAGCGTCCTCTCACAGTTCCAGAGAGGGAGTGGAGAGCACTCATCGATGAAGGAAAAGAGAAACAAGCCAATAAAGAAGGAAAAATGCTAACTGGACACACAAGGTAAATTACAACTTTAATTCAATAGCTCTAATTTTCTCTATGTCTAAAATAAAAGTGTGCTACTTCATATTTGACTTCAAGCTTTTGATGATAGGTTGCCTGACACCTTGAAGGCAACCAAAGCTAGGATTGAAAAAAAATACCATCACAGGCTAGGCCAGGGCGGCTACCTGAAATTAGCCGCAAGAATTGTAAGTAGCTTAACATATTATAATTAATTGTATCGCCTTCAAAAAATTTTGTAATCCCATCAAATAACATTAAAAATACACAATCATATGTAATGTAGGGTGATGCCTTTGGAATGGAAACCATAGAGCAAGATAGAGAGATCGCTTTCCATTCCGGTTATCAAGCCGTAGTTGAACGTCGTAGAAGCTTGGGACAGGTCCCAAGATCCAGAATGCTTGATAAGGTAAAATGTTAGCCTTTCAATATGTTTGTTTTCATCCATAAATTTAATGTCTGACAACTTTGTTTAAATCAGGGGAGAAACCCTTTCAACGATCCAAATAACCTAGTTGTAGAGCAATGCATTGAGAGTGAAATATTGCCAAAAGTACATGGTCCTCACGTGCAACCTGATCATTGTAGTGGGGACCAGACCGAAAAGGCTACTATCAGTGAGGGCCATGATGGTAATTAATTTCCACTTATAATTTTTTCTAATTATACCTTGATGGTTGTGTCCTTATAAATTGTTTTTGTTGAAATGACAGAGAATGTTGTACTTGAGCATCCTACCACCATAGAGGAACACAGGGCAACAATTCCAACAGTGACAACTAGTGCACTAGGTAAATAATCTCATTGCAATTTTTTTTAATTAATATTACTGAACTAGTTCAATGATATTTAAAAACTCACAATTAAAATTTAGTATTATCTCTTTTTGTAGGTGATGCCCCGTCACTGCATGAGACCAAACATTGTGAGTACACAACTAGGTCAGTGATGTGGGAAAGGCATGAAACAGAAGTAGAGTACAATGATGTTGATGATGTAGTTAGGAGCTTTAGAAGTAGGAATAAGAAAAATAAAATTTGATAATGTAAAATATTGTATTATTATAAGATAAATGTTACCATACTTGGAACATTTTTTGCGTTATATAAAAACTCATTTATCATACTATTTTTATGTTAAGCACTTGCAATGTTTTCTTGCGTACTTTTTGTTGCATTACTTTTTTATTAGTTATTGAAATTTTTTTTTTTTCTCATGAAAGTAAAAAATGAAATATAGATTGGGTATTGGAGAATTGAGAGTGAAGTGAGCGGGGGGGGAGGGGCCATAAGAGCTACCACCATCACGTGGTTGGCCCTATTTAGTAGAGGATAATTTATTGGAGAAATTTAATCTTGGAGCAAACCTCCCTCGATCCAACGTGGCAACAAAAAAGTCACTGTTGATTTAGTTTCTACTCTTTCAGATTGTGGGAGGCTTGTTCCAAGTTCCGGCGACTCCAATAAATTGTTCTTGAAATGAAGAGGAGATTATTCAGGTCTGTTTTGATATTGTCAACATATGTTCTAACATTATCATAAGAATGGATCTTAGAGTAAAAAATACTACATAAATTACTTGTATTTATTGTATAAATAATTATGGATTTCGAATGACTTGGTAGCACAGGTACAAATCCTCTTGCATCATGAGCAATACAACTTTTCAACTAGGGTCATGTCTAGGATCCCTTTTCTTGTGCGCTTGACCAGGTTCGTAGTGTCACATTTTGTAAGTTCCTTTACAGTTCATAATTCAATATGAAGGTTATTCATGATTATTATCTGGTTTTTTGTATGTGTTTTTCCATCTATTTGATTGTAAGTTTGAACACGCTTTTAAACATTGAATTTTTTTTTTTATAATATTTTTATACTTACTTGTTCTAGTTATGGTGATATAACCACCATTGTATCATATCCATCGTATCCCATTCCCTTGGGTTGTAGTTAGGTATAAAGTAACTCCAAATAGTTCCAATTCCCTCACATTCCTATTGGCCAACAACATAAATTTAATATATTTTGGTTCCCTATCCCAATGACCCCTTTTTTAGGAGAATGAGTGCCCCTATTCTAGTAATTGTATATCTGCTATATTAGCCTAGTATTGGACCTAGAGTATTTGCAACCAATTTCTCCCTACCACCACTTTCTAGAAGTCTATTTTGTTAGGTCATAAACTCCCTTGGGTCATTTATTTCCAAAAAACATGCCAATTATTTGGAGTTGAAATCTTATATCTCATATGGAAAAAAACAAAAGATTAAATACAAGTTTATTTAAAAATGCTTAAAATTGCAGCAAATTTACTTGGTATGGTGGTGTTATAATATGTGTCAAGTTTCCAACCTTCATTTGTAGGTCCAGGTGCATGTTAGAAAGTTGGACCTAGATCTAAAAAATTACATTGATTCCTTGAGTTTTTTCTAGGGGTTACTCCATGTAGTAAAATGATTTCCACCCAGGATTCAAATCTCCCCACTCAGCCCAGTCTTGCAAGGTTTAAGGGTTCACCCAACACAAGTTTTATCGTACTATGTGATTACAATGACATCTACAGATAACCTCCTCATCATTCAGATGATGATAAATTTTTTTGAAGATCACAATCTCAATTTTAGCTAGGTTGACCTTGTTTTGTGGTCACTTAAACACTAATAAAATTATCTTATTGCATCTTATATTATATCCTCATGCTCATCATCCTAGAAGGGGATAAGCCACCGAGCCATAGAATGATGGATAGGACACTTTTCACCCCCAACTAGAGAGGCTGACAATGAAGGCTAGGGGACAAACCCCAAAAATAAGGATGTATTTATGATGGAAAATTGGCCTGGACACTTCCTACAAACCTCAATCTATCATCAATAACTATTTATTCTACCCAAGGTATCTAAATTCACTCTACCGATTGATTTTAATGCCAAGAATTCACTACACGAAACAAAATAATTGTTATTTTTTTCGAGTTAGGATACAGTTTATAGCATTAAAAAGTTGGTATTGGCTATAGGTCTATAGTGTTGCATATTTTCTATTTGAATTACATCAATATTTATAATAGTTACATTTATGTCTGTGTATGTAATCTCTGTGTGTGTATGTGTGTTGGCTCACACACGAACACAACGTTGAGCCATCAAAGATGAATCTCAAAAGTGTTTTTCAAAATATAATCGCACATGGGCATTATTAAGCCAACAATGCATGCATATTTCCTTCTCATGAACAATTCTCAATGTGGAAAACCCATGAAATATACTTATGTCAACTTTTTTCACGTAATTCTTCCACATTTTTCCAAAAAAACACAATGCCACATGCTCTTGTTTTCTCATTTTTCTAAGAAAGGAAATTGGAGCATGTTATGCTATTGATGGCGAAGGTTATTTTGAATACCTGTAGGTGCCCTCCTATGGGTCAAGGCCTGCTGCTTCTGTCTTGTCACCGAAAAACCTCAGAGATAGGTCACTAAAAATCTCAGAGAAGATGTCCAAAAATCTCTGTTTGTAGACTATTTGAAGATCACAATCTCAATTTGCAGTGAAGAACAGTAATATATTCATTGGTATGTGAAACACCCACATGGAAGATAACATGTCATTGTTATTTGTTTCATGATGTTGATGCACTGAAGTAGAATGATGTGGCACACATATGTGGTAGATGGTGTATCATCATGACATGGCCCATTGGTGATGTGGTGATGACATGGTGAAAACATTGCACTAATGTGGCACTGACATGGAGAGGAAGTGGAAGGTGATGTGGAGCGCATGTCGAGGAATTGATTCCGAAAAATTTGGAATCCAGTATTTGGCCTATCTCCCAATACTAATAGAACCTAAAAATTTTCAGTTATATTAATTGTAGCTAGAAATCCAAAAGAAACCGAAGACAGTATGAAATACCTGTAGATTCCTAATTATGTAGCCATCGTGTGATATTGCTATGCATTACATTGTTAGAAGGATTTATACAAACTTATAATAAATGAAAATAGGCTATCCCAGTTGGGCATGATGTCAAGGTGTTGTCATGGTGTATTCATGCTTGGGCATGATGTCAAGTATTAGTCTAAATTTAACATTAAACATGGTGTATTTTTTAATGGACATAAATCTTTGGTGGATACCCTATATTCTTCTTGAATGAGAGGAATTACAACCCAAAAAATTAATCTTGATCTCTTCTTCTTGATATGATGAAGGGGCGAGGTTCCCAAGAATGCTTCAAGTGTAGAATGATTCAAGAGAGATTCTCAAGGTGACTAACTGTAGCTTGTTTTGAATATGAATTGAGATGCTGCTACAATGTTTCAAGCTATTAGCTTCAAAATTTCCTTCTTCTCAAATCAACAAGTCTGGAGCCTATTTCTTTAGATATTTGAAGCCCTCTTACAGATGCCATACTCTATAGGACTTCTTCTTCCATTTGTTAAGTTCTGAAGTAGATCCAGCTCAACCTTGAACCTTTGAATAGGGCTTAACGTAGTCACTAAAGACAAGGACTTGAAGGATTCCAATATGAACTTATAGAATAGGCATATTTGAGATATCTTCCCTAAAACTAGTCCTTCACATTATTCACTGTATAAGCCTTCACATTATTCAAACTAGGATAGTATTTTTTTTTCCCTCCTTCTGTTCACCTGTTCCATTCATCACAAATGACATACATTTGGACGAAGAGAGTAGCATGCCAATTTATATTTCACTAGGTTTTTCCTTTGTCATTTGTTCTTTGTGTGCATAATTCTCCCAATGGTTCCTTGTGGTCACAATCCCACAGGTGTACATCCAAAAAAGGAGAAATGGAAGGAAATTTCTTATCAGTTTAAATTATATATGGGTGCCACTTTATTTTTTTTTCTTAGAACTGACCATATTCCACTTCTTTGGCTTTCTTATCAATGTATCTATGTTAAATGTGGACAGTTGAAAAATCACTATCCCTTATTTGACATGGCTTATCAAGTTTTTGCATGTGGTGACACTGTATTTTCTGTTGATTCTTTCAAGTATATGATTTCCACGACCTTGGATTGATGTCTTTATAGATTCACAGGGCCTTATGAAAAACTAATAGTTGTAAGCATGTCATTGTTTCTTTCTAGCTTCAACATTTGATTGATGACTATATTGATTTAGGTTTGTTTTCATTATATCTTTCAAAATTCATAGCAATGATCAAATATATATGAGATTGGTGACTACCACAAGTACTCGGTCACCACAGGATTTTAACTTTGTAAGAAGAGTACAGTACCAGTGTCACAAGGAAACATATTTGAAGAAGAGATGTGTTCTATCAAAAAGATAGAAATATCTATTCTTCATACTTTTGACAAGTTTAGAATTATTGACAGGGATCAACCGTATGCCTAGAAGAGGACCTTAATTAATTTGGATTGGTGCTTCTTTTATTCATGTTTTATTGTTGGGAAGTTTGTCTTGCTACTACGGAAAGCAAATGGAGTCGTATTTTAATGAATCGACAGTTTTCCTTGCTACAACAGCAAAGAAATGGGGTTGTGTTTTAATTATTGGGAAATGTGTCTTGCTAAAGTAGCATGGAAATGGAGCCATGTTTTAATTACTCGAAAGTATATCTTGCTACAGTAACAAGGAAATGGTCATTGCTAAACTTCACATCTAGTGGCTCAACACTATTACCATCACTAAATTATTGCCCATTAACCACCAAACTAGTGGACTTATCCAACTTTGGTGTTTGCGTTAACCAAATGAAATTAGTTGTGCATTTTTCCTTTAAAATTTTGCAAAAGATAGTTAAGTCATGGAGTCTTCTACATTGTAATGGTAGCATAAGACTAATTGGTATAATTTGTATGATTATAATATATATTTGGTCTTGATATGAGATATTTCTATCACTTGAGTGTGTAACCATGCTAAGCACTAGTACAAAGACATTCCATTCTTGATATGGTAAGATTCTTGGACATGTTAATTCCTTTGTGACCTGGCATTTCCATGGTTCTTTAGATGTTTATTTCACAAGGAAATATTCATGGATGATAGATCATAATAGGAATGTCAATTATGTGTAAAATTGGATATGAGATTAAGATTGTCATGTTATTGTTTTTGTTCTATCATAATACCTCTCGTGTATGTACTACAAGAGTAATCACCCTATTTAATGGTTTATAATTGGGTATACACTTGATGACCCTTCCCACATGCACCATGTATTAAATGAATGCAGGTATAACAGCGTATAGAGGCCTCCATTTGAGGAAAAAAATAGGACTTCTTTAGAGGTAGCAGTATGAAATGATAGTTGTAGGCTTCATTTCCCTCTTTACAATCCTCTTGTGTTGAATCCCTTGGAGGAATTTCAAGCATAGCCTTCCAGTATTTTAAATGCAACCAACGGGTTTCAAACCTATAGAACACATCTTTCCTTATGTTATCACTGAGTAGGGTGCCATTGTAGGTAGATCAAACTTGAGGTGATAAAATAAGTTCTTTGACATATGAAAAAGTATCTAGCACCCATCAAGCACAAATGAATATCACAACCATCAAGTACTACCAAGTGACATATCACTCATTTCTAATAATCTTTTGAGTATCAGTTATTACCTTGGAGCAATGCCACATCATTCCATTTATCGAACATTATTTAGTCCAATATCCTTTCCATAACCATCTATCAAATTTGCAAAGTCTTATTTAGCACTATTATCTATATTAATAGAGAAAGGTACATCACATCACTATGATTTAACTTACGGGCTCAACCTAACTGGTAAATAATTTCTTTGGCATCAATGATTCTCTGAAATTACTACTCTCGGCCTTGTGGTGGAATATTAAATCAAACGAGAGATATTTTAGAATGATTTAAATCTATTTTGGCTCGTTAATCTTTCTTTCGTTAATATTTCTTCTATCCAAAACACTCTTCAACCTCTTTGGTGAATGATATTCCTTTATTCAAAAACTATGTGGCAAGGTATGCCACCTTCTCTGGCATGCTTGCAGGCTCTCATCTCCCAACAATCTAAAGGTATCTTCAAAATAATGTTTTTCCTACTATTTTTTTTTAGACGGTTGTCATCAGTCGATCTTCTACTATAATCATTTGGTTAATAGTGATAATGTGAGGTCCTTGTAGTTATTCCATGATCCACAAAGGTTATTAATCTATTTTTCCATGATTCTTTTGATTTATTCTGCCATGGTCTCTTCACGGGTCATCCAGGAGGCTAAAGAACTAAATTTCACATCACCTAGATGCTTAGAGTTTGGGTCCCACACATTCATAGAAAGAAGTATTAATTTATCCATATAAAATTCTTCCATCTTATCCCTATCTTGAATGTTACACCTAAGGAAAAATAAATGAATGTTTAGATGTTTTGGAAACGAGGCGATCCTTGTTGGGCTAATACTCTAGTCTAAAATTAGCACCGTTAGTATTTTACAAATAGAGAGTATGTTTTTAATGGATTTATAGAGTGTTTCTACTAATTTGTCCAACCTTGATTTTGGTAATCCAAATACATTTCTTGAAAATTTGTTAGCTTCCTTATTGATGCTTGTGAAGCTTCCCCAACAAGCCAATTTCTGAAGAAGGTAATGATCCCATCTCTCTTGATCTAGACCTAAGAAACTTGATGGAAAGTGTCCATCCTCACAGTATGAGCATTGATATGTAAATTCACTGGGTTGTGTCATATTCTGATTGTAGTAGATATATGGATCTTAGAATGTTGGGCTCCAAATATGTAGGGAAAACTCTTTGTTTTTGCACTTTGAAGAGGTGTATTTTTCTTTCTTATTCATATCTGAAGAAGATTATGATTTAATATTTTGTTCAGGTCCTTATTTTATAGGATTCGAGGCACTACTACACTATATCTAAATCCTTGGTCTCTAAACTTCAATCCAATGGAGGAATTCTCCTCATTTTGTAATGGGTTTGCATCCCCCTTTTTTTTTTTATATTTTGGGACAAGGCTATTCTAAAGGATATCGATGGTGACTTTGGGAAGTTATTTGAAGTGGAAGAACACAAGGGATGTCAAATTTTGTGTCTTGTATTTATGTTGAATTCGAGTTGGATAAAGGTCTCGTGGAGGCCATTCCTCTATAGCTGGATGAGAGGATCTTCCTCCAAGAATTTTATTACTATCAACTACCTTTCAAGTGTAATATTCGCCACATATTTGTGCATTTTTTTAGGAATTTCTAGAAGGATGCTCATTCTGCTCCTAATGAATATTAGGGGAACAAGGAACAAAGAAATGAAGAGGATCAATCTCAATTTAGGCTAGCGATGATTAAGAAGAAAATAGGGCCGAAATAGGCTGGATGTCTGAGGCCAATTTAAGAATATGGCTGATTACGCTTCCCTCTCGTCTTTAAGTGTTTATTCTTACTCAAAATCGAGCTCTGGATTTATACCTCTAATAATATATTTAGGGTGTTGATCCCTTCATTTTATATCCAAGATCCGCGTAATTTTATCTACCTCTATGTTATCAATGATATGTAAACTACTTGCAATGGAAAACGATTGATTTACCCTCAGGTTAAAACCCAGAAATTTATTTCAGCAATAAAATATACTTTGTAATGGTTGAAAAATGTCTATTTTTGCCCCAGAAAATTGATGATAAACATTCCTGAAGATGCTTATAAAATATCACGAGTAATTGTTAGCATGAGTTTGCCTATTATAAATTCCAAAAATGTTTATGTTTCTACATATTCAAATTATTGCAACTTTCGCTGCAATATGATTGTTTATTCTTTTCTACTCTTGTGCATAATACTGTGTGTAATACAGAAAAAAAATTCTTGAAAATAAATGTGGCATAAATTTGTCTTGACCTTGGCATGCAGGAACATCAAGATGCAGACAATCCAATCCTAGAAGTTGAATGCAATGGTGTGACCTTCAAAATACCCAAGGATAGTAGAGTCTCAAAAAATTTGAAAGATTTTGAGGTGTGATATTTTACATTATTGCAGTTAGTATGAGGTCTGAAAATTCACTGAATTTGTAGATAAGTGAATGTAGCATTTTTCTCAATTTTCAACCTTGAAAGTTGCAGGATTCTTGCAATTTTGTGAGTCCAGAGTTCTCTTTCAGTGGTAATAATAAATATTTCTAGAAACAGAAGTAGATTAAAGTTACAAATAATCCAAAAATGAAGTTCAGTTACATGTTCCAGTTGTGGAGACATCGTTTATGTATCTTTGTTTTTTGAGCAAGTATTGAAGCATATATTAACACGTAAGTACGATGGAAAAACTTGATCGAATCCTTCTCAACAATGTCAGGTACCTTCACATGTAGCTAGTCCCTTCCCATCATTAGCAGATAAGTATGAGACTTTTGACAAAAAAAGTAGGGGTGAAACTTCAAAATTATCGAACACTCCCAAGGTAACATACACTTCCGAGTAAATATGTTCAACAATGAATAGGCATAAAAATATTTCCATTGTAATAATCAGTGAATTTTTCCCCTGATAGAGGATATTACAAGTAGAGGAAGGTTCTCAACTTGGAATTACAAAGTGATTGCATCCATCTAGATTTCAAAGAATTAAAATTTTTTCTTATCACTGCATTACAAAGTGCTTACATCCATCTAGAATTTGAAAAATCATAAATCTTTCCTTGTCACTTCTTTCCCTGGTTTCCATGGTGCTTTTGATGTTTATTTCACACGGAAAGCTTCATGGATGGTATATCATAATAGGAATGTCAATTATGTGTACACTCGGATATGAGATTAAGATTTTAATGTTATTGGTTTTGTTCTATCATAATACCTCTCTTGTATGTACTACAAGGGTAATCACCCTATTTAATGGTTTATAATTGGGTATACACTTGATGACCCTTCCCACATGCACCATGTATTAAATGAATGTAGGTATATCAACGTATGGAGGCCTCTCTTTGAGAAAAAAAATTGGACTTATTTAGAAGTAGCAGTATGAAATGATAGTTGTAGGTTTCGTTTCCCTCTTTACAATCCTCTTGTGTTGACTCCCTTGGAGGAATTTCAAGCATAGCCTTCTCAATGCTCATAGTTAAGAGTCCTTAAAATTTAGACCACAAATATCAATTGCATCATAGGTTGATAGAATATGTTTCCCTTAGAGGCATTAAGGAAAATCAGACAAATACCACCATCTACTTACAATTATCTCTTCCATTTTTCTACTCTTTTGCCTTCCAACATGAATCTAAGGTGCTTGGTGCACCAACTGGTGGACGGGTAAAATCATATACTAGTTTGTCTATTACTTGAGATGTTTGCATTAGAATGTTGCTTTGATAGAGGGATATCTGATAGGATTGGTAGAATTAAGTTCATCCTCCCCACTAAGG
Organism: Pinus albicaulis; assembly: GCA_034641835.2. Classification (NCBI taxonomy): domain Eukaryota; kingdom Viridiplantae; phylum Streptophyta; class Pinopsida; order Pinales; family Pinaceae; genus Pinus; species Pinus albicaulis. Next base: position 1,240,914,311 of record CM076578.1, read on the forward strand.
ATAAATATCCTTGTCTTGTATTTTATTTTATGTTTCAACTTATTGTATAATAATAGTCTCCAATATTTTTCCTTATGCTTCAAACTTGAGTCTTGAAAGATAAATAGGATGGGCCAATGGGATTTATAACTTCGTCAGTGTTGATATAAGGTAGAGGTGTGAAGGTTTCCCTTGATAGAGGATATTACAAGTAGATTAAGGCTCTCAACTTGCAATTACAAAGTGATTGCATCCATCTAGAATTCAAAGAATTACAATTTTTGCTTGTCACCGCATTAGAAAGTGTTTATATCCATCTAGAATTTGAAAGATCATAAATATTTCCTTGTCACTTCTTTCCCTAGTTAGGTGGGTCAATCTGGAAGTATGAGGTGTTGCTCTTTAGGGCTTCTGTTTAGGACAAAATTTGAAGAATGATATATCTTCGATTGTTTCTTGCTGCCCCAAATAGATGCAACAACTGAGAAGTATGAAGTGATCCTCTTGAGGGAATGTGGTTAGGTTGATACAAGTACACATTGATTTTTGTGTCTGAATACTTCCCTTATGAGTAGAGAAAGGCATCATTTGTCAGTGTTGTAGAAAAGGTGGAAAGGGAGTATCCCAAGTCATGAATGTGTGAATCTATTTCTATTTCATTAGGGTAGTAGAAAAAATTAGAAAGGGAGCTTGCCAAGCCATGAATAGGTGAATATATCTCTTGATATTGGGCATTGAAAGATGGGATGCTCTGTCAATGGCGTAAGTGGGAAATATTGTTTTGCTGCAGGATGTGGTGATTTGTGTCAATCCAGAGTCTTTGAGAGCCAACCTGAAACCAAGGTCATGTATCTAGTCCTTGTGTATGGAGTTTGGATCATAATTCTATCTTTCAACTCTAGAAAGTGATTTACCAATAATACTTGAACTATCTCTTCAATAATACTTTACCAATTCTTAAAGAATGTATCCAATACTGCTCCAACAATGCATCACATACCACTCTAAGATTTACTTCAAAAAAAAAATTTAGAGGTGCCACAAATGGCCTCAAAGATAATTCAAATAAGCTTTAATGGATTGGTGACAAAGTCTTCAATGGTATTCTTGACATATCTTCCAATGTACTTAGGTCAAGGATGAAGTCTATTTTAAGATGTCTCCAGATTCTGCTCCAAAATATCTAAGATTTGTTATAGATCATATCCCAAATTCTTATAAATATTGCCATAGGTCATTTCTCTCATCATCAAGGGATTTATCATATATACATTTTACTAATCCAAAAACGGTTGTCAATATCTACTACCAGGAGGCTACTTCAAGGGATTTCAAGTTTTCTCAAATGAGGCTTCTTCAATAGCTCTTCAAATCCTCAACAAGATCTTCAGTAATGCTTCAAACAAGGTCTTCTATGAATTCTCCAAGAATGTCTGCTCTTATAAAAATAGATTTCACTCGTCAAATCACTTAGTATCCAATCTCCAATGTAGCGACTCGTAAAATCCTTTTTTGAACTAGTTCTTCACTTTATCCCCTATCTAGCACTCATGTTCATAAGCTAAGACTCGACCCTATTTGGGATCATATAATACAGTGTGAATTATTGAGGCTATGTTGCCTTAAAATAAAGAATAAATAGAAATAATAGTCCCTTCTCAATATGATAACAATCTTAAGAAAACAAACAATTTTGTCTCCCTCTTCCACAAGTGATGCAATACTTTTTCACACGTAAATTCAACATGAGGATCTGAGCTCTTTCTCAAAAAAGTTTGGTCTACTTTCTCAAATATAATCCACAAGGTCATGCAAAAAATTGTTTCTCTTAATTTTCACAAATATTACTTCATACTTTTGGTCTTATGCTTCAGAGATGATTCACAAAGACTTCGGTCTTTTTAGTATAGAGATGGATCATAGAAAATTTTGATCCTTTAGGAGATATGTCACAAAATAATATTGTTTCTAATCTTAGTCCTTATTCATGGTCTTCTTTTCACTTTATTTTCTTATCTTCTACTTAATTTTTGGACGAGTGAAGGCTAAAATGGAGGAAAGTTCAACCTCCATTTATATTCATTTGAAACTATTGAACTATCATGTCTTTTTGAGTAGGCGAATACATCTTTAGTGGAGGAGCCAAGCTGTCTATGTTGGAGCTAACCTATACAGGTCTAAAATAGGCCTCAAATTTGGTTCTTTGATATGGCTTATTAAATCCTTAACAAATTGTAAGAGAAAGTAAACCATTAGGTGGGAAAAAGTACCCAATGAATTCATTTGCCATCACATTCCACATTTTTTATTTGTTGACATATGTGAGCTCTAAGAAATGTTTTGGTATTTATAACAAACACTTTGATAAAATATGGTTATAGTGCATCCAGAATATACTTTTATGTTTCAACAACATCCCTTTATACATGCAAGTAACACAACAACAGACTGGCTTTATATTTCAATCGACGAGACAGTTCCAAAGAAGTCAAGTTCTGTTGTCCTACGCGAATCGGGCCCTCCTTCGCAAGTGAAATCTGCAGAAATCGCAGACATTGCAGTTGGGAACATACACGCAGTCATTTCTACAACAATCAATTCTACAGCAGACAGTTTTTATAATACTAGCGATGAGTATGTACTAAAGAATTCAAGCTCGGCTCACCTGTACAGATCGGTCCCTCCCTTACATATTAAATCTACAGAAGAAAGCGGCATACAGTCCACAATCTCAGTGGTCAACGCACTATCGTCAAATGTTGTTGATAGTACCACAAGTAACGTTGACTTATCTGTACATTGCTGCCCTCTTATGCCCAATCCATCTCAGAACACAGAACTTAAATCTCAACCCACAGTCCGCTCCTCTCAACAGTCAGGTCACGCACCCAATTCCTCAGACTTTCCTATCCCTCCCCCATGTAACTCCCAAATCGATAATTCCCATGAAGGATTCAATAATCCCACCGTGATAAATTTGTCTAGCATTAACCTAGACCATGCTTCTTTGTCTCTTCTCCATAAAGGCCTCAACTTTGCTATCACCCCCAATAAAATTCCTGTGGACAGTATAATTAGCAATATAGATATTGCTATAAGAGATCTTGACCTCATTAAAGCTGAAGAAATAAGGCAAGAGATGGTTAAAATTCTCAAAAATACCAAACCTCCTCCTTGCAACTTAACCAAAGAAGAAAAACACTCTCTAAAAAATATAAAAAATAATAAAGATATAATAATCTTAAAAGCAGATAAAGGCAATGCAACTGTAATAATGGACAGGGTTGAATATATTAGGAAAATGGAAGATCACCTAAACAACAGTGGATGCTATAGAATTTTAGATAAAGATCCTAGTACCAAAATTCTCAAAGAAGTAACGAAAAAGATAAAAAAAACTTCCCTTGATAACATTATAAAAAAGAGAATCACCCCTTCCAGCTCCATCACACCTAGAATATATGGCGCTCCTAAAATTCATAAAGCTGGTATTCCTCTAAGACCCATAGTCAACACCATTGGCTCACCTACTTACCTCCTAGCTCAATATCTAGCCAAAAAACTTCGCCCCCTTGCAGGAAACACCTCATCGCATATTAAAGACTCTGCTTCCTTTGTTCAATGGACCAAAAACCTTGACATGCATAACGATGATCTTATGGTGAGTTTTGACATTGTCTCCCTTTACACCATGATACCTATAGACAAGGCCTTCGACATTTTAAAAACTATAACTGATAATGAGACTATAGACCTCTTAAAGTTATGTATAAAATCGTCTTTCTTCAGCTTCAATGGGATAATTTATGAACTCACGGGGTTTCTATGGGCTCACCTCTATCTCCTATCATTGCCAACATATACATGGAACATTTTGAACAAATGGCCCTCAGATCCTTTCCATTCACCCCTGAAGAATGGAAAAGATATGTAGATGATATCTTTGCAAAATGGACACATGGATTACTAAAGTTACATGAATTCTTAGCCCATATTAATAGTCTTTGAAATTACATCAAATTTACCATTGAAATTGAAAAGGACAACCAATTACCCTTCCTAGACATCCTCTTAACCAAGAAAAATGGTAAACTAAGCACCGAGTTTTATAGGAAAAAGACTCACATAGGTAGATACCTTCACACTGACTCTCATCACCACCCGAACCAGAAAATTGGCATCATCAAGACCCTAACCACAAGGGCTTCTAGAATCTCAGACTCCCACCACCTAGAGCATGAGATAGACCATCTCCGTCATGTCTTTCAACAGAATGGTTACAATAAACATGTCATCAACAAAACCATTCACCAAACCCTTAATAAGAACAAATTAAAAAAATCTTTTAACATCCCTAAAATCTCGTTACCTTACATAAGAGGAACCACTGACAAAATCTCCAGAATGCTCAACAAACACAACATTAAAATTTCCTTCACTCCCCCTAATACTATTTTAAATATGGTAGACTCTGCTAAAGACCCTATAAACCCTAGGCTTCATAAAGGTGTTTATGTCATACCTTGCTCTTGTGGAAAATAATACATTGGGGAAACAGGTAGATCCCTTAACATTAGACTAAAAGAACATGTTGTTGACTTAGCTCATAACCAAACAGATAAATCCGCCTTAGCAGAACATGCAGTCTCAACCTCACATTACATACAAATAGAGGAAGCCAAACTAGTCTCTAAAGAGGACCATTACCTAAAAAGGAAAATCAAAGAAGCTATAGAAATTGAGAAAAGAGGAAACAACTTAAATCGTGATGATGGTCTCATTATCAATAACACATGGAAACCCTTAATACACCAAAACCTATCCAGACATTAAAAACTATTAAGATCTAGTACAAATACATCATAACCCATATAAAAATAAAAAAAATGAAAAAATAAATAAATAAATAAACAAAATAAACAAATAAATAAATATAAATTAAAATAAAATAAGTAAATTATGGTAAATAATTAGATAATTGTATTAATAACATAAGTAAATAAATTAGTAAATTAATATTTAAAATTATGGAATTATCTAAACCAAATTCATATCACTATAATTTAATAATAAATAAATAAATTAAATAAATAAGATATTAGATTATTCAAGTACATAAGCCTTCCTTAAAAAATAAAAAATAAAAAAAGAAAAAGAAAATAAAATAAAATAAAAAAATAAAATAAAAATAAAACAAAATAAAATAAAATAAAATAAAATAAATAAATAAATAAAAATAAAAAATAAATTAAAAAATATATATATATATAAAATTAAAAATAAATAAATAAATAATAATAATAATAATAATAAAATAAATAAATAATTAAAATAAATATATTAACAATCTTATTAATTTAAATAAATTAAAATAACTTATTAAATAAAAATAAAAATAAGTAAATTATGGTAAATAATTAGATAAATGGATTAATAACATAAATAAATAATTAGTAAATTAATATTTAAAATTATGGAATTATCTAACCAATACATATTACTATAATTTAATAATAAATAAATTAAAGAAATAGATAATATATTAGATTATTTAGGAGCACATGCCTTCCTTTAAAATAAATAAATAAATACAATTAATTAAATAAATTAAATAAAATAAATTAATTAATTAAATAAAATAAAATAAGTAAGCCGACTTAATTAAATAAAATAAAATAAATTAATTAAATAAAATAAAATTAATTAATTAATTAAATTAGTCTTTTTCCTAAATTCTCTCCCAACACAAGCCGACTTCCTTATAATTTTCATAAATTCTCTCCCAACATAAGCTGACTTCCTTATAATTTTCATAAAGATCCTCTTTATCCACTATTTATTCATTCATTCTTTTGCCCTTTTCTCTCAATTTTCAAAGAACCTTGACATCTACTCCTGATGATGGACTCACATAGATAGTCTGAAACGTTGGGTGATTAATAAAAACTTAGAAACAGGTTATTCCTCTCCTCTATAACGTCCCTTTAAGTCTTTGTACAAATTTTCATTCAAAACAAGTTACAAATTTCCTTAATTTTTCTTGATAATCATTTTGTTTGGCATGTCAGGGGTGTTATGGTTCCATGCATAATGTTGGATCCAAGTGGAAACCTCACTGCAGGAAATATTTACTTCAAAAAATTCTTCTATAGGTGGTATACATTGCCTCCAAGGTACTTCAAATAATCTTCAATGGATTTATTCAGAAGTATTCAATGGTATGTTTGACATAGATTCCAATGTACTTAGGTCAAGAATCTAATCTATTTCAATTAGTCTCCAAATTCTGCTCCAAAATATACAAGATCTGCTACAGATCATATCCCACATTCTGTCTCAGATTGTCACAGGTCAAGTTTCTCATCATCAAGAGATTTATCATAGATACATTTTATTGCTCCAAAAAGGGTTATCAAGATCTGTTACCAAGCGGCGACTTCAATGGATTTCAAATCTTCTTAAATGAGGCTTCTTCAATAAGGCTTCAAGTATTCAACAAGATATTTATCAATGCTTCAAACAAGGTCTATGAATGCTCCAAGAATGCTTGCTCATATAACAATATATTTCACTCCTCAAATCACTTAGTATCCAATCTACAATCTAACAGCTCCTAACTTCCTTCGTTGAACTAGCTCTTCACTCTGTCCCCTACCTTGCACTCACGTTCATAAACTAAGATTCGACAATCTTTGGGAACATATAACACTTGTGAACATTAATGAGGCTCTACTACCCTAACAAAAAGAGTAAATAAAACTAGTAGCCCCTTATTGATATGGTGACAATATTAAGAAAACAAAGAATGTACAATCCTCTTCCATAAGTGATGCAATAATTTTTCACACAGAAATTCAACTTCAGGATCTCAACTCTTTCTCACAAATTTTTGGTATGATTTCTTAGACAAAATCCATAAGTTCTTGGCCCCTTCCCATAGAGATACATTTATTTCCTTGCACAAAATAATTTAAATTACTTTGCGTAGAAATTACTTCATACTTTTGGTCCTATATTTCCTAACAGATGAATCACAAAGGCTTTGGTGTTTTTATTACATAGATGTATCACATATAAGTTTGGTCCTTCAAGAGATATGCCATAGAAGATTTTGGTTAATGATCTTCATCTTGATTCCTTGTCTTCTTCATAATTTTTTTTCTTGTCTTCCACTTATTTCTTCAACGAATGAAGGACAAAATGAAGGAAAGTTTAGCCTCTATTTATACTCATTTTAACCTATTGAATTTACCTGTATTTTGAGGAGGCTGACATATCTTTAGTGGAGTAGCCAACGTTATATGTATCTTGGAGCCAACCTGTACAAGTCTAAAATAGGCTTAAATTTTGGTTCTTTTATCCAACTTATTCCATCCATGACAAATTATAAGAGGAAGTAAATCATTAGGTGAAAACGAGTACCTATCGAGGTCATCTGCAATCACAATACACATTCCTTGAGATGCTTGGATATCATTGGTATTCCTTGAGCTATAAGAATGGACCTGTTTTTTTTCCATATACATTTTTTTCCATCGGTATTCTGACACTTGCTATCCACTTACAATCATCAGACTTGCAACAAAGTTTGCAAGACGTCGGACTTCCGACAACATCTACACGGCATCAGTAGAGGGACTAAAAGCCACAGACGTCGGAATAACGATGACTATTGGACGAATTATGAATCTTCGGACTTGTGACAAAGTCTGCAAGACGTCGGACGTCCGAAAAAGTCTACAAGACGTCAATAGAGCGACTAACAGTCACACACATTGGACTTACAACATGCTTTGCAAAACCTGAGAAACGTCGGAAGAGCGACGGTAATGGAACGTCGGTAGAGCAACGCTTTTGCTAACGTCAAAATAGCGACGACTTGGCTAGCATCGGAAAAATGACGCTTTTTCTAACATCGGAATAGCGGCGATCTGGCTAACATCAGAATAGCAACGATTGTGCTAGCGTTGGAAGAGCGACGACTGTCTAGAAACGTCGGAAAAAGTGTTGCTATTCCGACACTTAACTAAAATGTTGGAATTGTGACTCTAGGAGAAACCATGTTTTTCCCCGCCTCAAAGTATCACTCTTGGGACACTTATGTGTCGCAAGAGCGACATTTTGGCTGTCTGAAATTGGGCCAAATATTCTAGTGTATGATTGCAATCCAATTTGGGCACGACTTAATTCAAAATTTAATAATTGTTTCAGTTAATGCAAATGCAGGAGAGCTCTGCCACCGTGATGGGATGAGGTTCGAGGGTAGGAGGGTGGTGGAGTTTGGAAGAGGAGGAGAGTGGTCACAGAGGAGGAGGGTCGTGGAAGGGTGGGGCCCTCGTCAATGGGAATTCAAAAAATGTGGAGGTCGAGTCAGGTGGGAGGGGGTTGATCGACCGGAGGGGTTGAGGGGCTGGAAAGGGGAGTCGGAGGTGTCAAATCACCTTCCGATTTGTCCTGGGATTAGCCTCTTCCATTCTATATTACTCTGTAATTATAATTTTGATAGTTATGATATAAAAATCTAATTCATCATGGAAGGAAGAAAAACCATAGTCTAGTTATTTTAAGTTTTGGAACTTTTCCATATATTTTTCAATAAAATTTATATCAGCAGTATTTACCTATTCAGAATTTATCTAAGATATTAAATTAATTTATAAATATATTTTAAAAATTCTTCTCACATTTATTTTACCAAATTTAAAATAAAAAATTTCCAAAAAAATATTATGTTAATTCAATTCCTCATACTTGTAGAAATCCGTAATTTTGCACGCCAAGTTTTCAGGAAAACGTTAAACCAAATAAAGACCTATATAATTCCACTATCATGCAACTCTCAACCAACGCTTCATAAACATGTTGGTCACCATAATATATTATTAATATGTTATTAATTACAACACTGAACAAAAGTGTTTAGAATAAATTGTCCTTGTCATTTTATTTTGAGCATAGGAGTTTCATTTATTTTCACCATAGCAGTTTTGAAAAATGGGAGGGGACATAAGGCTGTGTGACATGATCAACATATATTCATGTTATTAATATGTTATGAATTAGAACACTTAACAAAAGTGTTTAGAATAAATTGTCCTTCTCATTTTATTTTCAGCATAGCAATTTTGAACAATGGGAGGCAACATCAGGCTGTGACATGATCAGCATATATTCATGCATGAGTCATTTTGTTTTTGGATTTATTAAAAGTTAGAGTGATTAAATTGGCAAGTATGTAAACTTTTTTAGTATATAATTTGAAAAAAAAAAGAATACACTATGACAGAGTTTAATTTATTGATAAATCCAAAATTAAGATGAATTTAGCCCATTCTTTATATATATATATATATATATATATATATATATATATATATATATATATATATATATATTCTTGATAATACATATTGTTACAATGAAAAATTTAAAGGACAATTTTTAACATGTATTATTGTTTTTTAAAATTTAAATTGTTAATGTGATATGCCTAGTATTGAGGCTATATATATATATATATGGGAATTTTTTATTGTAAATATTTATATTTTATATTTTTATTGATTAAATTTAAATATGAAGTTACATTAAATTTAATGGTTATAAATATGAGTCATTTTAATTTATAAGGTTAAACTGATCTTAATTTTTTTTCTTCAAAGGAATATGTATGAGAGTTTAATTAAAAAAAATAAAGTTGGGATCTAGCTCAAAACCATTACATTTTTTAAAAACTACTAACATTCCTTGCAAGATTAAGATTGAGAATACTCACTCAATCAAATCTCTCAAGCTATTACCCCATGATACTAAAATTTTACTCCATTTCAACTAATTTTTTTCCAAAATACTCCAAAGATCCAAATACATCTACAGTCCATTTTCACTACTTTAAGGCTTGATACAAGAAATTGAAGACCTTAGTGATTTGAGGTTGATTTCTAAGTTTATTTTTTAGTTCTACTTCTCCCTCCTTGGATTCCTTCTTACATTGCCTCCCTTGTCCTCTTTTTCTACTTCCTATTTCTTGGCTACTTGTTTCATCTTCTAGATTCAAATTTTTTCTTTCATATCGAGTCAATACTTTCCCAGTAATTGCCTCTAATTTCATTTGAATTATAGGCATGCTTCCCATTTCCTACCCCTTATTCCTTGAGGAATTGTCCACTTGTTGTAGAACCAGAGAGTTTTTATTGTTGATGTGGGACCTAAATAGGGGTTGTTCCTTTTCCATTGAAATATTTTCTTTTGTGTGTATTTTTTCCCACTACTACATGAATAGGGTTTTTAAGACATTTATTTTAAAAAAAAAAAAAATTCGTCCTAAAATTTCATTTTTTCTCACCTTTCATCTAAGGAAATTTAAGATTGATTTTTTTAAGACATTTTGTGCGTGTCAAATCACTCAATATAAATCAACTTCCCACGTCCCACATCACCACATAAAAATTTCAAGGTGTTTGGTGCTTGGTATTTGAAACCTCCAAAACCATTTTATTCAAACCCTCAAGAGTGGACAAACATAAACCTAGATGATTCATTTCAGGAACATAAAATTTCAAGGTGTGTGGTGCTTGGTATTTGAAACCTCCACTCCCATTTTATTCAAACCCTCAAGAGTGGATGAACATAAAATTGGATGATTTATTTTAGGCAAAGTGCCTATTCCTTTCATAGTTTATTCATGGTCATTTACATATCTTCAAAACAAGCATTTTTTGTGTCAAAAAATATTTTTTGCAAACCTAATTACCTCCTATACTACAGTTATCCCCAAAAACTGTCGTTAATATATATTATTATTATTTCTACCCTTAATCTTATATTTGGGTAGTTTCATCTTGGTGTCTCAAGCGGTTTCATCAGCGAAGGAAGTAGAGGAATCTAGGGTGAATATTTAAAAGGAAAAATCCTTTATTTATTGCCTATTTTTTGTTTCTTTATGGGTATTTATTATGTGGTTTATAGTCAATAATTTCGACAACAATGCAATAAAAAAATGTTTCTGTGAAGTTTCTTGGATATGATTTCTATGTTTTCCATTGGGGTAAATCCTCTATAGCTTTATGGGCATTGATTTTGGGGTATTTACATAAATATACATACCCATTTTTTTGTAGTGAATTGATTACTAAAATTTCATGGGATGTTACCCATTCTCCTAATAATTACAGATTGATATTTGATGCCTAAATGCTTTCTTATCCTAGGTATATTTCTATTTTCTATTGTTGATTTTTTGCATCAAAGAAAAACATGTAGGAGACTTCCTTTGGCTTAGATGATATGTCTTAGGTGTAGGTATTGTTCCACAATTTCCATGAAAATTCACTAGGCCTTATCATGTTCTTTTCTATTTATGTTTTTGTATCGATAAAATTCAGTTAGCATAACTGAATTTGAAATTTTCCAGTTGTGGATAATAGAGTACATTAGATATTTTTAGAGTTGAATATTGATTTCACCTCTCTAGTGTGATAGATTGTGTCACATACAAAATTATGGATTTGCATGTCGAGTTGACCCTTATAGTCTCATTGTAGTTGTGCAACACTCGAGCTCTCTAAATTCGAGTATTGGTTTGAACTCTATAGTGTGATTTTAGTTGTGTTGTTGGGCAGTATAAATGAAATATTTACACCAAAATTTAAACTGTCAATATGGGTTGGAAAAATTTGAGGCATAGAAAAATATATGCCAGAAGAATACCTCACAGATCTGTGGAATAAAAATCAAGATATTAAAAAACAATTCAAAATGCATCATTCAGGGAAAGGAAGAGGACATTTCAAAAACAAAGAAAGCACACTATAAATATACTTCTGGGTCCTCTTCTAGGTTGAGTGATTCCTACATAAAGTCTTCCTCAGCTATCCATGGGACAAGGTAATGTAGATTTCACTCAAAATAACAAACCATTAACGAATTAAGGAATTTAAAGCCTCTTAAAGGATTACTTCTATGTTTCAATGGAAAGCATGAAATATACTAGGAACCATAAAGCAACCTCATTCAAAATCATCTAAGAAATTCATTGAATGCTTTAAAAGTAATATTAAACTATATATAAACTGCTTCTTTGGAGATAATTCAGTACTCAACTTTAAGGAAAGTGTGCAATAGAAACAAATAAAATGGATACATTCCTGTTGCTTCCAAGCTCATCCCAGTCTTACAAAAATATTAAGTAAAATTTATGGAGAAAATGAGATTCGGGTAAGTATCACACTTAACTTGAAATATAAATAAGAGATGCAATAAAAAAAAAATCGTTGTCTACACTTTTTCTTTCTTATCCCAGTCTTCATAAAAATACATTCGAAGAAAAAATGATGTCATTAAACTCAATTGATTAAAGAAATGGAAAAGAGTTGTTGAATGAACTTACAAAGGTTATTGAGTCACACATAAAGACTATGAAGCTATTAAAATAAACTGCAAATAAATCCTAAGAGGTATGGGGCAACGGAATTGCTGGTGGGTCCAAACTACCCAGCTCATTTCCCTTATAAAGGCTAAATCACAATACCATAAGATTTGAAAGAGTTGTAAACATAAATAGAATGCCAAGTTATATTGATGTTAAAGGCGTGTTACACAGTCACTGAACAACAGAGACATGGGCTCCAGTGGTCCCCTCAAGGGATCATCCCAGTGGATGCAGACTCCTCCCTTCCTTGCACAACGAAATCGACCTCAATCTATGAAAATACAGTCTATAAATTAAAATGATTATCTATATATCCCTCTACAATATGCATCCTTCATATTTATAACAGTGCTGCCTCCCAGCTACTCCAATCAGAGGTAATCATCACTTTCAAGTTTTAGAATTGAAAACGAACTTCGAAGCAAAATAAGGAGACTCGATCTGAAAAACACAATGAATCCTTTCTATATTACAATGTCTTTCATATCTATTAAAACCATGCCATCCATTTACTTAGATATGTGGTTACACAACGCAAAATTTAGAGTCTACAAACCAATTCTCCACCAAAATAAAGATTTTACCTATTCGAACAGATTCCCTTTGATCTACAGTTCCCATGCAAACACATAAACCGATATGGAACCTTTTCATCTTGTCTATGAGTGTATCACGCTATAAGAAAACTTTGTAACTGATAAGAGGCAGTTTTACCGAGTACTTTGACAAGAATTTTATGTTCTATCTGGAAGACCTGGGTGTAATTGAGGGAACACATTAGTATATCGACCCTCTGTTCCTCAAATCCCATGTACTCATTTTCCATCATGAGAGCATGATGCATAAGAATCATGGAGTTGAGAACAAGATTTTCACTGTTTGAACAAGAACTGTACACCTGCCACAAGAACAGCCTATTATTAATGATATTTTCACATAAAACACTTACAGATCATTAAACAAAGAAGAATTCATGGATCAATAACTTGTTACCTCTGAATAACTCTATAATATCTCAATAATGCATAAAAACGATAATAATGACTAGTCACACCTAGTGTAGGCATAAGAGTTTCAGCAAAAAAGTATGAAAATATAGATAGAATGGAGGCTCAACAATCCCCCACACTGGTCTTCTTGAACTTCCTCAGGCAAGCTAGACTATAAGATGGATTTCAAAATTTCAAAAATCCAAGGTTGTGGCCTAGAGCCCATTATCTTCATTGAAAATCTAGGACATGGAGTACTAAATGCAGGATCATGGAAGATAACAGGGGGAGAATACTTTAAAGATAAACAAGGGAATACTGATATATTATTCTAAAATTTCTATCAAGTCTACAACATCACAATTATAGTGTCTATTAAACCATGTTACAACTCTTATGGAAGAATTGAAGTACAGGAATGATCAAGGGGAAGAAATCTTCAATGTAAAAGGAGGGTCATCATAGAAAAAGATCAGGTATGGGAAACAATATTTGTACAAAAAAACATGACAAGTATCAAATCATTATGATGGATAATACATACCTCTTGTCCTATCTCAAATGAACTCCTCTGTTTGCTATAGATTTATTTTTATAATTCCATTTTTAGATCATAATCTCATTAACATCAATGATAAAAATAAAATCTTTGCTGAAAAGGTGCAATTTTTGTACCTGTTATAGCAATCCTACACTTACTATGGAAATCTTGCACCTAGACATGAAGTGCTTATTCAAAGGCAGCCAAAGTCAGCATAATTTTTTGTCCATCAGTACCTCATGAGTAATCATCAGTGAGTAATTCATCACTCTAAATACCATGGAAAATATTGAAGCAAACTATGATACCAAAAAAGGGAAACAAAAATAGAACAAGATGACACCTTCCTGGATCAGTCAGCAAATTCTTCATTGACCACTCTAAATTTTTTCTCATCTGAGTGTAAAACCAAATTTCTTCTTAATCCAGTATAAATAATTACCTTCACTAAGGGTAGCACATTCATTAAATATTCCTAATTCAAAAAAAAAACGGAACTCAAAGCATCGTGCTCAAAAACCCTTAAAAGCATTGTCCAAGAAATAAATTGATGAGTTTTAGGGAAAGAGAAAGATAATGGAGTAAATCATAGTGTGAAATTGAATTTGATACCATAGACATGACCACTGTTACATGTAGGCATCTATAGCCTCGATAGGGATTTCATTTAACCTAGTGAAATGCCTGTGTCCCACTTACTATTTATAGATTCAAAGTTATCTTATTTGATTTTAAAAATTAGATTAGGGTCGTTGTCTTGGATTGGTAACCAGCTGAAGGTAGTGCCACTCACAAGAACTAGCATGGATGAACATGTTGGCTCGTGATGAGGCCTCCTCTCTTTCATATTTTTAGCTAAAAGGCATTACTTTGGCTTGGTAACCAGTAGCAATAATGTCATGCATGTTATTTCTCATGATCGTGGTAGGTAGGCTCATCATGAGACCTCCTATCCTCCATAAATATTTTTTAAACTATCATTATAATTAACCTCAAAGGTTACTTAGTAAGTGGTGAGGCATATCTACTCCTTAAGAGTACGGGATGGCTTCAAAACTTTTTAATAACTAATCATTACTGGCTAGTTCCTCTACCCTAAGTATTTGTTTGATTGAGATGTATTAGATAATGACTATAATATTATTTTCGTTAATAATGTTATTGTTCTCATGAATGGATCATTATTCTTTTTACAAGACTGGTCCACCATAGGAGGTTTTCCAATGATACCTTCTAAGGGAAACTGCAAATATATAACTCAGATGAAGACTCATTAGAATGATTAACCATGGTCACTTTCGCAAAATCATGAGGTATTAGAGAAAATCATACTCAACAAGACTTACCACAGATGTGTGTGTAAATAAACAATGTGGATCAAAAGTAGTTTTAGTGGCTATGCTTTGGAATTTGAAGCCCTAATAGATTTTTTATAACATATTTATTCATGGCATTGATTTATTCTTCTATCCTACTCTACCCTAAGAAGCGGAAGACTTCCCTTTTAAGTATAGAAGTACTTCCAATGAAACCATGTGTGCAACAAGAGGATAAATCTACTCATGTTCAAATTTGAAAAGTATATTCAAGAAAATACTAGAACATTAGGAACGAGTTGGATTAACTGATACGATGCTACAAATTTTCGAATGATAAAGGAGGAGTGGATTTTGATAGTCATCTAAAACCTATATTCTATGGGATCCATATACTCCTGGCCATTTGATTCATAGAAAACATTTAGTGCATCATGCAAATCCTCCAAATTTATTTGGTTATCCCATAAAGTGCGGGCTGGATTAGGTAGATGTTCTTTAATCTCTCCTTCTGACATCTTCTCTTCATCAAGCATGATCCATAGCTTCTTGTTTTCCCAGGAAAATATTCTGGACCTTCATGACTCTTTTCTTCCAGAGGAATTTACCTATTTCTAATTTATGCCAAAATGTGTTCTTTCTATGAAGCAGGGAACCCAATTTTTGTTAGGATTTGAGATAATTCTTGGAATAACATTACACTTCCTGGCATTTTCCAGCTAGCTGGAAGGTCTTGTTAGCACATGGATTTATAGCGGGGGGGGGTTCTTTAGGTACCAAAAAAATTGAAACACACTAATTCAAAAGTTTAATTCCGATTAAAAGAAACAAACAAGGATTGTAAAATTAGCAAAACAATCACAGTTTCCAAACAAAATACTCTTCAATTGTAGTAAAGAAAACACCCCAACATCACACTTTGCGGTAAATAAAATCACTCTTAAAACTCAATTAAAGTAAATCAAGCATCACACTTTACAGTAAAAACTCAATTGTTGTAAAGGAAACAAATATGACATCACACTTTGTAGTAAAGGAAATTACTCTTAAAAAATCAATTGTAAAATCAAGCATCACACTTTGTAGTAAAAAACCTAAATTGTTGTAAACAAAAAAAAAACAGCATCACACTTTGCAGTAAAGGAAAAACTCACTCGTAGTAAGTAAATCTTGGTTTGTGAGCTCTCTCGCAATATCATCCTGTATGCATCAACAAGCAAGGGGAATATCGTTAATCTAAAAAAACAATTGTGAAGGAAAGGGAAAAGTATGACAAATTGTTGAGGCCTTATCCTACAATGCCTCCCCGGTAACGATGCCAAAATTTTGGGCGATATAAATGCAAGATTTACAACAACATTTAAATTTTCAATGTGAGTTGGTAAACTTCGAGGCATAGCATAATATAAGCCAGAAGAAGAGCTCAGGGATCTATGGAATAAAAATAAAGCTATCGAAAAAAAATTCAAAATGGAATCATTCAAGAAAAGTAACAAGACATTTCAAAAATAAGTCAAGCACACTGTAAATCTATAGAAAGTCTGCCTCAATTATCCAGGGCACAAGTGAATGTAGATTGCACTCAAACTGACAAACCATTGAGGAAATAAAGAATAAAAATCATCTTAAATATTAATACTATGTTGCAATGGAAAGCATGAAATAATCTAGGAAACATAAAGAAACTTCATTCCAACTAATCTAAGGAAATCATTGAATGCTTTAAAAGGAATATTAAACTATATGTACACTACGTCTCTGGAGATAATTAAGTACTCAATTGTAAGGAAAGTGTGCAATAAAAACAAATAAAATAGATACATTTCATGCTCCTTCCAAGCTCACCTCGATATTACAAAATTATTAAGTACTCGTTATGCAACAAATGAGATCAGGGTAAGTATCACACTTTAATTGCAATATAAATAAGAGAAGCAATCCGAAAATATTCATTTTCTACACTTTGTACTTCTTATCTTAGTTTTCATAAAAACACATTCCAGGAAACTACGATATCATTAAACTCAATTGATTAAAGTAATGGAAAAGAGTTATGGAATGAAATTGAAAAGTTGTATAGAATCACACTTAAACATTATGCGGCTATCAAAATAAAATATAAAGAAATCCTAAGATGTATGGGTTAACAGACTGGCTGGTGGGCCTAAACCACCCAGCTCGCTTCCCTTGTAAAGGCCAAATCACAATACCAGAAAATTTGAAAGAGATTTGAACATAAATATAATTCCAACTTGTATTTATGTTAAAGTATTGTTACATAGTCACTAAACAACACAGAGCTGGGCTCCAGTGGTCGCCTCCAGGGATCATCCCACTGGATTCAGAGTCCTGCCTTCCTCGCACAACGAAATTGACCTCATTCTACCAAAATATAGTCTACAAATTATAATTATTATATATCTATCCCTCTACAATATTCAGCCTCCATATTTATAACAACGTTTCCTCCCAACTACTCCAATCAGAAGTAATCAGCGCATCCAAGTTTTAGAATTGAAACTAATTCTAAACCAAACTAAGGAGACTCAATCTACAAAATACAATGACTCCTCTCCATAGTAGAGGATCTTTGATATCTATTACAACATCGCCATCCAGTTACTCAAATCTGTGGTTACACAACGTATAAATTTAGATTCTGCAAATTGATTCTATGCCAAAATAAAGAGTTTTCCTACTTGACCGAATTCCCTTTGATCTACAGTTCCCATGTAAACACATAAACTCGTATGCAACCTTTCCATCTTGTCTATGATTTTATCACACTATAAACAAACTTTGTAACTGATAAGAGGAAACTTGTCTGAGTACTTTGACCATCATTTTATGCACTAACTTGATTGATATCGACCCTCTATTCCTCAAAACCTATGTTCTCATTTTCCATAATGAAAAATTGATTTATGAGAATCGTGGAGGTGATAACATGATTTTCACTATGAATTGTACACCTGCCACATGAAGAGCCTATTATTAATGCTATTTTCGCATCAAACACTTCTATATCATTAAACAAAGAAGAAATCATGGATCAATAACTTGTTACCTCTAAATACCTCTATAATAACTCAATAGTGCACAAAAAGGATAATAATGACGAGTCACACCTAGTGTAGGCATAAGAGTTATTAAGAAAAAAGTATGGAAATCTAGACAAAATGGAGGTTCAACAGTTGTCACATTAAATATTTTTGGATCTGAATATTGGTTTGACCCCTATAGTAATATTGTAATTGTGTAAATTGTGGGTGTTTCTTTTACGTTACTTTAAATATTTATGGATCTCAATATCAGTTTGAATCCTATAGTCAGATTGCAATTGTGTAAATTGTGGGTGCTTCTTTTCTGTTTGATTCCTAGCCAATTTTGTTTGTTTATTTGTTTAGTGTGGATTATTGTACTTATAACTTGTTCATGCAAGCATAATTGTAATTTTATGAATATTTGATGCCCTATATCACCCTACCTTTCTTAACATTCTCATTCTCCTTATATACTAGTAGAACTACTTTGGTGTCCCCTCTACTACTAATATTTATCCATAAGAAACTATTTAGTATATCCCATTCCCCATGAGAGATTATCAGACACACTATTGGTGATTTCATAATGATTGACGACTCAGACTCCTTATCTGGTCCATAGAATGGTGAGAGGTTGTTCAAATGTTTTAAACATTTTGTGTTTTGATTTCACTTGCTATTTTTTCTTGCTTTGTATGGACTTTCATTACTACATGAGTGAATTGTTTTAGAGTTTATTCTCTGACATTTCTTTGGTCACTAGTGGATGGTAAGTATTTTTTTACTATCATCATTTAAGCCTGGTGGTTTCATTTACACCTCCCAATTTTCCGAGAATAACTATAGGTCGATGTATGTAATTTTGACATGTCGGCTAATCTTATTTTAGATATAGGATTTATTCTCCATCCATAGAATAATTATGCAATACAACTCTCTAGATGTATGTACTTTTATTGGAAATAGACACAAATATTTCTTATAGAATATTATCATTTAATAATTTTTGAGTAGGTGTCAATGGGAATTTGTAGATTTTAAATTTTGGACTAGTAACTTATATACAATTGCAAGCAAAAGCACATAAATTTCGCACCATCTCTTGTAATTTCCATTGGGAGATGAATTTGGATTGAGTTTTAGATGCATGCCTTATATAATTTTTATGGAATACTGTAGAGTTAAATTTTAGGTGCAAATTTTAGAGAAAATATATCCCTTGTTATAGACTCATTTGGAAATTTTGATGTAAAATTCCTGAGGACATGTCATGAAGCGCATGGAAAAAATCTCCTTTCTAAATGGCTTAGGGATCCAATGCATTATTTAGTTAAAGGATTTTCTAATATATATGAAAATTTAAAATAGATGTCCAAACCTAGTACAACATGACATCCTTTTTAAAATAAGAGAGATAGAATTGTCTTTGTAGGCCCAAAGTTATACAACTCATTAATGTATTAGAGAACTATCATATTTTTATGTCATTAAAAATTAGAATGGAGGACTTAAGTTACGCATGTATTTCCTATTGGTGTCATTTAGTTGCACATATGTGAGTTTATAGAAATATAAAAATAGATATGTTATGTTTTGAAGCCAGATGGGATTGCCCCATAGTCCCAACATTATGTAGCAATGTTAAGTATTAGCATGTTTTACTCTTCTAATATGTTAAATTTGAGTGGTAACAAACTTTATGCATCTCTGCATTTCTCGTGTAGGGCAGGAGACCGTTCATTTATGTGTCTCTATAATTCTCATGCAGGGTAGAAGGTAGTTTAGTATGGCGATAATTTCATAATTCCTTTGATGGTCATTCTTGGGGTATTATGCAAGATCAAAATTTATATTATGTATGGATTTTATTTACAGACATTAATGAAAACTCGATTGAAAATCACTAGATTTTCTTGGAGGTACCTTTAAAAAAAAATTCCCGAATATCCTTTTGGGTTTCCTTGCTTCTATATTCCCCTTGAACAACAACTCTATGACTCCCTTCGTTTAAAAATATCTCTGAAAACATAGCCGTTAGTTCAAAAGTTTGATGTTTAAAGTAAAAAGGTGTGCATTCCTTCTAGAGGTTTGAACCCATGACTCTAATTTATCCTTTCATCTCTCATTCTTTTGTTTCAAGTAATCCAAGGGTTTTTCCACTTGAATTATTTCCTAAATTTAAACTTAAGGGGTTATGAACAAATTTCCTTCCAGTTTTTAGGCATAAATTTTATCATATAAAGAAGGCTTAAACTGACACAATCTTAAATCTCATAATGAACACAAAGCATGTTTATCTAGTCATATAGCTTTAGTTTTTATATTTTTTGTTACTCTAGTTGGCCACAAACTAAGGTTTGTGTTTTTAATTTGTTTCTCGATTTTCTAAGTTATTCTTCTTCAATGATTATCTCTTTTAGGTATAAAAAATGGTTTTTTTAACAATTCCTTTCTCTCATTTGTCATTATTGTTCATATCAGGGTTTCAATACCTCAATGATATATCAAGAAGGGTTTCATATAAAATGACAACTTATTCTATATATGTTCAAGTTAAAAATTTGTTTTCGACCCCCTTGTTCTATTAGTTATGATTTTTTCTCTTTGTAGGGCCCTTCAAAAACATTTTTTGTTGAGAATAAACCATGGACGGCCTAGCTTCAAGCTTTTACCGTGTATAGAAAAATATCTAAGGTTATTTTACATGTTTAAGTATTTGTATTTCCTAAAATATTCTTATAAGTTGGAATATTGAAACCATTGACTCGGTGAAATCCTAATAGTAGTCAATACTTAGTCCACAATGACTTGTATAGTCCGAACATAATGCAACTAACGTGAAATTTTTCTGTATAAAGCTAGGACCTATCATCTACATTTATTGACATATTAAAAAAATTATGCTCTTGCAAATAAGAGTTTAGGAGTCCTTGTAGGATCCACAGATAAGGGAAAATTAGGATTATAATTTGATGGTAAAGAATATTTTTATTGGATTTTGGGAGTCCTTACAGGATCGTTAGACAAGGGAAAAAGGTTGTAGTGAAATTTTCCCGACTAAATAATTTTTCAACATTTTAAAGGTTGTGTTTACATAGAATATGGATACTATATCCATATTAAAGTGAATAATGTACATGCTCATTTAAAAATCCCAATTCATCATATCTACATCATTGATGCAACGCTTCTATATTATTTGTTGATATCTAAAACACTGTAGCACTACACATCTCATCCTTAAGAGTATTCTACAATTTTAGGTGTTCCCCAAACTTTCAACTTATTCCTTGTAGGTTTATCGATGTCTCTTGTGGGTAATTTGAGTCTTCAAAGTTAATTAGGGTTTACTGATAATACCAAATATTTGAGACACATTATTAAATATGAGAGAATATTGATAAATTAATAATTTTTTCTCTAGTATGTTTGAAAATAATCATTAATATTTTCAACTTCGAAATGTTCACAATATATTTGGATATCGGAAATTTTAATTCTTTGTAGAACATTGCTTTGGTTGGATTTGTAGACCCATTGTCCATAAAATAGTGGAAAATTAGAATCCCACCAAATTTGTGTTACTCATGGCCAACAATATCGAAACAAATATTTCTTACAATATTCCAAACAAACCCAATAATATCTAATTGTTGGTTGGAAAATATATGAGTAATTCGGGAATTTTAGGGGCAAGAGAAGTGTCCATAAAATTTCTTCATATAATGAAAGGAAAATTTTCAACAGAGGGGAATGTTTAAGGTCATGTCTTCTAAGCTATTTAATTTATCCTTTATTTTGATTTTCATAAAAAAAAATCTTCATTTTTTGAAGTTACATTACCATGGCCAAAGCACATGGAAAGGATATATTTTACTACTTTGCCACATCCCAAGGAAATCTTGCATAGGGCTCACTCATTCCATGGTTGAGCCACAACCCTTGTTTTCTAGCTTGGATGTTTTCATTTATGATCATGCCTATTTAAATTAGAGCATTTATAAAATAATCTTACAAAATCATCATGCAAAAAGAATATCCATTTCATGGAAAAACTGAGGTTCATGCAGAGAATTTTTCATAGGGTCATTCAACTTTAGAAGAGGGGATCATCCTAGGAGAAAACCAGTTATTAAATTAAATCCATTTTCCTGGACAAAGGTGATGAACTTACTATAAAGTTTTCTCTTTTTCATGAATCTCAGGAAAATAAAAATTGCAAAGTTATCATGTCTGTGTTCTAACATAAAAAGTGCCTTTTATTTTTTCTTGCATTGAATTTGAGTCTTTTCCTATGCCTAATTTTCAACTAGTTAATTTTCCATATTTTAAATTTTGGAAAGAAATATACCAAAATGATAAGATGGAAACACTATTGTGGCATATTTCAAGCATCATATTTCTATAATCTCCAATAAGGGTTGGATATTCCTACTCAGATACAAAAAAATGATTACATCACTGCAAATATAAGTACAAACTTAGGTAAATATATGTTTCTTCTATAGGTATATCTAATTTCCTCTCAAAATTTGAATGTTTATTATTTAAATGTAAATCTCTTATTGAAATTTGAAGGAAAACAAGGGAGTGGTTTACCCTTTCTCTGATCTTTTTAGAGTGTTTAGATGTAAAGTTTCGATTGAACACAATAGGGAATTTTCTCACTCCCACTGCGGTATTTCCATATTATGTGGCATGATTATCTAAGAGGTCACAACTCCACCCAATTATGAGGCAACATGAATTATTTATATTACTTTAGAAAGTGCATGAGTACTTTGGCATAATAAGTATCTTTTCATACTTGCACTCAAGAATGTCTCTCAAATAATTTCCATGAAAATAATTTAATGAAATAGTATGTATTTATGGATGGATATAACCGCGACTTGAATTCACCGCACTGTTTGTATTATTGAAGTAAATACATGCATGGAGAAAACCTAAAATGAATCAGGAGAAATAATTCATAAAATAAAAGTGAAATTACATTGAATGAATGGTACATTTGCAAGCTTTACAGATAGGAAAATTATATTGTAATGAAGTGGTTCGAGTACTCATAATTCATACACAATCCTTTCTTTAATGCAGTTAAATCATGTATAGGTGTGTACATTCCAACTCTTGGCCATGAAGTGGTCAATGGTATGCATGAATGGTTCATATAGATATAAATCATCCAAAAAAATTATTAGGTGTATTGTTTTCCCTTTTTTTAGACCAAATTTCTTTTTTGCAGGTATTGAAGTAAGTGTTGGACCATCTATGAACTTTAATATAAGGGAATGGTCTTAGTTCAATGTTTTGAAATTTTCATATATCATACTACTCTAAACATAACCTGGGATAAAATCATTTTTCCAATTTATCATATTTTTAAAGGTAATTATTATTTCAATACTACATATCATAAATATGTAGCAAAAACCACATTCTTTGCAATTATATATGGAAAATATAAATTACACAACATGGTGTGTGAATTCTCACTCAAAAACCACACTATGAAATAATCATAGAATCACTCTACTGGTATAGTGTTGTCCACTATCTAATGGAATCCCTCAAATAAGACTAAGTTAGATAAAAATAACTCTCTTAATCTCTATGGCATGTACTCAATGGTTTTTATTATTCCACCTTTATATAATAGGTGAGATCCAAGGTTTAAAATGAATGTAAACGTAATAAGAAATTGATTATGTAAAACCCTAACTTTATTCCTTTATATCATAGAGCACACAAAGCCCCAACCCATGTCAAGTTCCTTGAATGGAATTCCAAGATGAGGTAGTGCATGCATGAAAGAAAGTCCCTCACTCCTAGGTATTTGTTCCATCTTCTAAATCATACATTTTACTAATTAAAAACTATTAATTAAAAACTATTACTTAACTAAAGATAGAAAATGACTTTATAAGAAAATTGTTAAAAATATGTTCCCTCTATTATAGCTTGAACTAGTGTGTATGATTAAATCCCCAAAGAAAAAAACTATCACAACTATAAATTAGAGGGGTCACCCACTGTAACCTCAACAACTCCCTCTATACAATTTAGGTTGCCACTTATCCAACTCCATGGGGATTCCCTAGGATAGGATTAATAAATATTAGAAAATCATACATAGTGTGATTTGGAAGAGTATATTGAGAAAATAGTTTTCGTGTTGTGGTATATTATAAATAAGGGGTGATGGGAGGACCATGAGGATTAGTTCCAATCCCCAGGTAAAATGGAGTTAGGTGTGGCTAATCCAAGAAAGGGGCTAGTTCTTTAAAGGTTAGGGAAATTACGATTGCATGCACATGCCACAAATAATTGTAGCATGTTCACAAATGAATGAAGAAATAAGCTAGGATTTATCATGAGTGGTTCCACATAAAAATAATGCCAGCTAGGGCGTACCTCATACAATGAAGTATTATACCAATTGGGTTTCAAGTGTTGGGCTAAAAAAATAATTGTGTGTTGCTTCAGATTCGGTAATAAATGCCTCGTATTTTGTTCTATCTCCAATGTTTAGAGATGAAAAATCCATTGTATTCTACTCTAGCCATATTTTAAAGTAAAATGGAAATTTAATGTTTTATTGATGACCTCTATTCTTTTTTCTTGGATTTTTCATTCCTTCAAAGTTCAAAATTTATCTACTCTACTTGTAGTCATAGATTTCATTATGAATATGGCTCAGTGTTTTCCATCTACATCAGTTGTTCACCAAAATTCTTCCGGAAAATTAAATTTCTCTCTTTCTAATTTGATTGCTTCTAAGCCTTCTATTTCTTAGGGGTTCTTCAATTTGACTTGATCCTTCATGATACAAAAGGCTCAAATATATTTTTTTAATACCATAGAAAGTTTACATTGTTAGAAATGTGATCTTACCACATTATGATGATTATTTTCCTCTTTATAATTTCTCAAACTCTAATAAGAAATAAATTTTACTTTAAAATTATATTGGATTGAAATGTTCTAATAACACAATGGCCCATTAATAAAACTTACAAATTGTCACAATTTGAAACTTTTTTGGGTTCATATAATTTACTTATGATGAGTTTCCAACCGTAATGTTTGAATGGAGAAGCAAAAAATATTATCTTGTGACACCATTTCAAGTTTGCAATAAAATAGTAAAGCCCAAATTGTGCAATGTAGCCAATAAAAATCGATTTTGTTGTTTCAGAAACTCATGCAACTCGTGGGCTATAGTAGCACAATTTTCAAGGAAAATATTACGCCATATATTTATGATTTCATTCAGTGAAGCTATTTTTTGCATGTTAGTTGTAAAAGTATATGATCTTATTTAGGTACTGGAAGTAACCATTTCCATTTATAAAGTGTAAGCCTTTGGGAATAAGAAGAGGGATGGCCAACTGATGCAAAATAATTTTGAATATTAGTTGTAAAAATATATGATATTATTTAGGTATTAGAAGTAACCATTTCTATGTATAAAATGTAAGCCTTTGGGAATAAGAAGAGGGATGGCCAACTGATGCAAAATCAGATCAATTGAGAGGATGGAGAGCCATGGAAGAATTTAGGATATACGATTATCTATTTATAGGTTTTATTAATGAAGGTGAGTTTCATTTTAAAATTGTTTGTGTATGCTTGTGTAAATTATGAATATGATAATTCTAAACTGGCAATAGATGAACGAAAATTCTATCTTAGAAGGGATTCAATCCTATGCCAATAGGGTTCGAGATAATCTGATGTGGAAATAAATCCATGCATTTGATGATTTGTTGTATTTGAATTTGAGGGTCATGTGTGAGTAGCCCTATAAGATGAGTGAACGAATAATTATATCATATATTCCTATGTGTGAATGAGAATCATGTGTAAATGTCCCTGAAGAATATTGTGTGAAAGTTAGCGGTTCCATACATATATATCAATTTTTATTTTCATCATGTGTACTTTGGTTACTAAAATAGTATCATGCGAGAATTATGATAAAACTACCTACTAAATTTTGCCCGAGTTAAAAAGTTTTTTTGTTGAGAACAAGGACGTTTCTTCAGTTGTTGAACTATCTATCTAAACTTTATCCCAAGTATATAAAATAAATAATAGTGTCTTTTGTTTTCTATTTTTGAAGAAGAAAAATATCTAATTCCTTCATTGAATTTTATTTAGGTTGAGGAATCTCATCCTCCGAGTCTGATTATTGTACAATGGTGTTTTGAAAAGGTTTCAATTTATTTGGCATATGAATATGCATGAGAAGTCATATATTATTGTAAAGGGTTTTATTGTTTGAACTTCCATCCCAACCTCATTGGATCCTTTCCCATCCGTTTGGCTGGTTGTTAATAGTGTGTATTTATCATTCAATATTGTTAGCCACATTCTTTGTTACACAAATTATTGTTGATGGTCGTTAAATGACTAAATTATAAGTAATTTTTTAGATGAACTTCAACTCAAATTTATTTGTACACAGTAGTCTGACAGGTCTTGAAAAATTGATGTAGTTGTTTTTAAACAAGGTTTGAAAGTGATTTTTTTAAACTGGTCAGTTTTTCATCTCCAAGAAATGATCTACAATACTTTTATAATGACCATAAACTTCTTCCCGGGTTAAAACAAACCTTTTCTCCAAAAAATTCTCAGGCAATTGGGAGAGAAAGAATTCAACTCAAACTCTGCAAAATCTTGGGAAAACTTAGCTAATATATCTAAGTAGAATGGAAATTTTTTTCATGTTTGGGGTATATAAAGTTAAAAGGGGACCCACCAAGTTTCATTTAGATTATGATTCATATTCATTGACCTGTGAAAATTTGATGAGTACTTAAAAGACAAATCTTGACCTGTGAGTACTACGAACTCACTGTCAGTGACTCAAACTAGCTAGTGGAAAGTTTGACTCGTTAACAAGTCAGTTTAGTTTATTTTCTATGTTGAGTCAAGTTTGACTTGGGAGTACTATTAAAATTGACACAGTTTCGTAAAATATTTCCATACCATCTTGAGCAGCCCATGCAAATTCTTCTCTTATCTTAAGATCCTGCTCAAGTTGCTCCTTAAACATATTTAAAGTTTTAGCACAAAGGTGTCCAAACATCGCTTTATAAGCAATATAGACAAGCTAAAAAATTATATAATATTTTCAAGTTAATCTACTTGCATAAACATACACACAAATATCCATATATGTAAAGAATATGTAAGTAATCACACTCTATTAATTGGAATAAAGAAATTTAGGGTAAAAATTTTCCTCATATAAGTAGCTTTGCAAACATTATGCACTTCATAATTACAGAAAAGAACCAAGGGCATTATCCTAAACTTACATCCAATGACTTAGACTCCAAATGTTGATACTTTGTTGTTCTTACATTCTCATGAAAATAAAATGCTTTTGTGTCATAACTTAAAAAATAGTTGCATTGTTCAAAAATGTAAATACTTGTAGTATATTATAGACTTTTTTTGTAAATAATTCAAATAAATGGATATAGGATTTGTGAAAATATTGAAAATATAAACGCATAGAAATCCTTCTGATATTCATCATCAAATTTATCCTTTCTAATTACTTCTTTTTTCTAGTTTCATTAGCACTTCTTGGACATGAATTAAGGGATATAGTGTTACGCCTTTTAGGAAGGCACCCTAAATGCTTGTGACTTTATTATTGAGTAATAATTTTCCTGAGTTTTGATATAAACATCGTTTTTAACTCCATTCATTACATTATATTGGGTTGTAACATTCTAAATATTTGAGTAGGATACCTTAACATCAATTTTGTTGAGGCTTGGATTAAGAAAGATTTAACTATTTTGAAGGTTTGAAAATGGAAGCATCACATGGAAAATCTCATCAAATAGATGAACCAAAAACTATATATGATTTGGGTGTTTCTAGAGTAGCCTAAAATACAAATGTTTTGGAGTAGACGATTTGGAATGGCTTCACATTTTTGTCATGTTTTCTTAAATGACTGGATACTACCTAAATCGAGACATAGTTTCCACTTCACACTAAAAGCATAAAGAAATAGAAAAATTATGGTAGCACCTACACCCCACAGTATACTGTGATTGGTTTCATTATTTAAAGGGTTTCACACAATTGGAATTTAAAAAAATCGCTATAGAGGGAAGGTCCCTCTTTCTCACTTCTACGGATGAATATCATTTTCTTCCCAATCTTAAGTGTTCCATCATATATTAAGAAGTTATTAAACTATTACAAAATGGCCCAAACCGAGGGAAGACCCCGCAAAGAATTTGTTAATACCTTCCAAGATAACAATGTGTATCCAACATTGTTATACATTCTTAAGACTCAAAAAGAAATTGGTGAAGAAATTGTTGATAGATAAATTGGGTATGATCCCATCATGATACTAGAAATTTGGTTGTCTCGATTCTCAACTCTCTCTTCTTTTATGTCTTTGTTGCAAGGTAATAAGCTAATAAAAAGAACATATTTTTCTTTCATGCAATATTTTGAGTTTCGTGTGTTGACTCTTGCATTGTTATGATGGTGCTCACTCCATGTAAACAACAATGTTGACTCACTTGTTGTAAATAAAATATTATAATATAACCCAAAAATGTGTCAAATACTAGTCACCGAGGTATTAAAACTCTTCTGTCTCTTCGAAATACCTCTCATGAATCTCCATGGCCTTGGCTACCAAGAAGTTTCCTTCTCACATAGACTAGATGTTTGTTTTAATGTTGTGCAATCTGTATTTGGCTAGTCCTTGGTTGAATATCTTGATTTTTAACCTAATTGTCTTTTTTATTAGGAGTTCCCAAATTTTTTATTGGTAAAATTTATGGCTAAATGTTTTCCAATATGATGGCCATGTTATGGTTAATATTTTGGGAATGTGAAGTCTAAAACACAAACTTACATGGTTATTGGTATGAAACATGCCTTATTCCACCACAATCTTGAATTTTCCCTAGTTCATTAATTCTTTTTGTTGATTGTAAATATTTCCAAATTATTAATTTACCCTTTTCAGAACTAATTCATTTGACATAATGAAATGGTTCCAAATTCAAGAAATAAATTAGTAAATAACGTGATATTTAAGTACACTAAGATCTTGCCTAAGAACTAGAAAATTATTATAATAAGACAGATTAACAAATAGGACCTACATAATACAATTGAATTCTACTTCAATAGAGTGTTTTTTTGGGCCAATTTTTCCTATTTTGTTTCAGTAGCGTAAATTTCAATTTTATTTATTCAATGAAGAATGAATTTTTAAACAAGGGAAAATTTTACAGATTCATACTTATCTTGAAGTATAACAACCTTGGTGAATCTTATTGATACTATAAATGACAACTAGTAAATATTTGATAATATTATGCCAAAATATTCAAATTTCTAATGATTTTATGTATAGTTTCTATAAACCTTTGGAAATTATATAAGTAATAGAAATTTATCCTAGAGAGTCTAGGTAAATCATTTTTGTTAAAATGGACACTTGCAAATCACGTTTTGGGAAAAAAAAAAATTAGCAAGAACCCTAAAATGTTCCCTCTGTTGCAGGTATGTGAATATGTATTTTTATATTGTTGTTTAGGTTGATCAAAAATTTTAATAGGAAATTTACAGATGTAAAGATTTCTATGCAAGAATTTTTTTTATTTGAAAGTGAAAAATTTTACATTATATTTTTAATGGTTTCCTCTCTTGCAACATTGTGCTGATGAGGATGACACAAAAAAACCATTGTTACTAGTGACAACATCAGTTGACAAGATGGCGTTGAAAAAGCTAATCCTTGTAGATACTAACCTGAAAGTTGTTGGTGTTGTTACTTGGGTTGTCCACTCATGACTTGAGATACAAATGATGATAAATCAGCCACTTGAAGGTATTTATATCATAATAAGTTATTTTTTTGTTCCTATTGACTAAATCTAAATCAAATCTTTAATGAATCCATTTTATAAATTAGATATCAATCACTACATATCATGGCATCAAGGTTTCCTTTGTGGCCTAGATATTCGCTTCTC
This sequence comes from Pinus albicaulis, assembly GCA_034641835.2. NCBI lineage: Eukaryota > Viridiplantae > Streptophyta > Pinopsida > Pinales > Pinaceae > Pinus > Pinus albicaulis. The sequence goes on from CM076578.1 coordinate 1,240,944,642, forward strand.
TAGGAGTAATTATAGTCACACAAAATTCAAAGCTAATGTGAAGAGGATGTATTAGAAAGGTGTTGTAACTATGAGAAAATAAGAGATAATAACACTTTTGAGACCACTAAAAACAAATAGAAAGTGGAGCAGATTGAAAATTTTCAAAGCTAAATAGTATCTATGGAGAGAAGGAGATGCTTTGCAAATATGTCATAACTATTAGTAATTTACAAAGTTGTTTACTTACCCTAGGGATGTTTAATAAATAATGGAGGACAGTGAAAAGTTGGCAACCATGACATTATATATATAAATTGAATCTAACTGAATCTTTATTCCAAGTTACTCAAACAAGTAAATCTAGAAATGAGCCCTTGATGGAGAATTAGAGTTGGAGTTGTGCTATAATTGAGTTCATAATCTGTTCTTTGGTCGGACGATGCAAGTCTAGGAAAGGAATATTTAAGAAAAAATTGTTTCAGAATCAACCTTGTAGTGTCAAAGTGCTACAACTACAAAAGTTGCACCTAAACTCAGTGTTAGTGAAAGTTGTGGAACATATGGTTGTTAAAACAATTAAAGCATTGTAGGAAACACAAAACAATATAGGAGAATAAAAAAATAAATCAAACTTGATATAAACAACAACGTCGAAATATTCTTGTTACATATTGGTCTTAAGGTTTTAGTCTCTCTCACACATGTACAATGCAACCCATGATTTCTCTAGTTACAATTTGGTCTTGATTTCCTTGATGTCAAATTGAACATAGAACACACAACCTATCTTTTTGCAAGTCTTAGGAATTGAACCATATTTTTTAAAATATTAAACTATCATAAAATTATCCCATGTAATTTTTCTCTCCACATTGAAGATCAATCACTCTTCTTCAGCAATTACCCTTATGAAACACATGGGCAATTTTTATCTTAGTTGTTTTTTATTTTCCCACTCTGAGTTCTGCAACCTTATCTTCGAATTACATAGCCAAAAAAAGAAGCAATTCACTCAATTCTTGCCACAAGGTTCCAACACCCACATCTTACTTCCATAACACAATAAATTGTCTTGAACTATATAATGTAGTAGTTATGACATTTAGTCATATGTAGTAACATAACCACTGAACTTCTTAATTTGACGTACTAAACAAACTAACTCATACATTTTAACCAACGAGAAAACAAACCTGCTTGGGTGATTTCATTTGATAAAATCCAACAATGCCCCTGCATTAATGGAGCTTTTTTTTGTGTGGATTAGTGTCACTGTTGGATGCTTATGCTTATATTTTCTTGATCCGATCTTAGATTGAGATATTATTTGATAATATTGAAAATATTCTAGGTATCCTTTGATATTTTATTCTTTTTGGGAATAGTTTCTAATATAAAACATAATCTTTTACTTTTGAAGTTCTACTTTAAGGTGAAATGCTTGATGTTTGTGGGTTATTTTATGTGCTTCCAACCTCCATATAAATGAATCTATAGCATGAGATAGAGAACCTTATCTAGATTAGTGCGTAAAGAGAGACACACAAAAGAATATGGCTGTAATCTAGTTGTAGGATTCATTGGAATGTGTTGAACCCTTAGTTAAACTGAGAGGGGGGGGGGTGAATCAGTTTAACACATACATGGAATTTTAATACTTTTCTTTTAAATCTTATTTACACCTTCATTTCATGGTCAACTTAATATGTGAGCAATCTTAATCTGTGAGCAACAATTATTACTATCAAACAGATTTGTTAATGTAATAGCAGATTGAATATGAGAGCAACAAGTATTAAGCAGATGAGATAAACTACATCAACACATAAACATCATCCACAGAGACACCAGATATAAGTGGAAACCAATAAAGGGAGAAAACCACATCTTATTATTGTTGTGATGCAAAGGCAAGCTCCAACTCCCTCTCACCACTGTTTTCTGCAGGCACCAACCTACAGGAGGCTCTATCCTCAATTCTGCAAGCTACAACTTGCAAGGAAGCTCCAACTCCCATCAATTTTCTGCAGGCACCAACCTGCAGGAGGCTCCTTCCTTAGTCAGCTACAATTGACATTTATCAAGTTACAACTTGATGTGGAAGCACCAACTCTCATCTGTTTTCTGCAGGCTACAACCTACAGGAGGCTCCTACCTCAGTCAGCTACAACTGACATCTATCAAGCTACAACTTGATAGGGAAGCTCCAACTTCCTTACTCTTTCAAAAGAAAACACTTGCTGATTTACCTGGGATATCAGCTTTGTCAGACCTTCTTCTTCTGCCGTTCATCAACTCTTATATCAGACCTCGCATCATCTCCGCGGCCACCTCCTTCTTTCTTTGCTCGCCCCTCCTTATTCACATTCTTCTTGTAGCTTTCTTATTTTCTTCAACTATCTTCAATTCTGCTGCACACTCTCTCCTCTTCTCATTCTATTTTCATCAATCTCTCCTCTTGGATATTACCCCCTTTTATACAAGATAGCTTCATGACTATTTGTAATCTACTGGGAATTCGAAATGGACATTCATGTCTCTTTGCCTTCTGCCTTCTCATCTCTTTTCAGCTTACTCAGAAAAATGTAACCGTAGGTGCTTATTTTAATATTACAGTGGGATATTTGCTCTCTTCCGGAGACTTGCCAATGCATCACAAACAATAAAAACAATTAAAACATTTACATTCGAACTACAATGTGAACTCCAGCTCACTCATTTTGTCTCTTGGCTTGCTGCGCATTTGTCTTTTCTCTATCAACCGTCTTTGTCTTTTTCCAGGATCGTGTTTTCTGATCTCTTTTCTGTACCGTTTTCTTCTCCGTTCTCTCACTGTGTAATCGCCGTACACGTGTAATTGTGCTTTTATATCTCGTCGACCGTAACCGGAGTGAACCCAATCCCTTTTATGCCAATAGTGTTTTAAGTTGAGGAAGCCTGCAAGCGGAACGAACATATATTACAGTCGTTGTATATTAATAATCGCCCTCCCCTTAAGCTGAGGCCCATGGGTCTACAGACCACACGACACTTTTCAATACAGTCGCAACATTCGTTTTATATTACCAATCGCCCTCCACTTTAAGCCGAGGCCCGTGGGTTTACAGACCACGCTGCATATTTTAATACAATCGCCCTTTATATATATAAAAACGCCTTTTGATACAACTTAAATCAACTCTCGACATCCTTATATAAGGTTTTAACAAAAAACTGCTGCTTCTACTATAATCAATGAATAATCTTGATAATACTTAACAAATGCTTGCCCACTCGATGTTTTTCGATGTACTGTTTTCTCCGATTGTGATTGATCGCTTCCGCTCCGATTGCGATTGACTATTGCGTTTTCGTCGATACATTAGACCTGGAACTGAAACATTTGTTAATCATAATTTATAAGTCCATCGGGTCCGAACTCTTAATCGCAATCGCAAGTCCTTTAATATGTGTTGCGATGGTTTGTTTCTTTCCGATGCGATTGGAACTGGACTTCAAACACTTTGTTAAACATGGTTTATAGACCCATCGGGTCTGGTCTTCCAATCGCAATCGCAACTCTTATGTTCTCTGATGCGATCGTCACTATTCACTGGAACTCAAACACACATGAATTATGGTTCATTGATCCATCGGGTCCGGATTTCCATCGCAATCGCAACTTTATGTTGGTTACATGTTCCGATGCCCTTGCGATCTCCGATTGCAATTGGGTGAGGGTCCCACTTTATATTACTTCCTTTCCATTGATCATAACATGCTCCACTTAATATATATTAATGTATATGCCTTGGACCATTGCAGAATATGAAATGCGTGACATTTATATGTCTTGTGATGGATATTATATATATATATATATATATATATATATATATATATGTGTGTGTGTCTGCCAGCGGGTTAGGCGATTCCTGGAATAATGTTTATGAATTATGTTAAATCTATAACGTCGGTTGGAGTGTGCAATTCCCGAAATTTGGTTTTGCATTATAAGCGTAACGCCCGGCTTGGGGTATTATTCTCGAAATTATATATCTATCCTCCGGGTTGGGCGATTCTCAGAATTATAACGGCTCTGCCTCTGCCTCTGTCTCTACTGCTCCTGTCGCTTTGCCTCTACTGTAGTGATAATGACTCTGCCTCTGTTATATTCGCTTCCTTTGCCTTCATTTGCTTCTTTGCTGCCTCCATTGTATTCACTACTTCCTTTTTCTGTCTTTGTTTCAGCGCTGCCTCTTTTGCCTATCTGTGATTCAGCGCTGCCTCCTTTTTCTTCTTTTTGCTGCTTCTGCTACTCGACCTCTGCCTCTGCCTTTGTTGTACCTCTGTTCTTTGCCTATCTCTGCATCTGCTTCCTTCTTTGCACTACATTTCTTAAGTTCAACTCGCAACACCTTCACCAATAATCCAATGCTTCCTCCAAGTCTTCCTCTAACTGGCTTCTTTTAGAAGACCCTATCTTCTGTTACTTGCTTTTCCTCCCCCTTTGACATTAATGGCAGAGGGTTACACATTTCATAGTGTGCTTTCTATCTCTTCATTTCCTCTCTTTGAGATGTGTTTAGGCCTTCTTCTTCTGACTTTGTGCCTTGCTGCTCCAAACTGGTGTACACGAGTTGTTGAGAGAACACTTTTGAGAATATTTGAACTTGTCTATACATAGGTGATGACAACCACATATAATTAGATTTGTATAATCAGGGATGCATCATTGGATCAATACTTAAGGATTGTGAATGCTCCATGTGACATATAAAGCTTGCTTCAGCTATACTTCTGTCTATATTATAATCTTCATCTGAAATCCATATATGTTGAGGAAGTTGTAGTTGGAGTATGTCTTCTTTGCAATACACATTTACTGTACCACACCTGTTCAATTATGACAATGATGCCAATATATCTTTTATAGTTGTGATTCACTTTTCTTGCCTTTTGGTGATGATATGAGCTAGGATGCTGATAATGATATTACAGTTAATAGCTGAAAGGTCCTTATTGTTGTTGTGAACAATGAATCAAACCAAAGTTTACAACTTATTGTGATATTACGTGATATTTCAATTTAAGAGACCAAATACCAACTTTACTGCTTGCACACTGCACTTTCAAGAACAAACCCTTGAGGCTAGACACATTCAAAGTATTAGTCAAACTCACTTATCAACCATGCAATTTTCTTCATGACATAAGGAGGTATGTATGTCAATGGTCAATTTCTCTTTACTGATCAAATATTCCTTCATACTTCAGATATTTTAACTGTTCTATCATGATGATCTTCCACACAACTTAAAGTTGTTTGATTGAAGTCTCAGCAACCAAAATTCACACAGTTTATGAATAATCCTAAGTTAGAGGCCTTGAAGATATATAAGTGTTGACTTATGAAAGGCATTCAATTATAGAGAAAAAGATATTGCTTCAATGCTCAATATAATGTTTCAAGAGTAAACAAAAATACTGATGCTTTAGCCTTTTCATTGACTCTTTTATGCTGGATGTACTCTTGCCATAATCCTTTGATCCTTAGGACCTGTACCTTATCGCTGCTCCATGATAACACTTGATATTCTGTCGATAGGCATGCTGCTTGTACCAAGTACCAATTGATATTACTTTGATAAAATATGCAGAGAATTCAATTTAGTTTGCACATGAACCCATAGTTTCTACTATTGATCTTTTCACTGTTCACACCAACAACCATCAATATACTGAATTAGATCTTGGAATCATTAACCTGCTACTTACTCTGACATTATGTTCCAAGGAAAGCCATTGCATGTTTTTTTCTAGGACTGCTCCAGAGTCATTGTTGTTTTATATTCAATTCAATTGTTCTAACATACAAATCTTCATGAAGACATCTTCAATTTATTTTCTATGAATCTTCGTGGGCTGATTACTCAAATATTTATTACTCACTTAACTGCATTCCTCCAAGTGGACCTTTTGAAAGATGTGATGAACTGATGATAGGCAGTCATCCTTATTAATGTGATTCATTGTTAATTCTAGCAGTATGAGGCACAGTGTGATCATCACTTTAATGTGTTGAAGTCTTCTTAGCTTACATGTTCATTGCTAAGGTTTCCTCTATCATCATGGTTGCTTGCTGCTTTTTCTCCTTCTATTACCTTGCTGGATATTGTGTGTTTCATATGATCTTCTTCCTCTATAGATCTCTGTTAGAGGAATTTCCTTTCCCTTCCTAATCTCATAGCTGTTATCATTACATGGAGCTCTTATCAGATTACTCTCATGGGGAATAATTATGAACTACCCTCCCCCTATGATGTTGATTCATATTTGTCACTGTTTGGATATTTTTTTTGTTTTCTAGAGTAGCTCCCCCTGAGACTATGCTAGATTCATTATGTTATTGAGATGATAGGCTCCCGTTTTCTCTTTTATTTCCATACTCTATTGGGGTTCATCATAATGTCTGTACTCCTTTTTGATTCATACTTTTGTTTAATTGGATTGGATTTCATCATCTGTCTGGAGTTATTTAATATATATGGCAGTTTACATTCCTTTGCTTTGTGACCAAGTTTGAGGCATACATAACATATTATTTTATCAAAGTACATTTGAGCTAGAATATAATATTTTGTTCCCCTCTTTGAACATAATTTACAATCAACAAGTTTATGTCCAAAATTATTGCATGCATAACAATAGCCATGGAAATGATTTGTGTACCTGGTGAAAGATTGTCTTTTCCCTTTGCTTGCTTGAGGTGTTCTTTTCATTTGATACATCTTTTGCTGGTTAACATTGATTCTCTTTGTCTTACAATGTGCTGCTTCATGTCCTGGTTTGTGGCAGGAGAAACAAGTGATACTTCTCATAGGAGGAAAGAACCTTCTTTGACATCTTCCAAATTTATTCAGTTCATCCTTATGAGTGTATGAGCCTTTTTCAGCTGACAGTTTCATCCTCTCATTCTCTATCCTTTCATGTTGCTGCTTGATTCTATTTGTTTCTCTGCAACTCATGTTCTTGCTGGCTTCTACTACTGTAGGAATCTTCTGAGTTGCTTCATTGTCCTTCACAGCTTTTACAAAAATGATATTCCTGTTATCTTCAACCTTGGACTTGCTGGTTTCTCCTTCATATCCTATCCCAGCCTTTATGTGAGGTGACCTTTGAGCATTGATAATCTGGTCCAACTGTCCAGAGCCTTTCATTAGAGGTGTATTCATTAATAGTTCTCTTTGGGCTTTTTCTAAGTTCTTTCTTAGGCTCACTACTTCTTCTTCCAATTTTTCACATTCAAGACTTTTCTCTCTCATTTGTTCCAGCAGAGTGTCTTCTACTTTCTTTTCTTCTTCAAGCTATGTCTTCAGGCCAATAATTTCTTTCTTATCTTCATATTCTTTCTCATCACATATTTGCACCACTGTCTTAAGGTCTTTGTTTTCATTCTTCAGTCTTTCTATTTCAGTCAAGGCTGTGTCAAGTTTGGCTTTTTCTTCAGCTGCAATTTCTTCATGGTTCTTACTACCATTCACACTAGCAGGTACCTCATTTGATTGAATATTTTCCTTTTGACTTGAAGTTTTCTTCTTCTTAATTCTCTTCTCCTTCTTGACACTGCTGTCCTTAGTGTCTACTCCATGCATGAAATGCAATTCATCCCAGAAATATTTTGCAGAGGTTAAATCCATTATTAACTCAAGATCCTTATTATGAAGACTATTGAATATCACAGATTTTGCCTTGGCATTCCTATGTTGTTCTTGCACCGAGGGAGAGTCTGTGCAGTAACCATCACATACAAGTTTCCATACCTCAAGTTCATAAGCCGATAATCCTGTTTTAACCTTATCTCTCCATTTAGGGAAGTTTGTTGTATTTAACACAGGTACATTTTGATAGTCCATGACTCAACCAAATTTCCTTCAAGTTGTTAGGCTTAATCCAAAGGAACTGGCTCAGATACCAATTGTTGAACCCATAGTTAAATTGAGAGGGGGGGGGGGTGAACCAATTTAACACATTCATGGACTTTAAAAACTTTTCATTAAACTTTATTAACACCTTCATTTCATGATCAACATAATATGTGAGCAATCTTTATTTGTGAGTAGCAATTAATAAGCAGATTAGATAGTGTACCAACAGTCTTAATATGTGAGCTGCAAATATTAAACAGAATAGATATACCATATCAACACATAGACATCATGCACATAGACACCAGATATAAGTGGAAATCCATAAAGGGAGAAAACCACATCTTATTATTGTTGTGATGCAAAGGCAAGCTCCAACTCCCTCTCACCACTGATTTTCTGTAGGCTCCAACCCACAAGAGGCTCCTACCTCAATTTTGCAAGCTACAACTTGCAAGGAAGCTCCAACTCCCATCAATTTTCTGCAGGCACCAACCTACAGGAGGCTCCAACCTCAGTCAGCTACAACTGACATTTATCAAGCTACAACTTGATGTGGAAGCACCAACTCCCATCTATTTTCTGCAGGCACCAACCTACAGGAGGCTCCTACCTCAGTCAGCTACAACTGACATCTATCAAGCTACAACTTGATAGGGAAGCTCCAACTTCCTTACTCTTTAAAAAGAAAAAACACTTTTTGATTTACCTTGGATATCAGCTCTGTTCTGTACCATCTTCACTATTGTGCATTAGTCTTCATATCTGCCTTATATCATTTCAGCATCTTCTCAGATTCACTATCAGCTCCTCCTTCTTCTCTGCTCAGCTCCTCCTTCTTCTTATCTTCTCTGCTCGGCTCCTCCTTCTTCTCTCAACACTTCATTTATTCATTCTCTAACTTTTCATAGCATCTGAATCTCGTTTTCTCCTCCTTCTTCTTATCTTCTCTGCCTCAATTTTCCATACTCTGCATTCTCTATACTCACTCTCTCTAACCACACAATGCATATCAAGTTGATATTATATATAGAGTTCATCATATGACTGTTTTTATTCCACAAGGAATTTGGAGTGAGCAGACATGACGCTTTGGCTTCTGCCTTCTCATTCCTTTGTCCAACTCATTTAAAAAATTATAGCAATATGTACAAATTGCAATGTTACAGCGGGATTTTTCTTTTCCTTCGTATACTTTCCTTTGCATCACAAACAATATAAAACAATTAAAACATTTACATTTTCAGTTATAGTATATAAACTTCACTCAACCCTTGGCTTGCTGGTTTTGTCCTTTCTGTTGCTGTCATGCAACTGTCCTGCATACCTCTGTTTACTGCAACTCTGAGCACCTATGCATGTACACATGTTCACTGCAATTTTAAATCCCTTCGCTGCATATCTCTTCAATTCTGCAATCTCTGTTTACCTCTGTACATATTCTCCAAGCTCATTGTAGTTGTGTATCTGCTATATATATTCCTGTTTTATAATTTTATCTCACCAATAAATCTCAAAGTCTCATGCATCAATTAATCATTCAAAAAGGGTCCAAAATCTATCTAATTTGGGCAATCTCTGTTCATTGTGGAGGTTCTACTTCTCGGCTTCAAACCTTTAATAACTTCCGTATAGGCACTCATATGAAGATTCGTTAATATAAACTTTGACCTTGGTTAATAAAAAATCAAAATACTGTGCTCACTTCTTTAACATTAAAACTTTTCAATCACCGACGAATGCATAACGCATATGTATACCTCTCCTTTTTATTCCTTTAACCCGCACATATTAGTCATATATAGTGCATATGTTTAAGTTATATGGTTGATGCCTTATTAATGCATCCCTGCTCTATTAAATAATGTGTGAACTATAATAGTTCCAAAGCTTAAAAATTTATTTTAATCCCAGATAACCATATAACTCGTTACACATAAAAGTCTGGCCCACAACATATATCAAAGCATTTGAATCGATATCAGACATTTTATAATATCAATATCCATAATATAATATGGCCCCCACTCGAATGTTAAGAGTCTTTGTAACAGCCTTTGATTTTCGCTTTCACTAACATTTATAATTAAAATGAAAACTTTGTACCAAAACCCATTTTGTAACTTGTTAAACTCATTGTGTAATGAATATGGCGTAACCTCCAAGGTATGAACCCAGCCAACAATTCATATTAAATTTATCGTCAATGTATCACATTACGTCATATATTACGGTTTTGATTCGAGCCACGACTTATTAAAACTTCTTTTTATCACATCAGTTGTTATAACGTTAATATACGCCTCGACTAAGGTTTAAACCTCAAACAATAACCTATGTAATTGCCTCGGGCCCACAACTTAACAAATATATGTGGTCGATCACAGCAGTTCATTTCCCATTCACATCCAATGGCGCATGTCTTATTGCGCTCCAACCCTTCGATCCTACAACAATCGCACGATTAAACGATATAAAATTTAACTCTCAGAAGCCATGCGATGAACTGGGGCCCAACCTCTTAACGCACCCTTCTCATTTGACGGTGGGAGGCTTATCACGCCGTCTAGGATGATCCGATGACCATAATCCAGTATCGCATTCATTTCACCATCTACAGTTAACGCGCGATAGCCACGCGATGAGAGCGGTTTCTCCAACCTGCTTAATACCACGTGTCAGCTCCTAGCATATATTGTGTTCGAATTGTAAATACAGATTACTGTCTTGAATTAACGTGAAAACCATCGGGTCGGTTCCAAACCCACTGTAACTATTCACAGCGCTCGTGGTTCCTCTCCTTTTCCCTCAGGGTTCCATCGTACTCTTTAACAATGTTTCATTTGTAGCCAGACCACTCCTTCGCAAAATTCTAATGTTTCATTTCAGAACCATGCCATCGCTTCAGAATTCTTGAACCGAGATTAACGTCCCTCCTTATCCACCTCCACACTTCTAACTCAAACCACACGGTCGATGGCATAACCTCGCATATTCTAACGAGTGCAGAATCTCAAAACTCCATTATGGGGCTTCTTCCCGGCACCGTAGATATCCTCTGCCCATTATGAAATTGGCCACACAGGCCAGATTCCCAATACTCAATCACAGTCTCCCCTTTGTCTAACAAAGGTGTGCAGTAACGCCATAACCTCCCATACATCAAAATTCAATTACACAGTTGGCTACAGAGGTCCAAATATTCTCACATACACTATATATATATATATCAGTTCCTCAACGCAGGAATCTAGCCATCCATGAATAAATCAATGTACACATAAGACCAACAGGAATGCACGCATAAGAATAAATAGGTTCTTCATATAAATGAACTTTCTTACAATCTTCTGGTCCTCGGCCAGATATTCAAAGTTAATGGTCTTCTATTCTCCTAATTTTCCTCTCTGGCTTCCTAACACTATGCAGCTCGGTGCAGGTCTCTATGCAAGTCATCGTCAATGAATCAAGAAAAAAAATCATTTGAGGCCTCCACGGGCCGTTCAAGGGATGATACATGTGATCTGTTTCAATAAACAATACAGAGTCTCTCTGAGAAATCGCTCCACTTCTCTGTCTATCTGTCTTAATGAAATTCGTTGATCTTACTGGTCCAACTACTATGGTTTACTGCTTCATTCCTTTGTGCTTCCTCTACTCCTTGACTAATTCTTGTCCTTTTGCTACCTCTGCTAGCTCTCTGCTACCTCCAGTTTCTGTCTTCTGAAGTCACCTGATACAATCGGAGTGCTTCTCTTTTTATCTCCTTTGCCATCAATGACAACATTTCAACATACTTAGGGCCAACAAAGTGCTCTTGGCCGGTTGGGGAACGCCCTGCTTGGGCGACTAGGGGCCTTATTCGGCAAACCAATAGTCATTCACATTTTGTTTGGATGCTTGAATCCAATAGAGGAGTTTTTAGAATATTTTTAGGACTTCTAGATCTCAAGAAGCCACATAGAAGTTTTCTTTGACCCTAGAGACAAGGGGTGCCCCCAGGTGTTGGAGGCGAAATCGAAGCAGTCAGAGGCCAATTTCAACAAACCAATAGTCTATTCTGACTATTTTTTGCATTATAAATCCAATTAATGGATTTTCAAATCCATTTGAAGACTTCTGAAGGTCGAAGATCCATAAGGAATTTTTGGGCAGCCCAAGGCCAACAGTGGATGGAGGCCTGGATTGGGGATCCAATACTCTTTTGGAGGAGATGATCAGTCCATTTTGGAGGTATGATATGTGCTAGATACAATAAGTGAGGTTTCAAGGACAGAAAAATAATTTTGAAGGAGTTAGTGCCATAGAGAAGCTCAGAGAAGCTCAAGAGCACTGACAGAAGGAATCAAGTCTAAGGAAGCCTAGATCTATTTTCAGAGTGATGGCGGCCATGACAGGGAAATAAATGTTATTCTAAACCCATCAGTTCAATTCAGTTAACCATTGGAGTTGAGTTTGTAACTTGTAAAAGAAAATTTTCCATAATCCCAAAGAGCCAAGTCAAGATGACAAGACCTCAAGGAGACGTAGCTCATGATATTTGGGTGAAATCCTAGATTAAATTTTTTGTTATGTGTTGATGTTTATTTTTTGCATTATATGGTTATTTCACAATTTTAATATCAAAAAAAAAAAATGGTCTTAAAGAACTTAAATAGGTAAAAAAAATTACACTTGTTTCAAGTGTAAAATTCCACAAAAGTGAAGTATAAGCTAGATATTTTATTTGTTTAACTGAGTGGGAGGATCTTGAAAAGCATAACAGGCTATCCAACCCATTTTCAGATTAGTTTAGTATCACATCACTAGTTGCTTGCTTGACAGAGCACAAGGTTGCTTGTTTGACTTAAAAGATATTTTAACAGTTAAAGAATTTGACTGTTGCTTGAGTTTTCTAGAGGTGAAGGGAGAGCTACTTCTAGCTAAGTCCAGAAGAGGACAAGAAGGAAGAAGGTCTGAAGGCATCTTCCTTACCCAAAGGACTTCAAGGAAACCCTTGAAGCACAAAAGGGTTTGTTTGCAAAAGGCTGCTTGAAGAAGAGCTTGAATCTACAACCATTTCTTTTAGAAGCTTTGTCAATTTTTTTTGAAATCTTTGTGAATTTTTGTTGAAGTTATTTTGTTCATTTTCATAAGATGACAACTTCTTCAAGTGAGGTTTCAAAATCCTCCTCCTTCACAAGATTCTTCGAAGAAGACATGAAGTGATACTTCTACATCTTGAGGGATATGGTGCAAATTCTGTTTGAAGCTAGAAGAGAAAGCACTAGACTTCATGACTAATTGGTTGCTATGAAGTAAGAAGGAAGAAATTCTTCAAAGAATATGTTAGGTCCCTATAATTTGTTATATTGGCAAGACCAAATAGATAAGGATAATATCAAACCAACTTTGGAGTCCTAGGACCTAGCCTTCCTGGACACAGAGAGGGCTCTCTCTAAATTTGTATAAAATATATGACGTGTATGATTTTAGGATGCTGATTTTAGGCTAGTTAAAATAATAGGGTTTGTTTGTTTTGTTTTGTTTGGTTGGGTAGGTTGTCAAGAAGAACAGATATAGTAAGATAAATTCAAACCATTGGGCTATGGGGTCTGTGAAAGGCTTGAAAAAGACAACAATGAATCAAGGATGTTTCATAGGGCAAGTTAACAAAGCCAAATGGATCTTAGCAGCTTATGTGGATGTAAAATGAACATTAAATTGTGGACATAATAGGTTTAAAGGGAAATTAGGAATCCTTTAACATATACTATAACAAGAAGGGCTTTCAAGTTCACTATGATTAAGAAATAACTAAAGGACAAGGAACACCATAAAATTCTCTGGTCAAACTTCACCAAGTAAACTTAAAAAAAACAATCTAGCAAACCCTACAGAGTAGGGAACTCCTAAATTCTATAGTTATTCACCTTCAGAGAAAGAAAACATGTAAGATAACACATTAGTAATGATTAAAGAGAAGGTAACTCCTAAATTCCTTAATCAAACTATAAAAGACCTTCAAAGTGACTATTGAAGATGAAATAAAGGACAGGGAAAACCATAAACTTCTTCATCCAAACCCTAATTAGTAAACTTCAAAGAAAAGGCCTTAAAAACAATGTTTTAAGCTACACCAAAGGACAGGGCATACCATAAAATTCTTTGGCTTGACTCCATTGAACCATTCTTAAGAAAACAAGCTAAGTGGAACTAGAGAGCAATCAAGAATTCTTCAATAAGACCTAGCAAAGGAAAACATCTAAGAAATAGAAGGCAAACAGTCTTAAGGTGCCTCTAACAACATATCTTAACCTAAATTTTCTGCTCTATTGCATGAGAAAAGATGAAACAGTATGAAAACAGAAGGAAACAATTACTGAATTAGAACAACATAACCATAAACCATGTTCATGAATCCTATGAATATGCTTTCTCCATTGATGCTCAATCCAAGACAAACACAAAGCTCCAAAACCAATTTATTCACAACACCAAGTCTATGTATATTTAGCTCAACAATCAACCAACAACCTAATGAAGATTACATGCAGTATTTAACTACCAAATGAGGAGGTGAAACCTAGCTAGGGTTTCAAATGTCATTCGTTACACATTTAATGTATTTTGACGTTTGAGACCATGCAAGGCCTAGCAAGGCAAAATATCCAAAACTCATTAAATGCAAAAATAACTTCTAACATAACTTCTAAGCTAACTTTGGAGATATTTATCATTAAGGCCTTCAAAATATCTTTTTCAATAACTTCTTATGTCTTTTTTTTACTTTCTGGCAAGGGCACAATGCAAAGGTACAAGGGCACAACATCAAGCCAAAGGCGCAGCGCTAAGGCTAGAAAAATCACATGTTTTGCAGCTGAGTTTTAGAGGCCTTCCTAGTGTCCAAATGAGCTCCATGATAGCTCATTAGAAATCCTATCCTATCTAGTTTCAAAATCTTCCTTTAGTTTCTAGAGTGGTGCCCATTTTCCATGCGAAAAATACATTCTCCCAAGACTGCTAAGGGCATAGTGCCAGTGCTGAAAAAGAGGGCATAAAGGTGATTTTTTGGTGGTTTTTGGCCCTTTTGAGGGACCAATTTTTCTCCAAATGGTCTAAAAAATTATATGGATGATTTACTAGGCATGAAAAACATGAATATTTCAACCATTTTTTATTTGAGTTCCCCAAAAAAGAGCACAACGCTAGTGGCGCTGCACATTTGGCCCAATTTTCTGCAAGCCAAACTACAAAAATTAAAAAATGTGCACCAAGTGCCAAAATTTGGAAATTAGCTTGTTGATCATGGTTGGGATGCTAGGAGGGAAACATCAGAAATAATGTTGAGCTTTTCCTTCTCCTTTTTCTTGGCCAGGGTTTCCTTCAATTTGTTCTTCAACTGCTTGAGCTTGATGTTGTAGACCTTGTTTCTAGTGATGTACTTGTTAGACATGTGTCTGAGCATCTCATTATCTTTGTTTGCCTTATGGAGGAGCTTCTCATGGTGTAGGTTAAATATGTATATCCATACCTCTCTATCACCTTCAACTTCCTTAGCAATATTTTCCTCAAAACTAAGTTTCTTTGCCTCATGTTTTTCCTGCTCTAAAGCTCTCTTAAGACCTCTTCTTTTTGGTCTTGACTTGATAGTTTGAGTATCATAATGGTCAGAGTCATTAGGTGCCATAATTTCCTTACCCTTGATGTCTTGTCTTTTTTCCTTTAGCTGCTCTAACTCCATGAGAACTTGTTTGTCCTTTAGCTACTTGTTCTCTTGTTCTAAGAATGATATGACAAATTGGGCTTTTCCATGTTTTCCTGTAGTTCTTTGATCATGGCATCCTTCTCTTTGACGATTATCTTTGAGGCCTCATGATCATCTTGGTCATCCAAGTCCACCTGTTAAACTCTCTCTCTCACTTGATCATGATGAAGGTCTTCCTTGGCATTTGTGCCTCCATACCATTGTCTTCTTCCTCAGACATGTTAAACTCTGTTTTATAGAATCCTAGGGCTAATGTGAAATGAGATAAAGGGAGGGTAATGAAAAGGCATATTTTGCAAATGAAGGGAATGAGTGAGTGGGTATAAGTGTAGGAAATGAGTGAGGAGGCAAAATAACTCAATTGCAACCCTTAAGCATTGTAATCACTCCTTTTTATGACTAATTTTCTTTAAGGATGATGAAGTAATGGTAAAATAGTAATTTCAAGCTTAAAACTCAGGGTTTATTCTAGGGTTTCACTTCAATTGATTAAGAATTCACCAAATGGCATAAAAAATGGGGCTTATGGTATACACTTACCTCTTATCAATTCTTGGAAGGCTTTGGCAAATACTGGAAGGAAATTTGATGTGATTTGAGTGGTTGGAAAGCTCATAAACCCTCTCTAGCAAGGGTGTAGTGCCAAGCTCCAGGCACGCAGCGCCGGTGCAAACACACAACGCCAAGTGCTGAACATGCAGCACGAGGATGAAAAAACAAAGAACTGTTTTACATACCACTTTTGGAGCTCTTCTCGGTGTCCAAATTGGGCCTAGGATAGCTCGTTGGAAAGATCTTGAAGTCTACTTTCCAAATATACCATTTTTTTCTGATTGGTGTTTTTTTGACCTGTCAAACGTTGATTCACCCAAGACTAGTCAAAAATTTCTTAATGCTGGTGCAGAAATGCAAAGTGAGTGTGCAGACAACTTTTGAAGCCCTTCCTCAACTCCAAATGGAGCTTGTAATAGCTCATTGGAAATATATTCCAGTATAGTTTTCATTTGACTTATCAATCAAGTCATTTGGACACTCCAGCTATGAGAAAACTTGATTTTCCCAAGGTCACTCCAGAAGTGCAACAAATCTCTTGTAACACCTATAAATTTAACATTTGTCCCAAACCATGATACCTGTGTAAAAAATGTAGGAGGTTTTGCTTCCTTTGCCTATGATTGACATGTTGGAGTCCTATGATTTGGCTGATTGGAAAACCAAATTACAAGGCAACATTAAAACCAAGCTTTAGAGCTCTACAATCTAGCCCTCTTAGTCTCAGAGAGGGATCTCTCAATATGTTTGTAAGGATATAGCTTGATTGCTTTTAAGGGTTGATTTTAGGATAGTTATTGAGTGCAATTTTGTTTTTTTTGGTTTCGTTGGTTGGACATGAATGATCTAGGAAGCATAGATAGAAAGGGGAAATATCAGAGCCATTGGGAAATGGAGTCAAGAAGAAGTTATAACAAGCTCAATAAATGGATATGGGATATCAAAGGGAAAATCTAACTTGGCCAGTGGATCTTGGGTTTGGTGGATGAAATGAAATGGACATTAAGGATTTAGAAGGAGAAGTAGAACTAAGGGAAATTAAGAATCCTTAATTATATGTACTTCTCAACAAAGGGACTTAAAACATCATTTGAACATGACGAGGCATTCCATAGATAAGGCTAACCATAAATTATAGAAACCACACTTCATAAAATAAAAATTCCAAGACAAACTTTTCAAATTAAATCTAGGAGTCAAGAAACGCTCTATTTCATCCAACGATTTCACCTTCAAGGAATTTAGAAAACATGAAAGATTCACATATAACTGTATCAATGAAGAGGGAACACCTAAACATCTCTGATTACAATTATAAAGAACTTCAAAACAATTATCTCAGTAAGAACAAAGGGTATGATCAAAACATACCTCTTTGGAAAACCATAAACAATGATACTTTAAAGGGAGACTTCAGAAACAATTTTCAAGTGGCAGCAAGTAAGCAGGGAAAAACCATAAATCATTCTTAAGACCAATTGTTTGAACTATTTCTGAAATAAACAAGCGTAAGGGTTCAAGAGAGCAATTAATAATTCTCTTGAATGCCTCAGCAGAGGAAAACATAAAACGATGGAGAGTAAACAGTTCTAAGGTGCTTCTAGGAGACATTTCTTAGCCTAAAATTTTTACTCTACTGTAGTAAGAAATGATGAAAAAGAATGGAAAACAGGAAAAAACATTAACATATTAGAATACATCACCAACAGCCATGCTCAGGGATCCAATTATAGAGCCTTCTCATTAACAAAACATGTCAAACATCATCAATATTTCAATACTTCAATTTCTTCTTAATCTTAAGCCAAACTATGTACAACTTCAAAGAGTTCGAATGCCAGCCACCAACCCCTAACAAAGAGCTCTTCATAGAGTATTTATAGAAGAATGAAGAGGTGGAACTCTTTTTAGGGTTCAAAATGTTATTAACTACACAGTAAATGCATTCCTAGCCTTGAAAACCACACAAGGCCTAAGGTAGTAATGAGTTGCACTACTTCTCTGTTTAATAACTATGTCTTTACCTCGTGAGGATAAAGTAGGTGAAAAGAGTGGGTTTTAAGGCTTTCCCATGTCTTAAAATAACTGCTCTGACAGTCAAAAGATGTTATGTCAGTGTGATAACTGTCAGAGTGTCTTTGTAGGTGAAAATCAGGCCACAAGTGGCTTTAGATATTTTGATGAATTAACTGCTCTGTCCTGATGTGGTCAAGGCTGCTTTAGCCTAATATTTCCTTTGATTTCATCATTAAACTGTGTTAAGGCCTGATCTCACTTTTTTCCTTCATAATTTCACTATGTTGTCTTTATCTATAATCTGCATGGTTTAAGTCTTTTAATTTCATGCTTTTGACTTAACCTTTAAACTTTAATCTCTCTGATACTCTTCACTAATCTTCACTGTTTCTTCCATTTTGCTGGTGTACAGGTGGCTTTCTGCGCTGGAGTGTTTTGAATGAATGGTTGATGCTCATGGAAAATCGCCTTAAATGTGGAATAAAACCTTTCTTATCCCTTTTCTGCATTGTTTTGAGCCTTCGAGGATCGTCATCCTTGGCTCTTTGTCACTTTGCTTGACTATGGGAGAGCCTGCACATTAACCCGCCATTAAAACCTGCAAATAAACATTAAAAACATTATGAAAACCTGCGTTGTGGATTTAAACTACTTGCAGAAGCTGTTTTGGGGTAGGAGGAGCAGTTGCAGAGGAAGGGATAATGCATGAGAGGAAGGGTCCCACACGCGGAACCAAGAAAAATCCACAAAAAATTTGAATTTGGCACGGAAATGGAGGATGGTTGTTTTGCGAAACCAGAGGTGGTTTTCGCATGTGGGCTAAGTGGTAAGTCATTTTAGTCATTATGGACACGATATGGTTGATTGGATGACACCTGTCCACCCCAATATTTCCTGTTTCGCGTTGATTTTAAGTGTTAAATCATTTCGGCGAGATGCACGCGAAAACGATCGTGGGCTGTCAAATCTAGGAGCTCTAGATCAACGGTGGAGAATGGAGTGCGATGGGGGGAAACTTCTCGGTGGAAGGGGATGGTGGAGGAAAAGTGGCGCGCAAATATTGGACGGCGGGAGGAAAGTGGAAGGTGGGCCAGCGAGGTGTTTATCGGTGGGATCTGCGGCAACCGTTAGATTAGTTGAGATCTACTATGGAGATATAATATGGGGGAATGAATGAATATGTCTGAGGATCAGGAGGATTGTTCAATGGGAGGAGCGAATGAGCACCGTTGGTTCGGATAGATCGACGTTCAAGATCTATCGTGGAGGGGGTGAATGGAAAGGGGTGGAAGTTTGAAAATAAAAAGGGAAGGGGACTTAAAAGGCGGAGAATGGTCATGTGGGGGAGAAGAAGGACTGGGAGCTAAGGTGGAAAGGGGTAGGGACTTAGCACCTGGTTATGGGCGTTGGGTCATATGAAGAAAAGGGCGGATGGTTTAAGCCAAAAGGCACTTAAGGCCTTATGTCAAACATGGGCAGATAATAGGCCTAAAAGAGGGTTTTTTAAGCTTTTTTAAGAATTCTGATAGGGTTAGAAAAGGGTGCTTTAAACCATATAAGTTAGTTTTGATGGTTTATAAGGGTTTTAGAAGGTTTTTTAGGGAAATGAAGGGTAAATGAGAAGGGGAAAGAGGGGATTTTCAGAGGGAAAAGGACTAATAGAAAATAGGGGTAGAAATGATAAGATGAGGGAATGAAATATAGGAAAAGTGATGGGAATAGCCTGAAAACAACTTCCTTTGGATCAGAAGGATGACTTGGAGGTTTTGAAGTGAAAACATCAGTGAGGTCAGATTGCTTTGGACAGAGAGGACAACTAGGCTTTAAGAACTAACATATTAGCTTGAAATTGTTTGTTGAAGGCTACAGACTGATTCTAGCCATCATTAGGTATAACAGAAATTATAGATGGCTAACAATGACTCCACTTGGGGAGGACATCTTTCCCTTTAGGTGTCTAGAACCTCAGTTTATCAATCTCTGGCTTTTAGTAGACTAGTGCCTTATCCATTGGGCATAATTTATTTGTTTTCTTGCTGATTTTATTTGCATTTTGACAATTCTTCAATGACCTGTAGCATGAAAAAATCTCTAAGACAACACCTCTACCTACCCACACCTATTTTTCCTAGCATTTTTTATTCTCTTGAGTGCACTTGGACTAGCATCTATTTTACATATTATTTTTTAAAACAGAAAGATAAAACTATCTAATTCTACCCTTGTTTCTTCCAAGAGTCCATATTAAACAGTTGGACTCTAAAAGCTTCTCTACCTAATCTACTATCTGTCAAGATTAAACTGTTTGAAAGATCTGCATTCTCTACATTCTAAAATAGAAATTTAGACACAGAAAAACCAGGATTAAACAGTCTGATTTGCTGTAGTGTCTATGGCATAAGAAACCAGTTACACATAGACCTTGTTTTCAGAAAAATGAAACAAAAATTGGAAGAATTGAGATCTGAGAATAGTAAGCATCCTTCCCTTCTTTTTCAGCTCTGATTTTGATCTTTTGAGCTGTCCTCTTCTTCTTTTCCTGGTTCAAGTTTTTAACATATTAGAACCAACGTCTTCTTTTCTTTGACTCGAGTTTTGAGCTTGTTAGAGCCATCCTTTTCTTTCTTTTCTTTGGTTCATATTTTGAGCATGTTTGAACCATTATTTATTCTATCCTAATCTACTATACTGATAAGCCAAGATTAAACAGTTTGGAAAATATTCTTCACTAACCTATCAACAGTAAATTGAAATCTATGTAGTCATGATTAGGCTGTATGACTAAATAGCAGTGTTTTCTTTTAGTAGTGGCATTTAAGCTTGCACACTTTCAGACTCTCTTTCTTTTTTTTGGTATGGGGTTGTACCTTTCTTCTTTTAATTTGCTCTCTTCTCTTTCTTCTATTGTTTTTGTATTTTTTTTAATTTTTCTTTCAAAGAAAAAAACAAAAAACTAACTAAATGCTCACAGGCTGAGCTTTATTGACATTCCTACCTAATATAATCTAACTTGGAAATCTCTGTTGTTTTATATGATACAATAGTGCCATTGCAACCAGTTAAGCAGTAACAAAAAAGGGTAGAAAATCTGACTGCTTGTCAGAGATAACCACAGGGTACTTTGAATGTGGGTCTTTAAAACCAAGGACACCATTAGTGGTGACCACTCCTAATGTATATGGCTCTTGCAAAGGATCAATGCTTGGTAACTTGAGCCAATCAGGGCCTCCATGTACTCTGCTACAAGATCAACAAAAACATGATGTAAACTTTCTTCTTTTAAGCCTTCCATGACTGGTAGGCTATTTTCATTCTTGACAGCTTTAATCACTGCATCTTTAGTGTGTCTCTTGAAAGCACAATCATCCTTTTCCTGCACATCAAAAGGCAGTGAAATTTCTTCTTGCTTTGGGGGAGGGAGACTTTCCAAAAATGCTCTGGGGTCCCTGAATTGGTATGACTGATCTTGTGAATTCAACATTTCAATTTTGGTTTAATATATTTCAACCACCAAGTCTAGGAAAATTTTCTTAATCTCAAGTTTAGCATTGAATTTTGAGCTGAGAAGGACAGCCTTTGGAAGGTCCTCACATTTAAGTTCTGCCAGCTCATAACGAAACTCTGCTATGAAACTTTACTGCATTTTTCCAAATTGCTCAGAGTCTTCTATTAGTGGAGTGATTTTTTCTTTGCTATGTTGGGGTGAGGAGTGGCCACTATGTTGATTTTAGACTGATAGAAAAGAAAAGTCAGCTAGGTATGACAATCTTTAGAGGAAAAATAGTCTTTAACAAAGAAAAATTAATCCTCAAAGTTTCCTTGACTGAGTATGAGTGATGTTATGATAGAATGGGTTTCCCAGTGGAGTCTTTAGGTCTATTGAGAGTTGTGGAGTCGCCAGGTGGATGATTTCAAATGTTTTAATACGAGTTTTTGTCCACCATCAGCAATTGAGTACCAATCTAAGGATGTTGTGGGTCTTCTAAGCTCTTAAGAATGTCTAAGATGAAATTTACCCAGAAGTCCCACCATGATCACCAAAATGTTGGGGTCCTGTGATTTGGATGATTGGAAAACCAAATGACAAGGTGACATTCAAACCAAGCTTTAGAGCTCTAGGATATAGCCCTCCTAGTCTCAGAGAGGTATCTCTCAATATGTTTGTAAGGATATAGCTTGATTGCTTTTAAGGGTTGATTTTAGGATAATTATTTAGTGCAAGTTTGTTTTTTGGGGTTTGGTTGGTTGGACATGAATGATCTAAGAAGCATAGATATAAAGGGGAAATATTAGAGCCATTGGGAAATGGAGTTGAGAAGAAGTTATAACAAGCTCAATCAATGGATATGGGATATCAAAGGGAAAATCTAGCTTGGCCAGTGGATCTTGGGTTTGGTGGATGAAATGAAATGGACATTAAGGATTTAGAAGGAGAAGTAGAACTAAGGGCAATTAAGAATCCTTAGTTATATGTACTTCTCAACAAAGGGGCTTAAAAAATCATTTGAACATGAAGAGGCATTCCATAGACATGGCTAACCATAAATTATAGAAACCACACTTCAGCAAATAACAATTCCAAGACAAACTTTTCAAATGAAATCTAGGAGTCGAGGAACACTCTATTTAATCCAAATATTTCACCTTCAAGGAATTTAGAAAACATGAAAGATTCACATATAACTGTATCATTGAAGAGGGAACGCCTAAACATCTTTGATTACAATTATAAATACCTTCAAAATAATTATCTCAGCAAGAACAAAGGGTATGATCAAAACAGACCTCTTTGGCAGACTGTAAACATTGATACTTTAAAGGGAGACTTAAGAAAAATTTTCAAGTGGCAGGAAGTAAGAAGGGAAAACCATAAATCATTCTTGAGACCAACTGTTTGAACTATTTCTGAAATAAACAAGCATAAGGGTTCAAGAGAGCAATTAAGAATTCTCTATAATGCCTCAGCAGAGGAAATGATCCGGATTTATGCAGGAACGCAATAGAATAAACATATAACCATAAATACAGAGATGCAGCGGAAATAACACTTCATTTCATTAATATCAAAGAACTGAAATTTGCTTACAGACAGAATGGAAATAAAACTAGCTAGGGCACTGGTAGCTATCTCTCAGAAGAGATGTGGCGGCTACAGGCCTCTGAACTGAGTTACAATGAGGCTCGAGGGCCTATTTATCATTTAGAAACAATGGGAAATCCTAAACAGCCAAAACCCCAACCCTAGGAGATGAAGCGCCAAAACTATGGGCCCCGTTTGGGTAAATTGGTGTTTCAACTTCCCAGGGGCGTAACTTTGGCATACGATCTTCGTTTGACGCGTACCATACCTCGTTAGAAAGATCTATCCGAGGACTACAACGGAACGAGCAACATTTTATCCATGGACCTGATGTTAAGCTCTGCTTTCCTGCCGCTTAGGGCCTCTGGGAAACGTTCTAGAAGTTTAGGACCAAAAATCGTTAAAATAGAAAACTGGTCTTTTGGTCTAAACCTAAAAACTAACACAATGGTGGAGCCCCAAGTGGAATAGGTAGGTGACCACCAATATCCACCTGGATCATTCCTCCCCCCTTAGGAAGCAATGGTCCCCATTGCGTTAAGTTCCTCCATGAGATGAGGAAATTCCTGCTGAACTTGGTCCCTGGTGAACCACTTTCCTTGGTGCAGGAGTTGGCCAGCTTTGACAACCCGATATAGTTGGATCTTCTGCTGGCGAGTGTTCTTGATTTGTATGTCCATGATACAATCTGTGGTGGCCTGTTCCATGCAGTCTGGATTTAACTCTGTTGGTGTGAGTTGTTCTGTAATGTCCGAGGTGTCCAGTAGAGGTGGGAAGTAAGGACGAAGGCGATCCACATTGAAGACTGGGTGCAGACCAAGGAATGGTGGAATACTGAGCTCGAAGGCATTGTTCCCTACAGCCTTGGTGATGGTGTACGGCCCATATCGGAGCGGGCGAAGCTTGCGGTGGGGCCCAGTGAGGCGCTCCTTCTTCAAATGTAGCCATACTTTTTCACCCACCTGGAAGTTGTGTGGCACCCGGTGTTGATCATGGCGTTGCTTGTAATTGGCATTGGCTCTATCCAATATATCATGAACCTATTGGCAGATGTGTTGAATGCGCTCGATGAAGCTACTTTCTTTGTCAACTTCAGACTGGACATGAGCTGAATTGGCCTGAGCAGCTACAAATGGCATGGCTACGTCAATGGGACATAGTGGCTGGAATCCCAAGCCCACCTGAAAGGGGCTATGGCTGATTGAACTGTGGAGAGCCCGATTATAACTATGTTGTACATAGGGGAGGCTCTCGTCCCATGTGCGTGGATGCTTTGAATTGTACATGCGCATAATGTGTACAATCATTCTGTTGACGACCTCTGTCTGGCCATCTGTTTGGGGATGGAAAGCTGTGGACTTGGTGAGCTTGGTATCCAAAATCGACCAGAGGCTGGACCAAAATGTGCTGAGGAACCTGCTATCCCGATCTGATATGATAGACTGTGGGATCCCAAAGTGCACCCACACTCGTTCAAAGAAGAGTTTAGCAATGGCTTCTGCTATGATATTCTTCTTGCAGGCCGCCATAATGGCCATCTTCGAGAATCTGTCGATGACCACAAAAACACAGTCATTTCCCTGCTTAGTAGAAGGCAGGCCCGACATGTAATCCATGGAGATGGATTCCCAAGGTCGACTAGGGGTAGGTAGAGGAGCATATAGGCCTTGCTTCTTGATGGTCGGTTTGGCAATGGCACAAGCAGTGCAGGATCTGATGTGCTTCTCGACATCCTTTCGAAGGTTCGGCCAATAGAAATACTTCTGCAGGATTGCTACTGTTTTCTCGACCCCGAAATGCCCAGTGACTAGACTGTAGTGTGCTTCCCATATCATCTTGGAACGCTCGCTTGAAGGAACACAAAGGTGTCCCATGTGACATAAAAGTGCATCTTGGAGGTGAAAATTTGGAACTTGCGTACCCCCCAAGAGTGCCTTGTAATTTTGGCTGAATTCTGGGTCACTCTCATAGAGAAGCGGCCAATCAGAAGTCTCGTGCCCACAAGAGTTGAGCACAGTGGTGAGCGCCACGATCGGTGGTCGGCTGAGGCAGTCTGTAACATGATTGGTGCTACCCTTCTTGTACTTGATGTTCAAATGAAACTGTTGCAGATATGTGGACCACTTCTGATGGCGATCATTCTGCAACTTCCCTTGTGTCTGTATGAACTGCAGGGGCCGGTGGTCTGTGTGGATGATTGTTGCCTTCCCCAAAATGTAATGCTTCCATTACTCCACAAGCCACAATGGGAGCAATTTTCATATGTGGGGTGTTAGAGTCCCCCTTGGCAGCCTCTTCCTTCCTTCAGTTGATCAAACATGTTTACAAAGTGGATTTTTAAGGTGTCAAGGTCAAATTTTAATATTTCAATGAGTCTTCACAAAATTTAAGTCTAGGCATTAGTCTAGGTCAGAACACTCCTTCCAGAGTTGTCCAAATGTCGGTCCATGTCACCATTCAGCTGAGTGTACCATCATTCAGAGGTTTTTCATCATCATGTCAAGTTCCATTGGGTCATTTTACAGCTTGTTCATGCTTCAGTTGTGCCTAGGTAAGGTCCATTTCCCTCTCCTAGGGTTTTGGAGGTAATTTCTCTTGGATGGTCAAATCATTAGAAAAACTTGTATTCTGATGTTCACACACCTTCCCCTATCCTTAATATACCTCATTAAACACTTCCCATCACTGAGATCCCCCAAATTCCTCATTTTTGCACAAACCCTAGTTTCTTGCCACAACTTGGCAATTTTCTAGGCTAGGCCTGTGTTTTGCCCTTTTGGACCCCTTCCCCTCACTAAATCTCTGTGATTCCACTTTCCCCTGCTTCCTAACATCCCTCCCTACTTCCCAAAATTTCCCCAAGAATTTAGAAGCCCTTTATCCCCTTCATTTCGCTTCATTTCGACAAAATTCCTTGTTTCACACATCGGGGTAAGTTTCACTCAAAAGATGTTTCAGAGCAATCAAAGATGAATTTTGGAAAACGGAGAGAGGTTTTTGTCCACAACATCCCAAGGAAGAAAAACCTCCTTCACTTTTTACACAGGTATCATGGTTTTAGAGAAATGTCAAAAATATCGTTGCCTCAGGAGAATTGAATGCACCTCTGAAGTGACCTTGGGAAAATCAAGATTTATCCTAGCATGTTTGGCTAAATGACTTGCTTGATGAGTCAAAGGATAACTAGACAGAAATAAATTTCCAATGAGCTATCATGAGCTCAATTTGGAGTTGAGGAAGACCTTCAAAAGTTGACTGCAACAGCGCTCTGCCTTGAGGCAGCCTCATTCTGCTCATTTTGACTAGTGTTGGGAGATTTGGTTTTTGACAGGGTACATGAAATCCAAATTGCATAATTCCACTTGTTTTGGAAAATATACTCCAAGAGCTTTCCAACGACCTATCACACGCCTGATTTGGACACCGGGAAGGCCTCCAAAAGCTTCCTGCAAGAGGCATGCGACCCACTTGAAGTGGATGCGACCCACTTGAGATGGATGCGACCCACTTGAAGTGGTTGCGACCCACTTAAATCAGAACCCAGAAAATTCATTTTTTGCGCCCAGATTCGATTCTAATCGACTCCAAAAGCTTCCAAACAGGTTTTAATCATTGTTCAATGGATTTTTAGCATGATTATGATATTATTGATGTTGGGAAAGAGGCCATGTTGGGAGAAGAATCTATAAACCCTATATTCATTTCAAAATTCACTCCATAGGGTTTGAGAAGTGATGTTGGTCATTTGAAATTGGTGTCAAAACCTGCATTTATCAAAACACTCTTATGCCATTGTTGTGTATGCTTTATCACTGCTGTCATTATATTATTTCCCTCACTGCTGAGATCACTGTTATTATACCACAGTCCCATTTTTATGCCACTATTTCACATCCTTCATTTCCTTTGTTCCCATGTGGTAAAACCCTAAATCTATCACTTGTTATCCCTTCCCTCCATTGGAAAAATTTTGATGGCTACAATATTCAAACATTATGCCTTAGATTTCATTTACATTTTGTTATTTCACCTATTCCCATTCCCAAAAATCCTCACTATCACTATTTTCCCATATCACTTGCAAATTGACCATATCCCTAAACCCCTCAAACAGTGGTTGTCCCCACACTTGACAGTACTTTATCACTGTGGTTTTTCCCATAGCACTGTATTACATGTGTGACATTCATTGGGTTTTGAACAAACATTAAGACTTTGCCTTCACTGCACCTATATGAGCATCCATATTGCAAATATCTTGTTCAAAGCCATGTCAGAGACGGATTCAGTTTATGAGCAAGAATATGAGCAGGACAGTGACTCAACCGTTGAGGTTGATGTACTGAGATGGAGCATAGCAGTGCGCCAGTAGTGGTAACATATCAGAGAGGCCACGGAGCTTTGTTTGCAGCTTCACGATGAGTACTATCTCCACCCGGGGTGGAAGGGGTATCGTTGACTTCATCAGCAGCGCGAGTGCTATCTCCACATGGCGTGGAAGGGGTCTCGCCTTCTTCATCAGTGCAGGTACATTCATAGGTTCAGGACAGAGACAAGGACATGCTTCGTCACATGAAAGGCCATTATTGGGCTCGCATGCATGTCTGCAAAGCGAGAATGAAGATTCTGAAGAGGAGGTTGAGCGAAGCACTAAAACGGCGGAAAAGGCTTGATCCACTCCGGATTTTGGCCGATGCTTCGATGGCTGGGCAAGATACATGATGGAGGGTCTTCACTCCGAATTTGAGCAAATTCGGAGAAATTTTTGACATTTTGAAATTTTTGGTCTCAAAAACAGGTTTTTCAGTTAAGTGGGTCTCGCACTCATATGCTCACTTTTTTTCGGGACACTTGCTGAAGGAAATTTTTGCATTTTTGGATTTTTCATGGTAAGTTACACATCCTCAGACATTACCTAAGCATTTCATCAGATTCTGGATGGTCAAAGAGCTCAAAAACACCATGAAAACCACCTTGCTGCCACCTTTTGCACCAGCAGGAAGTACTTCTGGGAGAAAGAAGCTTTGGAGGGTCAAATGAGCTCCAAATTGGGAAATTCCACTTGGGTTGGATATTCAACATCCAGGGCTTTCCAACGAGCTATCATGAGCTCAATTTGGATGCCGGGAAGTACTTCAAAATCAGGCTGAAAGTTATGCGACCCACTTGGCTCAAATGCGACCCACTTAAATTTTTGCTGAATTTTCAACTGCCAGCTCAGATTTTCGGCTAGTTTGGACCAGTTTTGCTTGTGGATGAAATTTTTAGGTTTTCATGATGTAAATTGATGGTTGGCATGTAACTTTGGCTTATTTTTATCTAGTCTAGAAGATTCACTCTCAAAAAAGTGAAAATCATGTAAACGAATCAATTTCCACTCTTTTAGAGGCAAGTTGTTAGCTGCCTAGATTTTAGTTCCTTGATTAGAATTTGGTTGAAACTGACCCCTGAAGGAGGAATTCGACCCCTAGAGGTGTGGGAAGGGGTTAGGATGATCTATATAATGTAATTTCTCAATCATTTTCAGAGGTTGGAGAGGTTGGACTCTTGGGAGACTTTTGGCACCATTGTACATATTTTTCATATTTTTGCTAAGGAAAGATCAGAGGTTTTGCGGCACTTGTTGGGATCCTTGTGGTGTTTTTTTCTTGATGGTGTTTTCTCTCTGTTTACTGTAAGTTCTTCATGTTTAATGTATGCCATTCCTTTCATATTCTTCTGAACTAAATTGAATGAGTAGATGAGGTTGAATCCATCGTTTACCGTGCTCTGCCTTTGAATTCATTTAGTTCTATATGTTTTCGACTGTTTGAAGAGGATCCAAGTTCTTCTTTGCCCTCTTCAGCTCCTCGTCGGTCTGATCTGTCCGTATATCTAATTCAAAGCATCAAGACAGTCACCTACCTCGCCCCAACTTGAAATCTGCAAAGGTCTGACCTTATCCCCGGACCCAAAATTTGTTTTCCCATTTCTCCAGCGAAAACCCAAAAACCAAAAAATCAAACATACCTATCTCTTTACTAGCCTAAAATCAGTTCTTATTGTAAGTCATCTCGCATCCTATTGCTCATTTTCTCGAGATTGACGGAGAGAGCCCTCTTCTGTCCTCGTAGGGCTAGCTACGAGGCTGAGCGTGGTTTGATGTAGCCTTGAGTTTTACTTCATTTCAGCCTGAGGTAGATTTGAGTGCTAACATAGTGGCGACCATACTGGGGAGAAACTCAAAACGTTTGCTTGTTATAGACGAAGTCTGAAGTCACGCCAGGTAGCCTTCGAAACGCTGTTGCTATGCATCAGCGAAGTAGATAAACGCTGCTTCAGTCGATCTCCGGTTTAACTTGTAATCGTAGCACTTAACTTATAAATTGCCCCAGTACGTGTATCAAGTTCAGATCTGATCGTTGATGGTGAACAACGGTCAGACATCGCAAGGCTGAAATCATTCACCTGGCGACTTCATTCACTGAACAAATCCAGAAATCGATGCTTCATGGTGACTTCACTGCAGGGAGATCAGTAGTTGTGAGATTTTCAAGATGGACAGAATCACAAGAAGATATGCTCCCATGAGCCGAGATCACATTCCAGGTTTTCCGAATAAGATGCCCAAGGTAGATTGGTCCAGGAATCTGCCTACTTTTAACGATGATGGTAAGAAAGATGCTGCTTTACATCTGATTAGATTTCACATGCATATTCGCAAGTTGAAGGTGGCTTTTCCTGAAGATTGTTTGATGAAGATATTCCTGGCCACCCTGGAAGGTGAAGCCCAATCTTGGTATGAAAATTTGCCGCTGGCCTGTATGTATTGTTTAAAGGATTTTCATGCCCTGTTCATTGAAAGATATCAAGTATCTTATCCATCATTAAATTTAGTTCATGACTGTTGCAAACATGCTTCTACTTTTATTGAAAGCCTTCAGAAATATTATGAAGATGATAATTTCATGGATGATGAGATCATGGAAGCATTGTATGAAAACCCATTTCAGCAGCATAAAGACGATCATGAGAATTTGCAGCAGGATCAAGATCTTAGTGTGGTAAAAGATGAAGGAATTTTGCATCTTGATAGTGAACATGAATTACATGAAATGGATCAGCAGTATGAGGAAAATTTGTATACTCCTTCACTTGAAATCAATGAAGACAATCACTGTTTGAGCAAAAGAAAACAAAAGGTATTATCTCCTCTGTCTGAAGATGAGATAGATCAACTATTGAAAGGTCATGTTCCAGATCAAGTTAACACAGATCTACAGTGTGCACATGGTAAAGAAAGTGATGGTGGAACTTCTTCCTTTTCTGAAATGGATGACAGTCCTGTAAGCAGCTTTATAGATCAGCAGGTTGAAGATGTCTATATGGTTGAAAGAGATGAAAGAGAAAGTGTCATTTCAGATCTGTCCATGGAAGAAGACAGCGTGCAGGAAAGTCAAGTTTCAAATGCAGATTGTGATAATGTCCACTCAGTCATATCAGATCCAGATTCAGATTGTAATGACCAAGCATACCTTGTACCGAATCCTGAAAAGGAGAGTTTTACTGTTGAGATCATAGACAAAATTTTTGATTCAAATGTTGTCAGTTCATCAGAACAGAGTCTTCATAAAGAGGTAATCCAATCAGTTGATGTACGACAAGATGGGATCTTCATTCAAGTAAGTGAAACAGTTCGTTTGGATGAATTTATGGTAGATGCTAGAAATGTCATGTTTGGGTATCAAGAATCAGCTGAAGTTTCTTTCCTTATGATTGATGACTATAATGAAAATCCGGCTGTCCTATCATATGAAGATGACCTATCATACTTTCAGAGTACAAAAGATCAAAACATTCCGGATTGCCTTTCATTTTCTTCATATGTCTCATGTGTTGAAATGTTTTCTCAAAAAGAGATCTGCTCATCTACATGTTCAGAGTTTCTTGAAGCCCAGGAGCATACTTTTACTGAAGTACATGATAAAGACAGATCAGAAGCAGGAGAAAAAGACACCTTGTTTCTTCAGCAGGAGGTAAATCTTCATGTTTTTCAGGATCCAATGGCAGATTTGTTACAGTCAGCAGTGAAAGTGATTATTGCAGTGTTCAGTGATGAAGGAGATCATGGTCAGCTATGTTTTTGGATGCCCAGTTATCAGTTTGTATTGTTGACCAGGAGATCTGATCAGAAGAATCAGTCAAGAAGCCATCTGCTTGACTGGTTACATTGGAAAGCCAATTATACATGATTGTACATATTTCATTAGTATGCAGGTGGTTGTCATCATGATTCCAAATCTTGATGGACTGCTGCCTTTTTTCCAAAAGCTTTGTAAATTCTTGTTTTAAGTCAGTCATGAGTCATTTGTGTTTGGTCTGTTGAGTCAGTTTTTTCAAGTTATTTCAGTTTGCCATCGAGTCGGTTTGAGTCAAGTTTCAGTCAGTTTTCAGTCAAGTTTTCATTCAATAAATGTGTCAAAGGTTTTGTGTTATCCGTTCAAATAATGATTCCATCGCCCAATGGATGAAGGCACTGGTCTGCTCTCCCAAAGATCTGCCGTTCTTGGCACCTCCAAGGAGCTACCATCCCCATTGGAGCCAATGTTAGTGTCAGCCTTTGTAGCCTTCCTTCAGTGATAAAACATGCTCTTACAAAGAGATTTTAAGGGGTCAAGGTCAAATTTTGTCATTTCAATGAGTCTTCAAGCAAAATTTGGTCACTAGGCATTAGGTCTAGGGTTTGCTTTCACTCCTTCCAAAGTTGTCCAAGTGTCAGTCCATGTCACCATTCAGCTGCGTGTACCATCATTCAGAGGGTTTTCATCATCATGTAAAGTTCCATTGGGTCATTTTACACCTTGTTCATGCTTCAGTTGTGCCTTGGTAAGGTCCATTTCCCTCTCCTAGGGTTTTGGAGGTAATTTCTCTTGGATGGTCAAATCATTAGAAAAAATTGTATTCTGATGTTCACACACCTTCCCCTATCCTTAATATACCTCATTAAACACTTCTCATCACTGAGATCCCCCAAATTCCTCATTTTTGCACAAACCCTAGTTTCTTGCCACAACTTGGCAATTTTCTAGGCTAGGCCTGTGTTTCGCCCTTTTGGACCCCTTCCCCTCACTCAATCTCTATGATTCCACTTTCCCCTGCTTCCTAACATCCCTCCCTACTTCCCAAAATTTCCCCAAGAATTTAGAAGCCCCTTATCCCCTTCATTTCGCTTCATTTCGACAAAATCCCTTGTTTCACACATCGGGATAAGTTTCACTCAAAAGATGTTTTAGAGCAATCAAAGATGAATTTTGGAAAAATGAGAGAGGTTTTTGTCCACAACATCCCAAGG
Organism: Pinus albicaulis; assembly: GCA_034641835.2. Classification (NCBI taxonomy): domain Eukaryota; kingdom Viridiplantae; phylum Streptophyta; class Pinopsida; order Pinales; family Pinaceae; genus Pinus; species Pinus albicaulis. Next base: position 1,240,977,257 of record CM076578.1, read on the forward strand.
AAGAAAAACCTCTTTCACTTTTTACACAGGTATCATGGTTTTAGAGAAATGTCAAAAATATCGTTGCCTCAGGAGAATTGAATGCACCTCTGAAGTGACCTTGGGAAAATCAAGATTTATCCTAGCATGTTTGGCTAAATGACTTGCTTGATGAGTCAAAGGATAACTAGACAGAAATAAATTTCCAATGAGCTATCATGAGCTCAATTTGGAGTTGAGGAAGACCTTCAAAAGTTGACTGCAACAGCGCTCTGCCTTGAGGCAGCCTCATTCTGCTCATTTTGACTAGTGTTGGGAGATTTGGTTTTTGACAGGGTAAATGAAATCCAAATTGCATAATTCCACTTGTGTTGGAAAGTAGACTCCAAGAGATTTCCAACGACCTATCACACGCCCGATTTGGACACCGGGAAGGCCTCCAAAAGCTTCCTGCAAAATGCACTATGTGGCAAGAGGCATGCGACCCACTTGAAGTGGATGCGACCCACTTGAAATGGATGCGACCCACTTGAAGTGGTTGCGACCCACTTAAATCAGAACCCAGAAAATTCATTTTTTGCGCCCAGATTCGATTCTAATCGACTCCAAAAGCTTCCAAACAGGTTTTAATCATTTTTCAATGGATTTTTAGCATGATTATGATATTATTGATGTTGGGAAAGAGGCCATGTTGGGAGAAGAATCTATAAACCCTATATTCATTTCAAAATTCGCTCCATAGGGTTTGAGAAGTGATGTTGTTCATTTGAAATTGGTGTCAAAACCTGCATTTATCAAAACACTCTTATGCCATTGTTGTGTATGCTTTATCACTGCTGTCATTATATTATTTCCCTCACTGCTGAGATCACTGTTATTATACCACAGTCCCATTTTTATGACACTATTTCACATCCTTCATTTCCTTTGTTCCCATGTGGTAAAACCCTAAATATATCACCTGTTATCCCTTCCCTTCATTGGAAAAATTTTGATGGCCACAATATTCAAATATTATGCCTTAGATTTCATTTACATTTTGTTATTTCACCTATTCCCATTCCCAAAAATCCTCACTATCACTATTTTCCCATATCACTTGCAAATTGACCATATCTCTAAACCCCTCAAACAGTGGTTGTCCCCACACTTGACAGTAATTTATCACTGTGGTTTTTCCCATAGCACTGTATTACATGTGTGACATTCATTGGGTTTTGAACAAACATTAAGACTTTGCCTTCACTGCACCTATATGAGCATCCATATTGCGAATATCTTGTTCAAAGCCATGTCAGAGACGGATTCAGTTTATGAGCAAGGATATAGACAGTATGATGACTCAGATTGAGGTTGATGTCTTGAAGATGGAGCATAGCGGTGCGCCGTGGTGGTAACATATCGAGAGGCCCACGGAGCTTTGTTTGCGGCTTCACGGTGAGGGAACTATCTCCACCGGGGTGGAAGGGGGGTGGAAGGGTCTCGTTGACTTCTGCAACAGCCCAGCGAGTGCTATCTCCACATGGCATGGAAGGGGTCTCGCCTTCTTCATCGGTGCGGTACATTCATAGGTTCAAGACGGGGAACAAGGACATGGCACGTACATGAAAGGCCATTATTGGGCTCGCATGCATGTCTGCAAAGCAAGAATGAAGATTCTGAAGAGGAGGTTGAGCGAAGCACTAAAATGGCGGAAAAGGCCTGATCCACTCCGGATTTTGGCCGATGCTTCGTTGGCTGGGCAAGATACATGATGGAGGGTCTTCCCTTCGAATTTGAGCAAATTCGGAGAAATTTTTTACATTTTGAAATTTTTGGTCTCAAAAACAGGGTTTTCAGTTAAGTGGGTCTCGCACTCATATGCTCACTTTTTTTTGGGACACTCGCTGAAGGAAATTTTTACATTTTTGGATTTTTCATGGTAAGTTATGCATCCTCAGGCATTACCGAAGCGTTTCATCAGTGCAGCGGATGGTGGAGAAGCTCAAAACACCATAAAAACCACCTTGCTGCAACCTTTTGCACCAGCAGGAAGTACTTCTGGGAGAAAGAAGTTTTGGAAGGTCAAATGAGCTCTAAATTGGGAAATTCCACTTGAGTTGGATAGCCAACATCCAGGGATTTCCAACGAGCTATCATGAGCTCAATTTGGATGCCAGGAAGTACTTCAAAATCAGACTCAGAAAATTATCTGAACCACTTGGCTCAAATGCGACCCACTTAAATTTTTGCTGAATTTTCAACTGCCAGCTCAGATTTTCGACTAGTTTGGACCAGTTTTGCTTGCGGATGGAATTTTTGGGTTTTTATGGTGTAAATTTATGTGTGGCATGTAAATTTGGCTTATTTTTATCTATTCTAGAAGATTCACGCTCAAAAAGGTAAAAATCATGTAAATGGATCAGTTCCCACTCTTTTAGAGGCAAGTTGTTAGCAGCCTAGATTGTAGTTCCATGATTAGAATTTGTTGAAACTGATCCCTGAAGGAGGAATTCGACCCCTAGAGGTGGGGAAGGGTTAGGATGATCTATATGATGTAATTTCTCAATCATTTTCAGAGGTTGGAGAGGTTGGACTCTTGGGAGACTTTTGGCACCATTGTACATATTTTTTTTCATATTTTGGCTAAGGAAAGATCAGAGTTTTTGCGGCACTTGTTGGGATCCTTGTGGTGTTTTGTTCTTGATGGTGTTTCTCTCTGTTTGCTGTAAGTTTTTCATGTTTAATGTATGCCATTCCTTTCATAGCTTCTGAACTAAATTGAATGAGTAGATGAGGTTGAATCCATCGTTTACCGTGCTCTGCCTTTGAATTCATTTAGTTCTATATGTTTTCGACTGTTTGAAGAGGATCCAAGTCCTTCTTTGCCCTCTTCAGCTCCTTATCATTCCAATCCGTCCATATATCCAATCTAAAGCATTAAGACATTCACCTACCTCACCCCAACTCGAAATCTGCAAAGGTCTGACCTTATCCCCGGACCCAAAATTTGTTTTTCCCATTTCTCCAGCGAAAACCCAAAAAATCAAAAATCAAACATACCTATCTCTTTATTAGCCTAAAATCAGCTCCTATCATAAGCCATCTCGCACCCTATTGCTCATTTTATTGAGATTTACGGAGAGAGCCCTCTCCTGCCCTCGTAGGGCTAGCTACGAGGCTAAGCGTGGTTTGATGTAGCCTTGAGTTTTACTTCATTTCAGCACGAGGTAGATTTGAGCACATACATGGGGTACTTGCGAACTATGTCAAACAATGTCTCACTGTGATATGCCACGGGATGTCCCTGTTGAGTAAGAACTGCCCCAATAGCATAGTCGGAGGCATCTGTCTCGATCTCAAATGGCTGCTGCAAGTCTGGTAAGGTGAGCACTGGGGCAGAACAGAGGCGATTTTTCAATTCTTTGAACGCCTTCTGTTGAGGTTCCGACCAAAAGAATTTTGCTCTCGCTCCTCCTTTGGTGACTTGACTCAAGGGCTAAGTGATATGAGAGAATCCCAATACGAATCTACGGTAGAAATTAGCAAGACCCAGAAAGCTGCAAAGCTCTGTTATAGTAGTCGGGGCTGGCCAATCCTGAATGACTTGGATCTTGGCTGGATCCACATGCACCCCCCTTTCATCAATAATGTATCCCAGATATTGAACCTGGGTCATGCCAAAAGTGCACTTCTCCAAATTGGCACACAACTTGTGTTGCCGCAGTGTTTGGAGGACTTGTCGGATGTGGTGAAGGTGCTCTTCCCAAGTCTGGCTGAAGATTAGAATGTCATCCAAGTACACCACTACAAATGAGTTGGTGAATGGCCACAAGATGTCATCCATCATCCTCATGAAGGTGGCGGGAGCATTCGTCAACCTGAAAGGCATGACCAGCCATTCGAAAAGGCCTTCCTTGGCTTTGAAGGCAGTCTTCCACACATCGGAGGGTTCAATTGGTACCTGGTGATACCCAGACTTCAGGTCGATCTTGCTGAAATATTTTGCACCTTTGATTTGGTCCAGAAGGTCATCAATCTGTGGGATTGGGTACCTATTCCGGACAGTGATCTTGTTCAGCGCCCGATAGTCAATACAAAGTCTCCACGTCCCATCCTTCTTCTGTACCAACACGATCGGGCTCCCACGGGGCGATGAACTTGGTCTGATGTGACCTTTCTGCAACAGCTCCTGAATCTGCCTCTTGATTTCATCATTCTCCAGAACAGAGCGCCGATAGATCGGTCCATTAGGTAGCGGCGCACCGGGGGTCAAATCAATCGGGTGCTTGACCTGACAGTGCAGAGGAACCCCTGTGGGTGAGGTGAATATGTCCCCGTACTCCTCCACAACCTTATCCATTTGTTGTTGTTGTGGAGAGGAGCCCTGTCTGGAGGTCGTGGCCACAGTCTTCTTCTTGCCCTGGGGGCGGATCATCAGGAAAACGAATTTCCTGGTTTGGGAAATGAGCTTACTGCATTGTTTTGCAGTAACCAAAGAGATAGCGGTAGGAGGTGGTACCTCTGGTATCCTGTACAACTTATTTCCCAAAGTAAAAATAACAGCACGAGGTCGAGACTCATACATAGCATGACGCTTCCACAAGTATGGTTGTCCTAATAATACATCAGAAACATCAATAGGAGCAACGTCACATAATACCTCATCCGTGAAGGGCTTGATGCTATAGGGAAGGCGACACTGCCGGCTGGCGCGGAGATCTCGTCCTTGGTGAAGCCACCCGATGGTGTATGGATGTGGGTGAGCTGTGGTCGGCAAGCCCAACCGCTTCACGGCGTCTGCTGAAATGAGGTTCTTTTTGCTCCCATTGTCGACAATGAACTGTACAGGGGAGCCCTTTACCCACATCTGGGAGTGGAAGAGACGTTCCTCCTCCTCTGGATCTTCCGGTTCCTCCTTCTGGACCTTTGTAGTGGCAACGGTGGCGTTGGGCTCTGCATCAATAATCTGTTTCCCTTTTTCATTCCCCTTTTCAGGTTCTGATTCGGAGTCAGAGCATGCATCTGACTCAGAAGCCCTCATCTCGGCCACTAGCGACTGCTTGGCCCGACACTCACTTGTGTTGTGAGTGGAGCTCTTATGGAACTCACACCACTTTCCCGTGTCCTTCTTTGGCTTTGCGGTGATGTTCTTTTCTTGTGGCTTCGATGAGTTGTATTTAGCTGCCATGCCTTGGCTCGGTCTTTTGTTCTGCGGTTACCTTTCCCTTGCTTTTGATTCACAGATCCAAAGTCTCGCTTCTTCTGCTTGAATTTCTGCTCAATCTTGGCAGCATACCGGTATGCCGTACCAAGCGAGGAGATGTCAAGGAACTCCATTTCCTCCTGAATGTATTTGTGCAGACAGCTGCGATACTTTAGCACTAGATGTTTCTCTGAATATTTGATACCCAACTTTGTGCGCAGGGTATGGAACAGATTCGTCAGCTCATGCACATCTTGATCCCTTTGTTGTCGCAGCGTGGTCCATTGTATTTACTTGTCCTCATAGCTCCCCACGGGATAGTATTGTTCCTTGACGGCGTCTCGGAAAGAATTCCAAGTTGGTACGACTGAGAACAGAGAGGGTTCGGTCTGGTCCTTGTTCTCACAGTAGGTTTCCCACCAGTCCTTAACATGGGGGGTAGCTTTGAGGAGTGCAAAAATAATCTTCTCCCGGTCTGAAAAGTCATGAACCGAGAAATATCCTTCTAACAAATTCAACCATCTATCTACGGCATCTGCGTCTATTTGACCCTCAAATATGGGAATGTCAAAATTTACTTGTACCTTAAAAGGAGTCGCGCCTCCAGAGTGGCTGCTGGATGCAGATGCGCCGCCGGTGGGTAGCCGTTGAAGGATCTGAGCAAAGTTATCCATCATCGCATTCCATTGTTTTTCGAGGGCCTCCTCGAGCAATATTTTGATAGGACCTCCTGCTCCCTCATCTTTCTTTTCATCCCCCATGGGCGTCCGTCGAGGTTTGCGAGGCTGATCTTGCAAAGGTTCCACCAGATCGAGCCCTAGCTCCTTATACCCCGACCTCGTTGGGGACATGCAAAGAAGGATCAAGAAAAAGCAGACCGCTCTGATACCACTGATCCGGATTTATGCAGGAACGCAACAGAATAAAAATATAACCATAAATACAGAGATGCAGTGGAAATAACACTTCATTTCATTAATATCAAAGAACTGAAATTTGCTTACAGACAGAATGGAAATAAAACTAGCTAGGGCGCTGGTAGCTATCTCTGAGAAGAGATGTGGCGGCTACAGGCCTCTGAACTGAGTTACAATGAGGCTCGAGGGCCTATTTATTATTTAGAAGCAATGGGAAATCCTAAACAGCCAAAACCCTAACCCTAGGAGATGAAGCGCCAAAACTATGGGCCCCGTTTGGGTAAATTGGTGTTTCAACTTCCCAGGGGCGTAACTTTGGCATACGATCTCCGTTTGACGCGTACCATACCTCATTAGAAAGATCTATTCAAGGACTATAAATTTAGAACATCGGTCCATGGACCCATGTTGCTCTCCATTTTCCCAAAAAACGTCGTTTAGGACCTCAAAACGGCTTCGGAAGTTTAGGACCCGAAAAACTGCTAAAAATAGTAAACTGTGCCGAAACTGAAAAACTGAAATAGACAATGGTGGAGCCCCAAGTGGAATAGGCAGGTGACCACCAATATCCACCTGGATCAGGAAAACATAAAACAATGGAGAGTAAACAAGCCTAAGGTGCTTCTAGGAGACATTTCTTAGCCTAAAATTTTTACTCTATTGTAGTAAGAAATGATGAAAAAAAATGGAAAACAGGAAAAAAAATTAACAGATTAGGATACATCACCAACAGCCATGCTCAGGGATCCAATGATAGAGCCTTCTCATTAACAAAACATGTCAAACATCATCAATCTTTCAATACTTCAATTTCTTCTTAATCTTCAGCCAGACTATGAAAAACTTCAAAAAGTTCGAATGCTAGCCACCAACCCCTAACAAAGAGCTCTTCATAGATTATTTATAGAAGAATGAGGAGGTGGAACTCTTTTTAGGGTTCAAAATGTTATTAATTATAGAGTAAATGCATTCCTACCCTTGAAAACTAGGCAAGGCCTAAGGTAGGAATGAGTTGCACTATTTCTCTGTTTAATAACTCTGTCTTTACTTCCTGAGGATAAAGTAGGTGAAAAGAGTGGGTTTTAAGGCTTTGCCATGTCTTAAAATAACTGCTTTGATAGTCAAAAGATGTTATGTCAGTGTGATAACTGTCAGATATTTTGATGAATTAACTGCTCTGTCCTGATGTGCTCGAGGCTGCTTTAGCCTAATATTTCCTTTAATTTCATCATTAAATTTTGTTAAGGCCTGATCTCACTTTTTTCCTTCCTAATTTCACTATGTTGTCTTTATCTATAATCTGCATGGTTTAAGTCTTTTAATATTTCATGCTTTTGACTTAACCTTTAAACTTTAATCTCTCTGATACTCTTCACTAATCTTCATTGTTTCTTCCATTTTGTTGGTGTACAGGTGGCTTTTTGCATTAGAGGGTTTTGAATGAATGGTTGATGCTAATGACACATCGCCTTAAACATGTAATAAAACCTTTCTTATCCCTTTTCTGCATTGTTTTGAGCCTTCGAGGATCGTCATCCTCGACTCTTTGTCACTTTGCTTGACTGTGGGAGAGCCTGCACATTAACCTGCCTTTAAAACCTGCAAATAAACATTAAAAACATTATGAAAACCTTCATTGTGGATTTAAATTGATTGTAGAAACTGTGTGGGGGTAGGAGGAGTAGTTGCAGAGGAAGGGATAATTCATGAGAGGAAGGGTCCCACAGGCGGAACCAGGAAAAATCCACGAAAAAATTGAATCTGACGCGGAAATGGAGGATGGTGGTTTTGCAAAACCAGATTTGTTTTCGCATGTGGGATAAGTGGTAAGTCGTTTTAGTCATTATGGATGTAATATGGTTGATTGGATGACACCTTTCCACCCCAATACCGCCTGTTTGGCTTTTATTTTGCGTGTTAAATCGTTTCGACGAGATGCGTGCGAAAACGATAGTGGGCCTTCAGATCTGGGAGCTCCAAATCTACGGTGGAGAGTGGAGCACGATGGGGGGAAAATGCTCAGTGGAAGGGGATGGTGGAGGAAAATTGGCGTGCAACAATTGGACGGCGGGAGGAAAGTGGAAGGTGGGCAAGCAGGGTGTTTATCGGTGGGATCTGTCGCAACCATTAGATCGGTCGAGATCTATGGCGGAGATCTAATATGGGGGAATGAATGAATAGGTTTGATGATCGAGAGGATGGTTCAATGGGAGGAGGTAATGAGCACCATTGGATCAGACAAATCGATGGTCAAGATCTATCGCGAAGGGGGTGAATGGAAAGGGGTGGAAGTTTGAAAATAAAAAGGGAAGGGGACTTAAAAGGCGGAGAATGGTCATGTGGGGGAGAAGAAGGACTGGGAGCTAAGGTGGAAAGGTCTAGAGACTTAGCACCTGGTTATGGGCGTTGGGTCATATTAAGAAAAGGGCAGAGGGTTTAAGCCAAAAGGCGCTTAAGGCCTTATGTCAAACATGGGCAGATAATAGGCCTAAAAGAGGTTTTTTTAGGCTTTTTTAAGAATTCCGATGGGGTTAGAAAAGGGTGTTTTAAACCATATAAGGGAGTTTTGATGGTTTATAAGGGGTTTAGAAGGTTTTTTAGGGAAATTAAGGGTAAATGAGAAGGGGAAAGAGGGGATTTTCAGAGGGAAAAGGACTGATAGAAAACAGGGGTAGAAATGATAAGATGAGGGAATGAAATATAGGAAAAGTGATGCGAATAGCCTGAAAAAAACTTCCTTTGGATCAGCAGGATGACTTGGAGGTTTTTAAGTGAAAAAATAAGTGAGGTCAGATTTCTTTGGACAAAGAGAACAACTAGGCTTCAAGAACTAACATATTAGCTTGAAATTGCTTCTTGAAGGCTACAGACTAATTCTAGCCATCATTAGGTATAACATAAATTATAGATGGCTAGCATGAAAAAAACCTCTCTCATGTTTGTCGAATTTATCTTCATTTGTTTAGAAACACAATTTGAAGAGAAATTGGCCTTGTGTGCTTCCTCCATATCATTTTCCTGCAAGTAATGACTACTTTGGCACTCAAGTGGAATTAACAAGTTTAAAAAACCTAGTCATCTACAAGACCAAGTTTTTCCTCTTCCCCTTGTTGTAAATTGTTTTCATTCAGGAGTAGACAGTCTACATCATCAATACCTTCTGCTGATAAATCTTCCAACACTTCTGCAAAAGTGCCAAACATTATCCCATTTTCTTACTTGCATATTTTGAACTGAGAAGACAATCCTCCTTGGAAATTTTAGGTCCTTCTTGAATAATCATGTCTTGACATTATATTACATCTGAGTCATATTCTAGCAAAGGAAAAGTAGTGCCTGAAACATCCAAGGATGACCTTGAGAGGTAAAAACCCTAATGAACTAATGTGAGTGTCCTTTGACCTGATTTTGGCTGAAATTTGACTTGGAGACTTTCAAGTGAAAACAGAGCATTGTTATAGGCTATTATGCCCAAAGGGACATGGGAATGAGTTAGAAACAAGAAACCTGTTAAGTCCCTATATTAATAGTGTAGTCCCTTATTATGTTAGTGTATCCCCCCTCATTGTTATTGTTGTACCCCCGTAACCGCCATATTGTTATTATTGTGCCCTTACATTATTATTGTTAGGTCGGCTGGGATTACATTGTGGCCCCATGGACTCCTATATATAGAAAGGAGGTTTTGCAATTTGTATCATCCAAGAATTGTTCATTTATGTAATGTATTGGAGGCTTCCCCCTTGAAGTGTCTTATCTCTAAGGCGTTGATATCTCTTTTCTTCTATTTTTGGAGCTGGTTTCACAACATTTGGTATCAGAGCTTTGGATTCTAGGGTTTCGCTGCTCCAAATAGGTGATCATGGAATTTGTGCTATAAATTTTTTTCTATAAAGGTAAAAAAGCCGAAATGTTTAGAGTGAGATTTTGAAATCTCGAGGAACATCATTTCAAAATTTCAGATCTTGGTTCGCAATATTTTTGGAGATATGATATGTGGAAGTTAGGGCTTTTTGCAGGCTCCTGAATTTAACCTAAACAGGTCATCACAGAATTTTCGCTATAACTTGTTTTCTACAAAGGTTCAGAAGCTAAAAAATTTTGCGTGCGAAGCTGAAATTCAGAGGAACATTGTCGCAAAATTTCAGATCTTGGTTCACAATAGTTTCGGAGATATGGTCTGTGGAAGTTAGGTCTTTGGCAAGCTCTTGAATTTCATCTCAAAGAGGTGAGCGTGGGAAATCCTTCATAACTCTCTCTCTGAGCATCGGATTGGAACTCTGTAAAAAGTGGTCACAATTACACGGACTTTAGTTTCTTGGCTATCAATTTTAGAGCTGAAAGAGGAAAAAATGACATGTGGCAAGTCGTACAAGTTCACTCTACTGAACCAATCCATAATTAGGTTATCATAGGAGAGTGGGCACAACTTTGTCTTCAAGAATCCGAATCAGGTAAGAAATGTGGCATTCAAAAGATAATTTAGAGGGCTACCTTAGTACAAAATTTTAGATAGTGAAGATCTGAAATCACAGAGATAATTCAGTTTCAATATCCAGCTCCTCAAAAGCAAGAAAAAGGTGTGTATTTGGTTTTTAAAATTGCATAACGTTTGTTTGAAAAAGTAGTTTGAAGTGATTACAAGGGAGAATTTATAATTTTTATTAGTATTGGGTTCTATAATGCCTCCAAAAAATAATTCCATACCCATTAAGCCCTCAAAAATCTATATTATGACGCATGAAGGGGAAGAATTGTAGTATGAGATATCAAAATTACGGTACCAAGTGCAACAAATTTCGATCTTACGAAGAGCAACCAAAGATGACATAGATGGTTTAAAAGTAGAAATGGAGGCTAAGTTGGATGGTTTGAAGGATCAAATAATAGCTAATATCGATGATAAATTAGTGGAAGATCACATCGAGCATCAACAACAAGTTCTCCAACTTTCAAAGGATAACCTAACTTTGGTGCAAAATCTAATGAAACAACAGGAAGATCAACATCACATCGAAAGGATTTATGAAGCAGACAAAGAAAAAAGAACTCGACAAGTAATATCAATTTCAGAGTATCTCAGCAAGTGGAAGAACCTTCCTGTAGAAGATTCCACATGGGAGGATGAGAATTTTATACAGAAGCATCAAGAAATAATCAAGCATTGATGACAACACTTGTTTGAAGGAGAGGGGCATGTTAAGCCCCTATATTAATAGTGTAGTCCCTTATTATGTTAGTGTATCCCCCCTTATTGTTATTGTTGTATACACAAGTAACCCCCATATTGTTATTATTGTTCCCTTACATTATTATTTTTAGGTCGGCTAGGATTACATTGTGGCCCCATGGACTCCTATATATAGAAAGGAGGTTTTTTCATTTGTATCATCCAAGAATTGTTCATTTATGTAATGTATTGGAGGTTTCCCCCTCAAAGTGGCTTATTTATAAGGCGTTGATATCTCTTTTCTTCTATTTTTGGAGTTGGTTTCACAACAAAAGCCTAGAGGGAGGATGGAGTCTATTGACAGGGGAAAATAGGGAAATGAAGTCTCGGGTAGGAAATAAGGATGAAAATGAGAAGTATAAGCCCATAATGAGTCTCTTAAGGGAAAAATGGTGACTTTGAGATGGCCAATTGAAGAATAGTGAAAATAGGTTTATAAGGATAATGAAGGCATTGAGATTTCTGAAATTCAATATATTCAAGGAATATTGTTTTCAGAAAGCTATAAACATCCTTTATTCATCCAAAGATAGTGAAAAATACTGATGACTAATAGAATGCATGAGATGGAGATGAAGGTCCATTAAGCCCAAGAGGCCTTAACCAATAACATGTGTGAAGAAGACGTAAATCACTCAAATTTGTCTTCAATTTCCTCTTCATATAGATGTGTTGGTTCATTCTAAAATCACACTAGAGGTATAGGGTCCAAGTTGATGTTTAAAATGGGCTATGAAGGCAAGGGTTTATGCAAGCATGCACAAAGCATAATTGATCCTATTTTGGTTGAGGAGAGGCCTAAGAAATTTGGTCCTAGTTATTTTCAATCTAATGGAAAAAACTCCAAAGCCATGAAGGCATTTGAGGCAACTTCAAAATGAACTTTTGTTCCAAGCTCTAAACCACAAACATGTCAAGTTTGTTTTCAAGTTGATTGCCATTGTTTGAAGCCTATGTTGCAGCAAAATGTGTGTACACATGTAGCTTATGAAAAAGCTGGAGCCTCTACAAGTTCATATCCTCATGAAGGTATAAAATATGTACATGCAAGGAAACATGCGAGGTATAATTATTCCCATAGTCAAGTTGATTATGTTTCTACAAGGAATGACAATTCTGCATGCTTGAATGGAAGAAAGAGTTGTTGTGCATATTGTGGTCTGTGTAACCATGTTGTTTCAAAATGCTGGAAGAGGATGAAGGCATGTAGGAAGCAGTTAAGGCAAAGGCAACTTTCAAAGAAGGTGCATAATATTTGAACACATTTATAGAAGAGGGGACATGTTGTTTCCCAATGTTAGACATTGCATCAAACTAATCATCCCAAGCACATGAGACATGAGGATAGAAATATTGGCAAAATTGGAACCAAAGATTCCATGATTGATGTGAGAACAGATGTTTCACATGAAGAATATTTTCAGCAGAAAAATTTGCCGTGGAAGTGGCTTGGTAAGAACTGGTTTGAATTCTTGATATAGTAATACATACATTCATTTGTACATATGAAAATTTCAGTTATGTATGCATTTTTTCTACTGTAATCTCTTGTTTTTTTGAGCCACCTTGGTGTTAGGGTCATTGATTTGGCGATTGGCTAGCGAGATGTGATGTAACATCAAACCAAGCTTTGGAGCCCAAGGACCTAGCCTTCCTGGACTCAGAGAGGGCTCTCTCTATAAGTGCAAAAGATGTCGGTGTGTTTACTTGCGATTTTCTGATATTAGGCTAGTTATGAAGTGTGTTTTTTGGTTTTTTAGTTTTTAAGTTTGTGAGGGATGAAACTGATCAAATACATAAACTGGATGAAAAGATGTAGATAAATTGGGCTATGGGGTCAAACAGATCAAGGAAGCTATGAAGTGATGATGTAAAGCTGCTGTAGGGCCGATTTGATTCACAGTAGAAGGGATCTCTGGGAAAAATGGATTAAATGGACAGTAAGTTGGTGAAAGACAAGGGATTTCAAGTGCAAAATAGTTAATAGCAGACATAAACATGTAATAGAAAGCCATTAATCATGCTAGGAATAACTATAAGCTAATCAATACATAGAAATCAAACATTCCAGCCATACATAGAGGTATATGACCCTCTAACTTCGGGAAAAGGCTATCAGAGTTTGGGGAAAACACATGAGACAAACTAACAACTCATAAACTATGCCGGAACGCCTAAACATAGTCTCTAAGTCATTGGGCACTTGGACAAATAAGTTTCATAGTTTTAGGCAAAGGGCTAGATCGGGACTAGGCCTCCTTGGTTCAACTAAATGATCAACAAATCAGTCAAAGAGAAAATTTTATGGACAGAACTATGGGCAGCTGATAGGTAGGTAGGGCAAACCATACATCCTACTCAACATACATGGAACTGATGAATAAAACTTAGCAACAATACCTTAGATTACTAAAGAGCAGCTAAGAATTCTTTAGCATAACTAAGGGAGAAGAAAACATCAAGCTATGAAGATTCGGGGATTTTGAGGTGCCTCCATGGGCATGTCTCAAAATCAATCTTTACTGATCTATAGCAGCAAGAAAAATGAAATATGAGTGAAAACTAGAAGACAAAACAACATTAAGAAGCACTATACCATTCTACCATGTCAAGGAATCCATCAACAAGCCTTCAACATTCCTCAAAAGCATCCAAGAGGCAGTCCAAAAATCATAAATCAAGTGTATTCTTCAAAGCTCATATGACCAATGCATTAATTCTTCTCTCAAGTTCAGCCTCTGATTTACAATGAGAACCATGGGATAAATAGGCTTGAGGGAGGAAAACCTCATGGAGCAACTAGCTATCCCATTGGCCAAGTCAAAATATCTAAACTTGTCCTTGAGGCTTTGCAAAGCCCAAGGCACAAAATATCTAATAAAATATCTAAAAAACTGCTAAAAACGGAAATTATATTGACTTTACATGATTTTCCCATGATAAAAATAGCCTAAAGCACATTTGGGAAAAGCAGATTTTTGGAGTTCAAAAATTACAAAAATACTTCATATTTATGCCTGAAAAAGGTCCCCTGACTTGCTGGATGCAAATGGCAGCCTTCCCGATGTCGAAATGAGGCTCATGATGGCTCGTTGGAAATCTATCTGTGTCTGATTTCCAATGCAAGTGGAATCACCTCAATCTGATCTCTGAAAGTCCCTCAAAACTGTACCTGTGTGCAAAAACCCAGAAAATAGCAGGCTGCTGATATGGCGGGCAGAACGTGCAAAATGAGGCTGTTTTTCGCCAATTTGAGGGGGCGAATGATCTTCAAATTCCCTGAAAATCGCTGGAGAGCTGCTCATGAAATTATGGAATCCATTGGTATCACCCTCCTCCCTTGACGACTCATCAAACTGAAATGGTGCATTTATGAGTTTTTGGCCAAAAACCCAAAAAATGCCAAAAAACAAAAAGTTTTCGAAACAGGCCCAAAATTGGCATGCATGACCTTCAAAGGTCCATGGAGACATGCTCCGAAGCTGAAGCCAAAATATCGAGGGCTGATGTGCGTTTTTCTTCTTTCCGTGCTAGGCGCCTCTCCTTCAATTTCTTCAATTTTTCTTGTGCCACCTTCAATTTGCGCCTGGCAAATTGATTTAGCTTCTGAAAGTGAAGAGTTCTCTTTCTCTGTAGCTCAAGATCCCTGTTTGCCTTCTCAAGTTTTGTTTCCAAATGCTGGTTGGCCCTCTCAAGCCATACTTCCTTGTTTTCCTCAATTTCCTGTTCAAAGAGGGCAGTGAGAGGAAAGGCATCGAACTGAGCTTGTTCTTCTGCTCTCTGTTTCTCCAAGGCTTTTCTAAGCCCGATGGTCCTAGGCCTCTTTCGCCTAGGTTGGTCCTCTTCCTCTTCATCATCAAATTCGCCAATGAGCTCTTCAATTCTTACTTGCGCCTTTTCTGCCTCCTTTTTATACTTGATCGCCCTTGCCTCATGAATGGTTGCATGATACTTCATTTGTTTGTTTTCAACCTCCAAGAAATGGTTGAAATTCCTCGCCCTTTGAAGATCTTCTTGTAACACCTCAATTTGCCCTTCTTTGTGAATGAGGAGGTTTTCAAGGATGCGTGCCTCATTGTCACTGTCATCTCTTGGGATAGGGATGACAGCTGACTTACCTCCATGCTTGGCACTTCCTCCAACTGCACCTTTGCCTTTGAAGGCCAATCTAGCGCTCTTTCTCCTTGGCAAGCTAGAAGTTGTCTTTTTGGGCAATTTCCTCTTTTTAGGAACAGTTTTGGTCACTGTCAAGGAGGCAGCTTCAGCTTGCTGTCCTTCCTCAACATCCTGTCCAGCTTGTGGCTCAAAAGATGCTTCAATTGTTTGCTCAACTTGCTGCTCTTCAATCTCTGTCTGCTGCTGTTCCTCTTCCTGTACTTGCTGCTGTTGATCAACCTCAAGTTGCTGTCCCTCTTCCTGAATTTGCTGCTGTTCATCAACCTCTAGCTGCTGTCCACTGATTTCCAACTGCTGCTGTCCCTCAAAATCTGGCTGCTGCTGCTCATCATCCTCCTTTTCTCCCTGTGGCTCACTGCCCTCTCCTTCTCCTTGTTTACTTGGCTGCCCAGTGATCATCTTGAGTTTTTTATGGGTAGGCCTACTAGATAAAGGCACTGGGCGATGGACAGGCTGAGTAGGAGACACATGAATAGGAGGGACAGTGGCGAAATCGGCATGGCTAATGAATGAATCCCATGAAACTCCTTTCTTCTCCAGCTGGTGTAAGAAGATGATTTTGATCAAGGAATGGTGAAAGAGAGAAGGGATTTGTTGAGGTGGAGCTTTCTTTTGGACAGTAGCTACCATTTTCTCTATGCTTTTGGACAAAAAGTATGGAAGGTTTAATTGCCTGCTTCTAGTAAAATGCATCAACAAGCGAACATGATAGGCAAATATTTGGCTAAACCTCCCTTCACAAGTGAAATATCTCATTATGGCTTTCATCAGCGGAGCATAACTGTCAAGAAGATAGGAGAAAGGGAAAATAGCAGTGATGGTTTCTCTATGTTCCGGCTTGATGAAAGGTTTATAATCCTCCAGATCAAGATGCGCTTGTTTAAACCACTTTTCACCATGATACAGGATCTTAGTAGCCTTGGATACATACCTTGGGGAGATTTTGAAGTCAAGACCTGCAAGCTGGAAGTGTTTGTCCTTGAATCTCAAAGCACACAAATGTGTAAGTGGCGAGAAACTCTTGACTTCTACTATCCTCTGACAGAAATCAAGACAACCTACTTCATGGAAATTGAAAAGCACTGATGGGTGAGCATTGATTTCTTCTATGGAGATAGGCTCATATCTCTTATGTTGTCCGCCTTTGTGATCTCGTTTTGGAGGCATTCTGACTTTGAAACAAGCTTTGGAAGAGGCAAACTGCCTTCACTATATGAGAAATGCTTCTGCTGGATTGAAACAGGCCACCAGACTGTTTGGACAGATATGGACACTGTGGTTTGGATGAAATGCAACAATGCTTCCTTGAATAAGCCCCCTCTACACTTCCTAAGAATAGTCCTTCAATTCTGGATACACTTCAGCTATGTAACCCTTTTAACAATGGGACCATGTGTAAGAAACTGTTTTGTAGATTCTCTGTGCACAGTCTTGAATAATCACCCCTCTTGTGACTTTGTTAGAGGCCGGCTTACACTTGTATTTGTGTCTTCAAAACCAAACTTCAAAAATTAAAACCCTGCTCTTCAGATCATTCACCTTGAAAATGCTTCTGTCAACAGGTTTCTCTGGCTTCAATGTAAACTTGATTATCAACAAATGCCCAATCACCAACAACCCTGCCTTCTAGAAAATGTCCCTGTTTTACCTTTAGAAAAAACTCTGTTTCAACAATCTTCAGAATGATACAATGTAGTGCAATGAAAAAGCAGGCTTAGTTTAGGTGTAAAATCAGTGCAACAGTGGTTTAGAAAACACACTCTGTGCTATGTGAGTTTTAAAAAGTCCACCAACACCTCTATACCCCTGCCTTTGATGTCAAAATCCACCATCAACAACCTTTGTCTTTTACTATGCTGTTTACTATTGAAAATCTCTGTCAATAAGTCTTCAACATGATACAATATGTTTTCAGTATAAGCAGACCTAAGTTAGATGTATAACCAATGCACAGTGGTTTTTAGAAAACACCCTCTTTTGCTTGTGAGTTTAAGAGAGCCACCCAAATACTTGTACCCCTGTTTTAATATCAAATTTCAAACACTAACAACTCTGTTCTTCAGAAAAAGGCCCCTTTCTTTGTGAAGTTTTAAGAGAACAAGAAAAACTGCCTTTGTACCTCCGCCTCCAGAGTTAGAAACACATCAATGAAATCTGTCCTTCAATGCAACATTTACTTCTTAGAGTCTCTTTGTCAATCAGTTTTTTAACATGATAATGAGGTGAGAAAAGAGGGCAAACCTAGGTTAATAATACACAGTGCTTTATGAGGGACACTTTTCTTGTGAAGTTTTAAGAAATCACTTGTATACCTCTTCCTTCAAAGTTCAGATTTGACCACCAACAAACCTGGCCCTCTAGAAAAATGGCCCTATCCATCCTTAGAAATTCTCTGTCAATAAACTTACAGCAGTGAAATCTAGTGAAATAGGAGGGGCAGTTTGTTACAAAGGAGTGCTTGTAAGATAGGCAACAGTCACTCTGCTCTGGATAACCTCTGCTGTCAATAAATACAATGATTTGAAAACGATACAAACTGGTCCTCAGCCACAAAACCTCGTATTTCAATCACCTCATCTCACTGTGTAGGAAAACTGCTTTTGTTTTTAGCAAAAATAACAAGGTCCGGGATTTTCAAACAGTTTTGTCACTTATCAACACCTTGCACACGATGGGAGTTCATAAAAATACCTCGAATTTGATGGATGCTCGCTTGAGAGGATGCAAGAAACCCTGGATAGTTTGGAAAAGACGCGCGGCAACCTCTGGAGAAAACCCGTCGCGCAAAAAGGAAGGTGTCGGGTCGGCCTGTCGTGTGGTCGGGCGGCCACCTACAGGCACGTCGCGCCCACCTACAGGCACGTCGCGCCGGCGTTGAAAACCTTTATAAAATGATGCCCAGGCACGTCGCGCCGAATTCCAGGCACGTCGCGCCGCTGTTGAATGCAAATTTGTGAATTTTCGCCCGGTTTTTCTCGCTTGTTTGATGTTGTGGATGCATGGGGGTTTTAGTTTTGAATTTGAAAATACTCTCCCTTAACTTCATTCCTTTATATCAATTCAAAACAAGCCTTTAACGGTCCTCAAACTTTGGGAAATGAAATTTTGGTTTGTTTTGACCCTGTTTTGTCTTAAAACAGTGGGTTCGTCATTTTAACATATAAACCCAAATATTTACTCTGACCCTGAGCGGAAACTTTGACAAACAATTCAACCAACATCACCACTTCTGCTACGGTGTCTCAATAACACAGGTGATTTGTCATTTTGCTTTGACAACTCCTTCATTTTTTACCTATAGTGGGTTTTCAAATCTCTGTTTGTAGGTGTAGTATACAGTACTCTTTTTTCCCTCAAAATAAAGGTTGCGCTTTCTTCCTTTTAAACCATCCAACAGTGATCACAGGCTGAAAGACCTTTGGAACACAGTGAATAATAACTTTAAAGGGGAAATCTTCTTGGTGACAAAGTTTTTTTAAAAGGTCTTGTCTGCAAGTCCTTTTTCCATGCAGTTATGTGCTACATCTGCCCTCTGGAATGGTAACAAGTGTGTTTGTTATAAGACATATAAACAGTGATAGTTCATCAAAACAAATTCCTTCTGCCTAATCATAAGATCATATACCCATTTGCCTCCCCATCTGAAAAGACAAGCTTGTAAAATATGAAAACAGGGCTTTATTGATACACAGTCCTTATTTTGTTCTGATCAGTGTGTTAAACCCTTTTTTGTCAATAGAACTATTTCATGACTGAACTATGTTCACTGTTTCCCTCTCTTGGTGATTGTTAGCAAGGAAGGGCTATTCATAATGCACCAAAAACATTTGAAAAGTTGTAAACACCATTTCTTGAAGGGCGCTTCTTTGGACCTTAGGTATATGATATTGTTTTGTTGCTTGACCTTTTCCTCAAGGAGAAAGTCTTCTTTTGGTATCAGTGGCACACATATATTCAATATTGTCTCTTTCCTACTGTAGGTATAGTCTGACAGCTAGTTCTTTGAAACAGGAGTACCAATACCTTTGCATTATCAGCACTATCATTCATCCGTGAAATGACCTTTCTTCCTTTTTGGCATCCTTCCACTGCTTTCTTGTATCAATCAGTTTCAGCACCCTGTAGTAGTTTCGGCCCTCTACTCATGCATGGAGGAGGCTCTTCATCAGATAAGGTGTCCGGAGACTTTTTGACCACTAGGTTCGACACAACCTTTTTCTGAATGTAGTGGTAAGAAATCTCTTGAAAAACATCAGTCTTAGCATCTTCACTTGCAAGCATCATTGTGTGTCAGCAGAAACCCTAGCCAGAGTAATACTATTTCCCTGTACTGTCCTAAAGCTGATTTTAGATATTTGGCTTGTTCATCTCATGATTGATTACTTTGACAAATAGCCTTTGTGACTATGAAGGTCAGTGCTTTCTTGAAAAACCAAGACCTTTCTCCTGCTTGTGTAATGGCATTGGTTAACATCTGTCTTATTTGATTTTGAACCAAAACAGGCCTCTTATGATTTGGATGTTTACTGATGACATGTCCTTCTAGAGTTCAACAATCCATATGGTTTGCAAGTTTGAAATGAGCTCCTTTATCAGGCCAAACTCTCCTTTCCTTTGAGCTTATCATATTTCCACTATATTCTTGTTATGGTCAGCAATTACATTCATGAAACCTGAAGATATTGTTTCATTGTTTCAGTAAAGGCAAACCTGGACTTCTGCAACCTTCTGAGTCAACACTGGCCTGCGCCCTCTGCTTATGTATGAAGGAGGCGCCCTAACCCTCTGCTTGTAATGGAAGGAGGTTCTGGGCTTTGACAATTTACCATTTTGCTGAGACAGTGGCGACCCTTTCTTACTGTGATTTTCATGCTGGAAAGAGCTGTAAGGTCCTGATGAGTGAATTTTGTTTTGCAGCTTCATCTCAGGCTCATAATACATTTAGAAGCAGCTGTTCCTCTAACTGTAAACTCAAACATTTACTCCATGAGATGAAATATATTTCCTGTCTTTGTAGAACCATAGAAAACTGTGAAAAACCTAATAGTCAGCTTGAGATTGGATTTTATGCAGTGCTGAGATCTAGGAGGGTATGAGTGGCGCGACTTAAGGCTGTTTGTCAACTTCATTTGCAAATTAAGGGATCAGTCATGGTAGGTCTGCTGCAGATGGGGGCTTTTTTGGCTTTTTGATGATTGCCAAAGGTGAAATGTCCTAAACGCCACTTCCTAACATAGGGGAGAATATTGAAACAGATGTGAATTTGCCTTTTAAGGCTGATGGGCAGACTAATAAGGCTGAGGTTAGATAGGATTGTGATATGGAGTTTTTGATGTTGCCAGGGGTGTACTGAATAGGTAGAAAGGCGAAAAAAAGTTTTGGGAGGGTTTTCTGGATGACATATTGACATAAGGAAATCAGTTTCTAGAAAACTCAGCTGTAGATATAGTCATCACTAACATGTAAAAATGCGATGGCTACGGTAACAACACTTGGATCGGTCGTCAGACACCAGTATTCAACTACCTTCTGTAAATTTCTCGCCAGAAAATTTCGGGTGAGTTCGAGGAAGACAATTCTTGACGGGAGGACAAGAGAATTTAAGAAGGGGAAGTGTTGACTACCTTCGAGTTGTGGCTCAAAGGCACTAAGCCATGCAAGGCAAGTGTATGGAGGCTAAAATTTGAAGGTGTTGTACTCTCATCTACTGAATAGATTAGGAAATCAGTCTTTTGGGGTCCAAAAGATTCCCAATGGGAAGGTGTGATCAGATTTGGATCATGGACCTAAGTGATAGATCAAATTTCAAAGTGTTTGGAAGTTTGTTGAACTTGAGCAACCAGATAGATATCGTCTTCTTGATTCTGACGCTGTGAACGGTTTGAAAAAATGACACCATATGAAGAAGTTATTGCGATTTGAAAAGTCCATTAAACTACAATTTTTGGCCTTTGACCAAGTTTAATTGGTCTTTGAATATTTAAAAAAAGAGAATATTCCAAGGAAAATTCCTAGAATATTCCTCAAAATATTATTTCTGGACCAATTATATGCTGACAAGTGTCCAGAACGTATTGGTCAGTCAGTTGACTGATGTGATTTCGGGCCAATCATAGGAATGTTGCAGCAAAATTTTTTGGACTCCGCCGAGATCGATCTGGTGACCTCTCGCCTGGAGTGCCCATGTCTTATCGTCAGGTTATCATTTGGTTATTAACACTATAGGTCAGTGTGTTTTATTTAAACTATAGTGGTTGCGCATATGGGGGTTGGAGGGGGCCAGCCCCCCCATGTGGCCTTAGCCCCAAAACCAAGGGCTTAACACCGGTCAAAAAACCCATAACCGTGGGCTTGTTAAGTGGTCACATGGCAGTGTGATTATGGTTTATGTGACGCTTATGTTAACCTTAACTCCAACCATGAAACCTCTGCCGTTTATGCTTGTCACATGTTAAGGTTTGCGGTTGCTTAAAATTTGAATAATTTGCTGAATTATTCACCGAGATTATCCTGGTCACATACTATTTGAGCTTCATACATAACACATAATCTCTTCTACACATTAATCATCACATGCGGAAATAAAACAACAAGCGGTATTGAAAACATTCACATGCGCACATAGAAATTCAACACATATAACACAGTATGTATACCGGGGAAATCTTACAGCTGAAAACCCCCTACTTTCTGTATATTATAATGAAGAAGAATCATGTAAAAATCTCAGTACAATACTCCTCACAAGTACTCAGTACTGTCTCCAAAAGTTACACACAAACTAGCTCAGTTTTGAACAAGTCACGGGTTCAAAACTCCTCCACTGTTTGCCTGCCTCTACTGCGCAATCCAAGATGAGAGAATGAATGGAATGAATTCGAATTCCCTTGGCTTTAAATGCGCAATACTCATTGGCAATCTCCTCCAATTATTGTGCAAATCTCATGCATACTATAGTCACAACTAATAGTAGACTCCACCCTTTCACCCACCTGTAACACTGGTCTCCACTGAACTGTCCATGCATTGCAGTTAACTGATGTGTTCTTTAGTTGATTTATGAGTTAATAATTAGTGAATTAATTAATAATTAATTCACACCACTCATCACTAGTGTATTTTCCAGTTAGACTAAATACAACTAGTTCAGCTAAGTTAAACCGAACACAACTCCACCAACTGTCTCATCAACTCCACCAAACTCTGCCACATGAGTTCTAACTGAAGTCAACCATGCAATAGCTCAACTAACCCATAGGAAATTCGAATTTCCTTCTGCCAGCTGCATGTGCCACATCTGTAGCTTGAACTGAAGTGCTCCAAGAGGATAAGATAATGTTTATAGTCCAAATATTATTAAGGGCTAATAATATTTGACTGTTCTATTTTTAGACAGGCAGTCTAAAAATAGACTTCGACCTGTATGTCTAAAAATAGCTGTCCATATATTTTTACCAACTTGACCAATCATCCAAGAATAGCATCCTGCAACTCCTAGACCATGCTCCATATGTCTAAAAATAGACATAGTCTAAAAATAGACTTTTTGACAAAAATCACATGTGTGGTCCCCACCTAGTTTAGGTGATCACTTTCCAACTAGGATCAGGAAAGATGTTTCAGGAGGCCTCCTTCACTATTTCTTGTTTCCATTTTCAACACTCCCTCTCAACAAGAAAGGATTGTCTTTGCATACGACATGCAACTCCATGCATTCGCCCTGCAACCTCCACAAGCGCCATGCAACTCCATGCATGCGACATGCAACTCCATGCATTCGCCATGCACCCTTTATGCGCCATGCAAACTCAGCCATGCACCATGCAAGCTCCATGCATGTGACATGCACCCTTTACACTGAAACATCTACGACTAAATAGGCTTCAAACCTTTCAATCGATCGATGCATCTATCATCAAAGTCTTCGACCTGGCAGTACCAGCGCACATCGCCCAGGGAACCATTGCGGCGGAGAGACTCTTGCACCCATGCACTCTGCACCTGCTGTCAACTCTGAACCGTGCTCCAGTATCCGATACTGTCACTTTGATCTGCCTACATCAATCCAACTGATCATGCTACTGCTGCTCTGTGGGCACCTCGTAGCTAGGTTCAATTCATGAGATCCACACCATCTCAATGAATCCTGCTAAAAAATATCCTCTTGGGATTACTCATGCATGTCGCCCCACCTCTCACCTGGTGGTATAGCTGCATGCACTCCCTCTGCCCATCTGGCATGAAATTTCTCTGCATGAGTGGTTTCTTCCACTCCATGATCCTCATCTTGTGGCTGCTCCACATCCCAAGGTTCACTATTACCTGCATGCAAAACTTTATCCCTCTCAAGCATCAACTGCATGTCTTTCTCGCACTTCCCAACAGTAGGAAGCTCCGTAGACATCCCATATACTTCAATCCTGTAGAGATTCTTTGCTCAAATCCCAACCTTCTTGACTTGTCATGTTGCCTTGTGCCGAAGGAAAACTTTTCCTTCACTGAAGACAACTTCATACCCTTTATCCTCTAACATTGCGACTGAGATCAAATTCTTCTTTAAACCTAGAACATGTACTACATCTTGTCAAAGAATGAGTTTACCTGACTCCCTCTGAAAGGTTATGGTACCAATGTTGGTCGCATTGTATCGTCCATTATCGCCCAACTCAACATGCAACTGGAGATCTTTCTCCACCAAGTCACTGAAAAGATTCACATCTCCCGTCATGTGAAAGGAAGCGCCACTATCAAAATACCACTCCGATCCCAATGCACTAGACACCATGCATGCGATCAATGAGAGAATCGACTAATTGCGGGGGCAAAACCTCACCGATGCTGACTATGACAATCTCTTGTTCTTCTTCTTCGTGGACAATTAGGCGGGCGTAATGTGGTGATCGTGACAGTGAAAACACTTCACTTTGGACATGTCACGCTCTTTACCATCCGCACCGGATTGAGAAGCATTCTTCTTGCCCTTCCCCTTCCTTGCTTTGGCAGCCAAAGCACAATCTTCTTCATCAGATGCCTTTGATGAAGATCCATCTCTAGTACTCCGCCTTATCTCCTCTTGCACAAGATCCGACCAAAGTCGCTCCCATCTTGGAAATTTCTCCCGACCATTGACAGAATCCTGATAGGTATGCCAACTCTTCAGAAGACCAAGGAGAGCCAAGCTCACCAGTTCCTCATCCTCCACACTAACTCCTACACTCCCAAGTTCATCCCTGCAGTGGACAAACTTTGTCAAGTATACCGGAATAGTGTCATTCTTCTCCATCTTTATTTTCCTGAGTTTATCCTTGAGCGCCAACTTCCTTTGGTCACTCTTGCTCTGGAACAATTCTGTCAAATATTTCCACATCAAGAATGGAGAAGCTTTACCATGCAGGCTGGATACTATGTGATCCTTCATGCCCTCCAACAGAATCCTTCGACACCTTGTTGTCTTCTTTTGCCAAGCTTCAATCATAGCAGCATCCGTAGAAGTAGGCTTTGGAATTTCTTTCTCTATGAATTCCAACAGCCCATTGTCATCTAACACTGCCTCCATCCTGTCTTTCCATGCAATATAATTCGAGCCGCCTTCCAAGGCATACTCCAATCGCAATCCGACGAAAGACATCTTTGCTTTTGACACCAAGAAAAACAATTCTGCAATTCGAATTCCAACAGCTCCAAACTCCACCGCTTCCGATCTAAAATTCGTGAGAAAAAATTATTTCCAAATCAGAGATCGACTGCATGGGAATTTACCAGACCTTTCACCTTCAAAGAAGGATGAATCCGGAGGCTACCTGGCCCGATTGCAGACTCTGCCTGAAGAAATAAAATGCAATCACTTTCTGAATAATAGATCTAATGATCAATATCGCTTTGATACCATGTACAAATTTGAATAATAGATCACTTATTCAACCGAGATTATCCTGGTCACATACTATTTGAGCTTCATACATAACACATAATCTCTTCTACGCATTAATCATCACATGCGGAAATAAAAACAACAAGCGATATTGAAAACATTCACATGCGCACATAGAAATTCAACACATATAACACTGTATGTATACCGGGGAAAGCTTACAGCTGAAAACCCCCTACTGTCTATATATTATAATGAAGAAGAATCATGTAACAATCTCAGTACAATACTCCTCACAAGTACTCAGTACTGTCTCCAAAAGTTACACACAAACTAGCTCAGTTTTGAACAAGTCACGGGTTCAAAACTCCTCCACTATTTGCCTGCCTCTACTGCGCAATCCAAGATGAGAGAATGGATTGAATGAATTCGAATTCCCTTGGCTTTAACTGTGCAATACTCATTGGAAATCTCCTCCAATGATTGTGCAAATCTCATGCACACTATAGTCACAACTGATAGTAGACTCCACCCTTTCACCCACCTCTAACACTGGTCTCCACTGAACTGTCCATGCATTGCAGTTAACTGATGTATTCTTTAGTTGATTTATGAGTTAATAATTAGTGAATTAATTATTAATTAATTCACACCACTCATCACTAGTGTATTTATCGGTTAGACTAAATACAACTAGTTCAACTAAGTTAAACCGAACACAACTCCATCAACTGTCTCATCAACTCCACCAAACTCTGCCACATGAGTTCTAACTGAAGTCAAACATGCAATAGCTCAACTAACCCATAGGAAATTCAAATTTCCTTCTGCCAGTTGCATGTGCCACATCTGTAGCTCGAACTGAAGTGCTCCAAGAGGATAAGATAAAGTTTATAGTCCAAATATTATTAAGGGCTAATAATATTTGACTATTCTATTTTTAGACAGGCAGTCTAAAAATAGACTTCGACCTGTATGTCTAAAAATAGTTGTCCATCTATTTTTACCAACTTGACCAATCATCCAAGAATAGCATCCCGCAACTCCTAGACCATGCTCCATATGTCTAAAAATAGACATAGTCTAAAAATAGACTCTTTGACAAAAATCACATGTGTGGTCCCCACCTAGTTTAGGTGATCACTTTCCAACTAGGATCAGGAAAGATGTTTCAGGAGGCCTCCTTCACTGTTTCTTGTTGCCATTTTCAACTTGATGTAACCTCTAGAAGAAGTAGATGCAGAGTTAGCAACTTCCGCTGACAGTTTCGGTCATGGTTTTGAAGACCACGGGGTTAGGACATGTGTCCAACCCCCTAACCAGAAATTTAGTACTAGCAGTCAGACTGGTGGTAGTTTAGGTGCACCACAAAATTTCGAAGGTTTCGCCAAATTTATTTGCAGTTAAGTTCAATTTCTCCAGTATTAGTGGAGGATTTTTAGGGGACACTGGGAAAAATGAGTTTAGGCTCTATCTTTAGCTAGATTCGTCCATTCTAAGAGTGAGAATAGTAAATTTCAACTATATCAGACATTCTAGACTCATTGGTGAGAGTGTCATAGCCATCAAAGGAATTTTGTCAAGGTTTTTGCTTCAGAGAAGTTCAAGGGGCCACCGGGGCCAACAGGGGCCACCAGTAGTTTGAGGCCTAGCCAGTGCAGCTTGAGGCCTTTCTCAGTAATCAAATAGTCAAATTTGGATGTTTCAAATATTTTTTAACTAATGGTGTGGTTTTAAGAGCCTATAGATAACTTTTGAAGGCTGAGATTCTTTAGAGAAGTTCCAGGGGCCACGAGGGCCAACAAGTGCTTGTAGCAGTTTGAGGCTTAGCCATGGCAGCTAGAGTCCTTATTCAACAAACCAATAGTAATTTTTTACTATTTGGTTACTTATGAATCCATTTGAGGAGTTTTTAGAAGCTTTTGAGGACTTCTAGAGGTCGAAAACCCATAGAGAATTTTTCTTTGACCCTAGAGCCAGGGGGTGCCACCAAGTGTCAAAGGCAAAACCAGAGCAGCCGAAGGCCAATTTCAGCAAACAAATAGTATATTATAACTATTTTTTGAATTATAAATCCATTGAAGTGATTTTAAGAGCCATTTGAAGACTTATAGAGCTTTATAAGCCACAATAAATGTTTGGTTAGCCTAGGGCCATTAGTGGATGGAGGCCTGGATTGGGGAGCCAGTGCTCATTTTGAGAAAATTATCAGTAAATTTTGGAGGTATGATATGTGCTGGAGACAGTAGGTGAGGTTTTAGGGACATAAAAAGAATTATAAAAGAGATAGTTCCATAGAGAAGCTTAGTGTAGCTCAAGAGCACTCACAGAATGAATCAAGTCTAAGGAAGCCTAGATATGTTTTCAGAGTGATGAAAATAGTATAATGATATTACTACCTTCGTTATCTGAGTATATTGTTCAACATGGAATGAATTTTGTTTTTTTTTACTTTTTTAATGTCGCAGATGTCTATTTAAAACTCGATTAGCTAATGCACTGACCAATGTGTTTAAATTTCTTGAAATATGTTGATATTTAATATAATCAAATTATCTTTCCAATAGAAGAACCTATTAGAACCCTGTAATTTACAGTATCACAAGGTGACTGTGTACTTTCTCTTTACAATTTTTCCATACTGTACATAGATGTCAATATTTAAAATTTTTTCCTAAGAAAGAATCAAAGGAAGCAAAGGCAGGAGAGAAGTAGTTAAGGGAGAAAAAAAGAAAAGGCAAAGTCGTGAACGTGATTGGGTCAGGTCCTACACATTTGGGTCGAGTTGTGAATGCGGGCATGTCATGAACATGGGAAAAGTAGCAAATGAGTCAAGTATTCCACGAACAATTAAGAAACAAACGGGCATAAAAAAAGAAACAAAGTTGGAAAACCACAACAAGGAAGCAGTGAGGACCGTTGGATCTGAGCATCAATGACGGAGATTAAATCACATATCGCATAACGGCTAGTTTTACATTTATAAGTTAAGAAATCACAAGTTAAACAGTTTAAGTTGCGATGCGATAAGTCACAAAAAATGCGAAATGTGAACTGCGGGCTATGACGTGGAAAGATGACGTCGAAGTCACATGCCAATGAAGTGGCATTGATGCGGCAAGCTGACATGGCAGATGTCGTGGCCCAGACCCCACATACCACAGTTAGTTTATAATGACATGGTAGTGTTGTGGAAATGACATTACAGTTTTGTGGAAAAGTGACATGGCACGATGAAGTGGACCTGGCCCGCATACCGCACATCGCAGATCGCATAGGATAAGTTTATGGTTAAACATTAGAAGTTGCGAAATGCGATTGTGTAATATCCCAAAATAAGGAAATTCTACAACAATGAGAATATCTTAAGATATTCCAAAGTTGGAGATCTAGCTAATAGAATCATATTATGTGTTCAAAAACACATAGCCCTCAAATGAGTGAAACAAAAGCAAAAGAAGAATGCCTACACCTTCCCAAATGGGGAAAATGCAGGAATTAGACCCTGGAAATGTTATTTCCGAAGATTTGTGTTTTTAATGGGTGAAATAACACTGGGTTCCATTAGCATATGATGTTAGGCCCTCACATACAAAAGGGGATAAGAAAGAAATCCCTTTTTATATGTTAAACAGACCTCCTGGCTACCTAACATCTTGAAAATAACTAAATCCTATTACTTGAGTTATTCAAAAAAATACTGAAGCATGTACAGTGTCATTTTATGAGGGTTTCTGTAGTAAAATAATAAAACAACATGGATCTAGAACTTTATGGAATAATGTGCCAAGAAAACAAAGATCTGGCCTCCTTATTACATTATAAAGCTAACCCGACAAGGGTTTCATGAAACACATGTACAAGCAAGAGCAGATCTAAATATTCAGCTCAGAAAATGCAGTCTTATTGCAAAATTACAGAATTATAGCTGAATAATACAAAATAGGGATGAGGATCCCTTCCTCTAGCTTTCAGGGAGAAGGGTTGGCCCTTTCCCTAGGAAAATAGCTCAAAAACAAGGGTCTTAACCCTGTTGCAACAACTCTGCATAAAATGATGCAGTTCCTGCAAGGGATTGTGCTGTAGGAAATGAGAGCCACTTTGGCCTGCTTCCAAGATATGAAATGTGCTCAAAAATCTTCCTAGCTAATCTATCAAGAGAAGGAAGGCACCTTCTACTGAGAAACAAACCCAGAAGTGGTGTAAGAATCCTCAAATGCAACACCCTACAACTCAGCAATATCCTGCTACAGAAATAACGATGGGACTGAAGAATGATGCTTGGCCTTGAGCCTGGATGTGGAGCAATACAATACAAGCTCTGCTAAGAGGCCTCTCAAGGGAAGAGGTGGGATTCCCGCTCGGGAACACCTAGTGCTACCTTTCTAAATAGCAAGGGGAAGCCAAGTCTAAATAGACAAGATCAATAGATCAAAATACAAAAGCTTGAATAAAAAAGGCCTCCATCCTCTCCATATATAGCAAGTGAACCAATCCTCATTGGGTCCCATCCACATGTGCCATCAAGCTCATGAAAGTTGTCCTCCACCAAAACTGCATTGTCCATCAAGGTGGTTCAATGTATCTAGACAGCTTTGTTGACTTGGTCAAAGTTGACTGAATCAACATGTCCCCATCTCTCTTCACACCCAAGGGTGCTCAAATAAGCTACTTATTCTTACTCCTTTCACATTAGGATTGTTATGGATCCTTCTAAAGAGGTTAATGGGCCTCCCTACCCATTTATTCACCTACCTAGTGATAAAAACACTCTAATATTCCATTTAGCTTGGAGGCTAAAATTTTGGAATATTACAGTCCTCCCCTCCAAAATGTTTCTTGCCCTCAAGCAACTATATAAGGAGAGAAAAATCCTCCCCTCCTCTTCTTGTGGTCTCCTCATAAAAATTCTCCACCGCTGCTCAACATGATCTGCTATAAATTTGTCCCCCAATGTTTCCTCCCAAGCATGCAAAACCATATGGATTACATCATAGAAAGGTGGAAGATGTAAGTGGAAACCTCCCTGCTATCCAATGGCCTCCTTAAGGTAGGAGTGATGATGAAAATGGGAAATATTATCCCCAGTGAGTGTCTCCCACACCCATGCTATCATCCAAATGAAATGAGCCAATCTAGTTAGCTCAAAAAGATCTTCAACCCTGGATTCATGCAATGTGTTGGGGTTGCATGGAGAGATTGGATCCTCCCAACCAAGTGGTTTCTCTCCCCATTTATGATCAGCATGGGGCTGCTGCTGATCTTGTGCTGAAATGTTATGACCTCCAAGAGTGGCCCAAGCTACCCCATCAAACAAATAAACCATGAAGTGCCTCCTCCAAAAACTCAAGCTCTCCAAATGGCTTCTCCCACATGAAGAAGAGAGATGTAATTTTGAAATCATGGGCTGCCCATTGCTCCTCTGAAAACATGCATCATGTAGAGTAGGAAGAATCATTCTCCCAATGGGCATCTTCAGCTCATATCCCACTCTCCAATCAAAGCTTCTCATGAACATAGAGATATCAGCAATACATGGAAGCAAAAACCAATAGAAACAAGTTGTCATATGACAACTGGAAAGTGGATCAAGGTCCCATACAAGGAACCAGCACAGTGCATTCCTTGCCTACATCAAATCAAACAAAAACAAGTTCTTTTCCAGGCACTTTTTTGCTGCCACAATCATTTTACAAGATATAAACATGAA
Organism: Pinus albicaulis; assembly: GCA_034641835.2. Taxonomy (NCBI): domain Eukaryota; kingdom Viridiplantae; phylum Streptophyta; class Pinopsida; order Pinales; family Pinaceae; genus Pinus; species Pinus albicaulis. Next base: position 1,241,008,325 of record CM076578.1, read on the forward strand.
AGTACAAAAGGGTGTAAATGGTGCACACTAAAAATCATGTGGCTTCCCCCAAAAACGACCAATGATATAGCCAACCTCAATGCTACAAAGGGCTTCAAGTACATCATTATACAATATATAAGAAGGAATAATCATCCTTGGTACAATATGCTGCTCATAAAAAGACAAGAAGTACAAAACATAAGGTGAAATTGTACATCCTCCATTATGTACTTGAGGACTTGAGCTGAAATGGCTCAATTGAAAATGCTCCCTTACTCCCAATGAGTAGGAAGGTGGTTGTGACATCCTCTCTGTCATCATCCGGGCTATGCATCTCTCCATATGCCAAAATATGTTGTGCTGAATGCCCTCCCAAACGAACTCCTCTGATAAGGAAATATATGCATCAAAATGCATGGTAAATAAGTCCTCATGTGCTGCATGTAGCAGCTTCTCCTTGAGACTAGAAGCTATAGTCAAGAAGACTCTGCCATGTGAATATATGACCACATCATCCACCATACACTCATCATCTCTATCCGGGTCATCGGGAATCATGTATGCACCAAGATTCTTAGAGTACTCTGTTGGTCTCTCGTGTTTTGATAGTTTGGAAAATCAAAAGACAAGGCAACATCAGAACCAATATTTAGAGTTACAGGATCTCGTCCTCCTACTCTCAGAGAGGGATCTCTCAAATTATTTGTTTTTTGAAAAGGTTTATCTTGTGTTCTTTGAGTATTGGTTTTAGACTAGTTATTAAGTGTAAGTGTTTGTTTGTTTGGTTGAATTGATACAGCAGAACATAAAAGGTCTAGGAAAGATAGATAGAAAGGGGAAATTTCAGTTTTGTTGGGCAATGGAGTCAAAAAGAGGTTATGACAAACTTATCAATGGATATGGGATATCAAAGGGAAAATCTAACTTGGCCACAGGATCCTTTAGTTTATGAATGAGATGGACATTAATGGTTTAGAAAGAGAAGTTTAATTCTCAACAAAGGGAATTTGAAAGCATAACTTGAAAAATAAAGAGTTATTTGATAGACAGGGCTAACCATGAATTCTACAAACCACAATTTAAGAAAATAATGACTTCAAAACAACTTTTAAAATGAAATCTAAGATTTGGGAGCACATCCTATTTCCTCAAAGATTTTATTTCAAATGACTTAGAAAAACATAAAAGATTTAATGATAATTGCAGTCATAGAAGAGGGAACACCTAATACATCTATGATCACAACTATAAAATACCTTTAAGACAATTGTTCAAGCAAGGACAAAGGGCATGATCAGAACATACCTCCTTGGCTTACTATAAACAAAGATACTTCAAAGGGAGACTTCAATAACAGCCTTTAAGTGGCAGCAGACAAGCAGAGAGAACCATAAATCATGCTGAAACCAACTATTCGAACTATTAGAGAAATAAACAAGCATGAGGACTAAAGAGAGAGATTAAAGACTCTAAAACACCTCAGCAGAAGAAAACATAAAACAGTGAAGGATAAACGGGTCTAAGGTGCTTCGAGGAGTCATTTCTTAGCCTAAAACTTTCAACCTATTGTAGTAAGAAATTATGGAACAAAATGAAAACAAGAGAAAACATTAAACAGTTTAGAATACTTCACCAACAGCCAAGCTCATGGATCCAATGATAGATCCTTCTCAAGAACAAGCGTGCAACAACATCATCAGGACTTCCAAGACTTCAATTTCTTCTTCAACTTCAACAGACTATGTATTATTTCAGAGAGTTTTAGTATTACCACTAGTGATCAACCAACCTATATCTCGTCTTCTTCAGAAGTATTTATAGAAGAAATGAGGAGGTGGAGGAGCTTTAGGTTTAAAATGCAATAAATTATATACTAAATGCAGCTCCAAACCTCGAAAACCATGCAAGGCTTAAGGCAGGAGAGCATTGAATTATGATTCTGTTTATTTACTCTGTTTTTGTCATTTTAAACTCAAAGGGAAAAAGATTGACTTCGAGGCCTATTTATTATATTTGTAATAACTCTGCTGACAGTTTGAGAATTTGTTCTTTCTTTGGTAATAACTGTTTAGCTGTCTTTAGATAAATATCTTCTGTTCTGGCAATAACTAGGCCTTCTTTGATTGCTTTGAGGCTGCAGGTGTCTTATGGTAGCAACAAAGGATTCAATTAGCCTCTGATGTGGCAGTGGAGGCTTCTCGGACTGATAGATATTATTATTTTAACCTAAAACACCTTTAATTTACTTGAGTTCTATGTTTTAGGCTTAATTAAGCCTAATTTCCGTCTTCTGGTCTTCAAACTGTCTTTAATGGTGGATCAGGTATTTGACTAATCGAATTAATGCCTTAATCCTTCCAAAACTGTGTTAACAGTCTTCAAATAGGTTTTCTGCTTTTGATTTCATCCTGTCAAACTGATACTCTTCGGTTGTGGTATTTGCTGTGTTTCTATTATTGTTGCAAGAGCGCAGAGGTTGCATAAAGGCATCAGTGCTCATGAGGGACTGATAAAACATAATGGGAAAACCCTGCAGAATGATCTCCTTGATGAATAATGGCCTGAGGGATCGTCATCCCCGGCCTTCAATTTTCATTTAAAACAATTGAAAAACCATATAAAACCTGTAAAATACACAAAAAGTTATAAAAATCCTGAGGGGAAAAGGTTTAACTGTTTCAGATGGTTTAGGTTAGATTGCAACCATTGGATGAAAGCATCCAACGACGAGGATTACTTTACAGAGGCCGAAAGGGAGGCGGTTGGATAAAGGATGCAAAAGATTAAGTTAGATCCGTTGATCCATAGAGATAAATGGTTGAAATCAATTATGACTATATAAATTGGAGGGGCCACTTTATAATGAAATAGATGAAAATGCGAAGAAATGGGTGAAAAAACCTTTGGCGGAGGAAAAATGCAATTAAATGAATTTTGGGGTTTCGGAAATAACCTCGGTCGTTGGATAAGATCAGCCACAGAGATTGACGGTTGAGAATGTTTTAAGAAGTTCCTTGGAGGTTGGGTGGAGGGTGATGAACTAACGTGAGATTAAACAAGGACCATTGATCTGCAGAGATCAACGACGAAGATTAAACGCGATGGAATGCAACACAAATGGGGGAAAGCGGTTTTGGCCATACAAACCACTGATTTCACACGACAAAAAGGGAGATAGGCGGTTTTAAAATTTTGAACGCGATATGCGTTAGAGCCTGAGACGTGGCTTTTTAAAACCGCCCATATTGCGTAACTTTGGAGAATTAACTTGCGGGCTTAAAAACACGCAAAACTGCGTGCTGACTGTCAGATCTGGGGTCCTAGATTGGACGACTAAGAGGAGAGCGTGATGACGATGAGATATATGGGTGATAAGATGGGGGGAAGAGTCTATGCAATTTTGATTTGGACCATCAGATCATAGGAACGAACGGTGGAGATTTGATCTGGGGGAAGGTAGGACCCAAAGGAGTTGGGACTATCGAGCTGAATCTAGACCGTCGGATTTAGAAGAATGGACAGCCCAGATGCAATCGAAAGATTGCGATTGGCGGGGGCAAAGGGATCAAAGCGCCGATGCGATTGAACGAGGGCTATTGATCTAAGGATCAGATCGACGGTTAGGAATGAATCAAAGGTCCAAAGGCGGAGGGATTGGCTTATGAATCAAAGTGCTGTGGGCTGTCGGATCTGGGCCTAGCAGGGAAAATCAACGGCTAAGAAATCATCGGGAGGTTTCCAATTGGGGGAGATCAATAAAATATTCAAAATGCATCTAATGAAACCTTTGATGTGAGATCCCGATGATCGTTTGATTGGTTTAAATCAACGGTCGGGATTCGCTTCAACCAATAACCATCGAGACTCTTTGAAACATAAGAAAATCAGATTTTTATAAAATACAAAGGGAAATTTGTTTCGGGAAGGGTTTATTTATGGTGTTTAGTGCCCAATTGCGGGGCTCTTGGTTTTACAAATGAAGCAAGGGATCGGGAGTTAGAAAGAAGAGGAGCCAATTGCATCGAGGGATTTTTGTAACAAAATACATGCGCTTCACATGAACGTCCGATTGCAATAAGCAACCAGGGCCTTAACGCTTGGTTCCAGCACCAAGTCACATGGTGGGGAAGTGGTTTTAGGGCTTAGCCAAGGGGCTAAAGCCTTAGAACAAAAAGGCTCATTTTTATGATTATTTCAAGGTTTTCAAAGGATTTGAAAGCTTCCGATAAGGCAAAAAAGGAGTTTTAAACCTTATCAAAGGGGTTTTTATGAAGGGAAGAGGGGAAATAAGGGAAAATAGAGGAATTTCATGGGGAAACAAGGGATAAAATGGAGGTTAATTATGAGTGAAAGGAGGGGTAAATGAAGGGAAAAAGGAGTTTTTGTAGCAGTCTTTTTCTTCAGGAAAACAACAGATTTTCAGTTTTAAAAGGGAAACAACAGTGAAGATTAACTAAAGTATTAGTTATCTTCATAAAAACTTCAAGGATGATAGGTTCTCAAAGGGGAATTATCTCTTGGAGTTTTGAAGAACAAAATTATCCACCTCTTGGTATAACAAAATTTATAGGTGGCTAACAGTGGCTCCACTTGGGGAAGACAACTGGTTCTTTTAGGTGTCTAGAACCTCAGCTGCAAATATCTGGCTTTCATTAAACCAGTGTCTTAATCCATTGGGAAGCATTCTTTCTTTTTGATGATCTCTGCAGCAATTTAGAACAATGGAATCCTGTCAAAATAATGAGTCTACCTACCCATTCCTAATAATCCTAACAATTTTTCTTCTTTTCAGAGTGCATTTAGATCAGAAAACTCTCTTTAACAACATTTTTATTTTTTTTGAAAAGAAAAAAACTGATCTAAGTCTACTCTTATTTCTCCATGAACTCAGATCAAGCAGTTGAGTTCGTAAGATTCTCTACCTATCTACTATCTGTTAGGATTAGACTGTGTTAGCCCCCCATAAATTTTTGACAAGCAAAGTAGGGGGCTAAATTGTTCCCGAGCCTTCAATGAATGCATCTCCTGTGAGACACATCATCCTTGAAGTCTCCTGGACCTCTGCCTTTGATAACCCCCTCTGCTGATTTCCATTCTAAAGACCCTCTGATTGCAAGAATTTGTGCTCCTAAAGGCCTTCATTTACCCCCCTTATACCCCTGAAAAATATCCCTTTTCATCCCTTTTTCCCTTTTTCAAAGTCCCCCTTCCTCCCCTAAATCATCCCCAAAACCCCCTTTAAATCAAACCTCTACCCTTTGTTTAGCCAAATTCCCCTTTGTTCCCCTTATCGTTTCCCTTCCTAGGCCTTAAAATGCATTAAAAATGGCCTAAAAAGCCATTTTCTCCATATCATGGGTCCTAGCCCCTTTCGGCCAAGCCCTTGTATCCATTTCCCCCCACAGACCCCAACGCGTAGATCTCCATTGATTTGTCGGGCGTAGTTTCGACCGTTGATATTGGTTGATCGGACGGTCATCATGGACTCCACAATGCCTGTGCTTCCCCATTCAAAATCCTAACCGCGCCATTGCCATCCATTTACACGCAGATCCGAAGGTTCGAACTTTACCCGCCCCTGTGGACCCCGTGCACTATTCAAAAACTAGCCTGTTTCCATCGCACCGCCTTTGGGAAGAGGGCGGTATTTACTAGTCGGCCAGCGATTCCATACATCGCGCAACACGCATCCTCCTATACGATTTCAAAACCGTCGTCCCCATGCATTAACGTCGTCCATCGCGCATTATTGTTTGGACACATATGCCCATCGATATTGCCGTGGACCGTTCAATATGGGGTGGGCCATCCAACGGCTATCGCTCGTCGAAGAGGCGCGGTAGTTAACCTAGATGCACACGCAATAACTCAGGGTACGACGCACCATCCAGTCAATCTCCACCGTCGATCTGATATGCAGATCGATGGTCCACATTCAATTGCCCCCGCTGTTGACTATTCCGCCATTGCCCGGTCCTGCCACGTCACTGTTCCACGTGTCTCCTCCGTACGTTCGTCCGCCAGTGGTGTATATCCATTCCAAGGTCAAATTTCATTATTTTTACGTTAAAACCTCTGCCCCGACATTTCTCATGCTTTCTCCACAGTGTCATGTTTTCCTCCATTGTTGCCCATGCAGTCATCATCCTTGTCTGCGCCGCACTGCCACTGTCATGCTCGTCCATACCACCACCTCCATACGTGTTTTTGATAACTGTTTTCGTGTTTTGCAAGTTTATCAGGCGGTAAAACCCGCCATGGTTCATATACGCCATTGTAATGGCACAGTGCACAGAGGAGGTTGAATTTAGAGCCTAATTCCATAGAAGAGTGTCCGAAAAAGGTGTCTGCATCATAGATTTCATCCAAGGATAGAGTTAAAACTCTGCAAACCCTGTCCGGTGCCATTTAAAGCTCAAATTGCATAGACAGAGATTGTACAGGAGCAACAGAGAGCTCGAGATAAGAAATAGAAGACTTTTGGGCTCCTTCAGGGATTTTGGAAGACAAAGGACCAAAATCAAAGACCCCGTGGATCGTTCAGACGGTTCAATGCACAGAAATATAATACTATCAGGGTTTCCGTATTGGTAGAACATTCTTCCATGAAAGGACACGGTACACATTACTGTTTTAGTTTACTTTGTGTCCAAATGAAGTTTTTCGCCCTATCAGCAGTCCTACATCATCAGAAGCATTTGTTACATGGTATGGCAGACCCTAACATCATTATTCTACCTGTTGTGAATCCACCAGAACACTGCAACAAGTACCAAAGATAAAGTCTCAGAGTAGAACCAGATGGGACCTCGGCCCTCCTACTGCTTCATATTGTTAATGCTGCATTTAAGTTTGCAACTACCATTGTCTTTCTTTCCTCCTATAAGAATTCCCGAGATCAAATTGTAAAGGGTTGTTGTTGTTGGGACATTGTTGTCCAGTTGCTGCTGTTGTAGTTAGAGGGATTCATGTTTGACTGTTAGAACAGTTTGGGAGAGAGTAGCAGAGCAGTTATTATGTAGTAGGCTAGGAGGAGAAATTTGGATTGTATTTCAGCCATTGAGCTCTGATGTATATGACTGGTTTTGCATCATTAATCAAGCACATTCCACAGGATCCTGGTCTATTACTATTTTTGATGTTTTCTTACTCTGTTTATTACATTTTCATGTTGTTTCATTTTCTACTGGATCGCATCAGAATATTGGCATAGGATTCACCCTTGTTAGGTGCCCTATGTTTCTGCTCTCCTTGCCTTCAATGTTTTTTGCTATATGTGTATCTGAGGATTGGTTTCAGTCAATTTAACCAGTGTAGTGGATTTTATTTCCTTCTCTCTGATGTATGAATTGAATGGATTAATTCTTAGCTGTTCTTGTTGGGTTTAAGTTGGAAGATTTGGGAACACTAGGGATTAGAGTTAGCCCTATCCACTAGGATCCTTGTGCGACCAGCTGACCTTTCTAATATCTCTTCGTTAAACTTATCTATGTTTTTCCCTTAGAGCATGCTAAAGCTGACCTGGAGTTAAATGACCTCTGGTCTGATCTATAAGCTGCCCCTTCGTCCCTCTTTGAGAGCTTCCTTTGAGTATGTCCAAGAAGGTTTCGAGTTAAATGACCTCTGACCTGATCTATAGACAGAAAATTGGTTGCTTTCCTTCTTTCACTTTCTTTCCTTAATGTTCCATCCCACCATCTAATCTAAATATCCTTTGGTATTAGATGACTTGCCCTTTGGAAGCCTTGGCTAGTTGTTGCATGTAATTTCCTTTCATGACTCCATAGCCCAATGGATGGCACTTTCTTGACCTATCCTCTTTGCTGAAAACATCCTGTTGCTTTGTTCCTTTCCTTCCATTGCTTTCTCAGTCTATGATCTCATGACCAACTCAGTGACCAACCAACAAAATCATTTTAAACCCCCCTTTATGCTTCATACCTAGCCTAGTACCTCATCTTGAGGTTCAAAGATATACCATTCTTTGTTTTATTAGAGAGATCCCACTCCTGGTCCAGGAGGGCTAGATCCTAGGGCCCCAAAGTGGTTCTGATGTTGTCTCATCTTTTGGTCTTGCCAATCTGGCCAAAACATGGGAACCCCAAAATAATGGCGACTCCATTGGGGAATTGAGTGCATTTCACCTTGCCACATTCTTAAGCACTCAATAACCCAAGATCTCTGGTTAGATTGGCATTCAATTTTTGATGGTGGACAACATCCTGTTTCAAACATTCACAAACATCCACCTGGTGAATCCACACTCCATAACTCCCAAAAGACCAAATGACTCCACTGGTAGAAGACTCTGAACTGGTTGAGAAGAAGCAGTAGCATTCTTTGCATAAGCATGAATCCAAACATGGACAGGGATACAAAGTATGATGCTTTGTGTGATCAATTAAATGAATTAACGGAAACGTTTGGTAAAGTGCTAGAGATGTATATGGCTAATCTGAATGCAAACGAGAATTATTTAGAACAGCCCATGCCTCTCCCAGAACAAGAAAAAACTCAAGACTGAGAAGATGAGCAAGACAGGTATGATGCCCAAGAATTTGTAGAAGATGAAGAGGAAAGTGATCAGGAACTCCCTGATTGCGCACCTATGCCTTGTATCACGTTGAATAGAGAATATCATGACCTAATAGAGAAAGCTAATAGGGAACGCTGCCTTGAGGAAGCAAGAGACCACACAGAAGAGGCAGAATCTGATGTGGAAGGAGGGGCTCAAGAAAACATCCAGCCTCCAAGTTAGCTGACACAAGGGAAAGAGGGTTGCTGCTCTTCTGGTCACGATGAAAGGGAAACCCCTCTTTTGACAGAAGGAGAGATTGATCAGATGTTAAATCAGCAGTCCACCTTAGAAATATTTTATAGAAAATGCACTCTTGCTCATTCATCTTATGAGTTTGATGATTCAGATCCAAAAGACTTCTCTATGGATCATGACAGAGAAAGACCTGCTGAAAATCCAGAAGGATTAGTGGGTGACATTACTTACAGTTATGATTTTCCTATTTATGATCTATTTGATGATGAGTGTTTTCAAAGGGAAACCGATCTTGCAGGACAATCATCCTTAGATTCATGGGAGGAAGATCAGAAACAACAATTTCTGAGAAGTAATGAAACCAGTTAGCCTATCTATGACACAGATGGGGAGAGCTACGATAGTATAATAGCAGATGAATATTCTTTGAATCTTCATTCTATTTTACCACAGATCATCAGTGAAAAAGGAGACCAGCAGCCTTTCTGTTTAGAATATGAGGAAGAAAGCAAAGAAGAAGTTCTTGAGCAAGATGAAAATAATGAGCCATCTCTTGAAAAAGAGGAAGCAATGGAACAAAACACTGCTCAAGAATACATGGATCTCTTCATAGAGCTCAGCACCTCAAAGCAGAATACATCAGAGCTCCAAGAGGACAACACTGCCATATATGATGAGTCCTCCAGTTCAGAAAATGAAGAAGATGAGGGAGTTTCTCTTTCTCAAGAGAGATTTATTCTTGATCCAGTGGAAGAAGAGGAAATCCTGGTTAAAGCCTGCTTGGTAGATATTCATAACTAGGTATCATTTCATGACCCTTATGCACACTTCTTGCACACATTTGAAGAAGGATCAAAGGTCTCTTTGAGAAGCATGTTGCAGATAGAAATAAAATTTTCCAAAGCTGCTGTTATTGAACAAAAAGAGTGGGAGCTGCCCTACCTATCCAGCCTGCTCAAGGAGTTAAGAAAGAGAGACCAGCGATGGGATCACTTGATGGACTGGTTACATTGGAAGACAATGTTTTTAAGCTAGATTGTAAATATTCCAGTTAGAGTAGGGTAGGTAGGAAAATCTCAATAAAGCTTAGTGTATGATCATGTAGTTAGTTGTTTTTAATTTCTACAAAGTCCAGAAAGTCAGACAGTCTAATCCTGGCTTGGCTGTTTTCAATTTCTGTCTTAGAATGTAGAGAAGAAGTCTGCTAGACAGTTTAATCCTAGAAGATATTAGATTAGGTAGAGAAACCTATGAGACCAACAGTCTAATCTGGTCTCATGGAGCAATAAGGGTAGAATTAGAATAGGTTTTATTTTCTGTTTGCAAAAATAAATTATGTAAAGGGTCTGCTAGCTCAAATGCACCCTGGAAGAAGAAAAAATGCTAGGACTGTAGTGTGGGTAGGTAGATTGTTTGGGAATGTTTCTGCTGATGTGGATATCATGTTGTGGCAGCTAAAATTCAAAGAAAAAGGGATGTGCCAAGCAGCAGGCAACTAGCCTACTCCAAAGATCTATTCTCTAAATTCTTAACTCCTTCAAGAAGAAGCCATCCCCATGTGGAGCCACTGTTAGCCCCCCATAAATTTTTGACAAGAAAAGTAGGGGGCTAAATTTTTCTTGAGCCTTCAATGAATGCATCTCGCCTGAGACACATCATCCTTGAAGTCTCCTGGACCTCTGCCTTTGATAACCCCCTCTGCTGATTTCCATTCTAAAGACCCTTTGATTGCAAGAATTTGTGCTCCTAAAGGCCTTCATTTACCCCCCTTATACCCCTGCAAAATATCCCTTTTCATCCCTTTTTCCCTTTTTCAAAGTCCCCCTTCCTCCCCTAAATCATCCCCAAAACCCCCTTTAAATCAAACCTCTACCCTTTGTTTAGCCAAATTCCCCTTTGTTCCCCTTATCGTTTCCCTTCCTAGGCCTTAAAATGCATTAAAAATGGCCTAAAAAGCCATTTTCTCCATATTATGGGTCCTAACCCCTTTCAGCCAAGCCTTTGTATCCATTTCCCCCCACAGAACCCAACGTTATGACCAAGCGCTAGCCCGAAGGGCGCAAATCTCCATTGATTCGTCGGGCGTAGTTTCGACCGTTGATTTTGGTTAATCAGACGGTCATCATGGACTCCACAATGCCTGTGCTTCCCCGTTCAAACTACTGACCGCGCCATTTCCGTCCATTTACACGCAGATCCGACGGTTCAGACTTTACCCGCCCCTGTGGACCCCGCGCACTATTCAAAAACCAGCCTGTTTCCATCGCACCGCCTTTGGGCAGAGGGTGGTATTTACCGGTCGGCCAGCGATTCCATACATCGTGCGACATGCGTCCTCCTTTATGATTTCAAAACCACCATCCCCATGCGTTAACGTCGTCCATCGCACATTATTTTTCGGACACGGATGCCCAACAATATTGCCATTGGACCATCCAATCTGGGGCAGGCCATCCAACGGCTATCGCTTGCCGAAGATGTGCGGTAGTTAACCCAGATGCACACGCGATAACTCAGGGTACGACGTGCCATCCAGTCAATCTCCGTCGTCAATCTGATCTGCAGATCGACGGTCCACATTCAATTTCCTCGTTGTTGACTATTCTGCCATCGCCTGGTCCCGCCACGTCACTATTCCACGTGTCTCCTTCGTACGTTCATCCGCCCGTGGTGTATATCCATTCCAAGGTCAAATTTCATTATTTTACGTTAAAACCTCCGCCCCAACGTTTCTCATGCTTTCTCCACAATGTCATGTTTTCCTCCATTGTTTCCCATGCATTCATCATCCTCGTCTGCGCCGTGCTACCACTGTCATGCTCGTCCATACCACCACCTCCATACGTGTTTTTGATAACTGTTTTCATGTTTTGTAGGTTTATCAGGTGGTAAAACCTGCCATGGTTCATATATGCCATTGTAATGGCGCAGTGCACAGAGGAGGCTGAATTTAGAGCCTAATTCCACAGAATACTGTCTGGAAAAGGTGTCCGCATCATAGATTTCATCCAAGGACAGAGTTAAAACTCTACAAACCCTATCCGGCGCCATTTAAAGCTCAAATTGCACAGACAAAGATTGTACAGGAGCAATAGAGAGCTCGAGATAAGAAATAGAAGACTTTTGGGCTCCTTCAGGGATTTTGGAAGACAGAGGACCAAAATCAAAGACCCTGTGGATCGTTCAGACGATTCAATGCACAAAAATATAATACTATCAGGGTTTCCGTATCGGCAGAACATTCTTCCATGAAAGGACAGGGTACACATTACTGTTTTAGTTTACTTTGTGTCCAAATGAATTTTTCCGCCCTATCAGCAGTCCTACACCATCAGAAGCATTTGTTACATGGTATGGCAGACCCTAACATCATTATTCTACCTGTTGTGCAATCCACCAGAACACTGCAACGAGTACTAAAGATAAATGCTCAGAGTAAAACCAGATGGGGCCTCGGCCTTCTACTACTTTAGATTGTTAATGCTGCATTTAATTTTGCAACTACCATTGTCTTTCTTTCCTCCTATAAGAATTCCCGAGATCAAATTGTAAAGGGTTGTTGTTGTTGGGCCGTTGTTTTCCAGTTGTTGCTGTTGTATTTAGAGGGATTCATGTTTGACTGTTAGAACAGTTTGGGAGAGATTAATAGAGTAGTTATTATGTAGTAGGCTGGGAGGAGAAATTTGGATTGTATTTCAACCATTGAGCTCTGATGTATATGACTGGTTTTGCATCATTAATCAAGCACATTTCACAGGATCCTGGTCTATTACTATTGGTGATGTTTTTCTTACTCTGTTTATTACATTTTCATGTTGTTTCATTTTCTACTGGCTCACATCAGAATATTGGCATAGGATTCACCCTTGTTAGGTGCCCTATGTTTTTGATCTCCTTGCCTTCAATGTTTTCTGCTATATGTGTATCTGAGGATTGGTTTCAGTCAATTTAACCAATGTAGTGGATGTTATTGCTTGCTCTTTGATGTATTAATTGAATGGATTAATTCTTAGATGTTATTGTTGGGTTTAAGCTGGAATATTTGGGAACACTGGGGATTAGAGTTAACCCTGTCCACTAGGATCCTTGTGCGACCAGCTGACCTTTCTAAGATCTCTTCGTTAAACTTATCTCTGTTTTTCCCTTGGATCATGCTAAAGATGACCTGGAGTTAAATGACCTCTAGTCCGATCTATAAGCTGCCCCTTCGTCCCTCTTTGAGAGCTTCCTTTGAGTATGTCCAAGCAGGTCTGGAGTTAAATGACCTCTGACCTGATCTATAGACAGAAAATTGGTTGCTTTCCTTCTTTCACTTTCTTTCCTTAATGTTCCATCCCACCATCTAATATAAAGATCCTTTGGTATTAGATGACTTGCCCTTTGGAAGCCTTGGCTAGTTTTTGCATGTAATTTCCTTTCATGACTCCATAGCCCAATGGATGGCACTTTCTTGACCTATCCTCTTTGCTGAAAACATCCTGCTGCTTTGTTCCTTTCCTTCCATTTCTTTCTCATTCTATGATCTCATGACCAACTCAGCGACCAACCAACCAAATCATTTTAAACCCCCCTTTGTGCTTCATACCTAGCCTAATACCTCATCTTGAGCTTCAATGATATACCATTATTTGTTTTATTGGAGAGATCCCTTTCCGGGTCCAAGAGGGTTAGATCCTAGGGCCCCAAAGTGGTTCTGATGTTGTCTCATCTTTTGGTCTTGCCAATCTGGCCAAAACATGGGAACCCCAACAGAATGTCTAACAGATTTTTATTCTCTAAATTCAAAAAACAGAAATTTAAAAGCAAACAAGCCAGGATTGAACAATCTAACTTGTAGCTGATCTATGGCATAGAAAACAAGCTGCACATAGATTGTTATCTTACAGAAATTTTTAAACAAAATGTGAAGGCTTAGTATCTGAAAAATTAAAACTTCCTTCACCATCTCTTCAACTCTAATTTTGAATTTATTTGAGCTGTCTTTTCTCTCATACTGGTTCACGTTTTGAGCTTGTTTGAACCAATATTCTTTCACTATAAAGGGTTTAGGTTTTGAACATGTTTGAACCTTATTTATTCTAACCTAATCTATCTTACTGTTAAGCCAAGATTATGTTGTTTGGCTGATCTATTCACTAACCTATCAGCAAAAAATTTAAAACTAATTAGTCATGATTAGGCTGTATGACTAATTAGGAGTGTGTTTTTTAGGAGTGGCGTTTGAGCTTGCACACTTTCAGACTTTGTTTCTCTTTTTTCGTATGGGGCTGTACCTTTCTTGTTTTTTACAATCTGCCCTCTTTTCTCCTTTCTATTTTTTTTGGATTTTTATTTTTCTAACTTTGAATGCAATGTTCAGACTATGATATTTACAATGAAAAATAAAATGCTTTTAAACTCATGACTCCTGGCAGAATTAATGCTTTAGCATCCTGCCATTGACAGGACCTCCATACAGATCTTCTCGATTTAATTCTTCCAAGAAAAATGCATTGTGACCCCTCTCAGCATGAATAATATAGGGCCCTTTCCACAAGTTCTCAAACTTTCCATGTTTTCCCTTCTCTTCTCCTATTGAATCCCATTTAGGAGCAACATTTCCAACCTAGAAATTGTTTGCCTTAGTCCTCTTATCAAATAGCTTCTTTATATTTTCTTGGACTAACTGTGTTCTTTCATAGACTTCTTCTCTGGTCTGTTGTAAATGGATTGTTTGGTTGATTCTCCTCTGCATATCATTCTCTTCAATCTGCACTTCTTGAAGGAGTTTCATGACCGAAACTCCTAATGAGGTGGGGAAGACTGCATCCATGCCATAGACCAGCTGATAGGGGGACATATTTATCGATTTCTTTGTAGTTAATCTATCAGCCCATAAAGCATGAACTAGCTTACTGTGCCATGATTTCTGATTCTGCTCCAACAGCTTTTTGATGATATTTATGAGGCTCTTGTTGGAAGATTCAGCTAATCCATTTACTTGGGGCTAGTAGGCAGTAGAATGGCCCAAGGTAATGTGGCATTTGTAATAGAAATCAACCATTTTATTAGATTTAAAAGTAGCAGCATTATATGTTATGATTTTTCTGGAACAACCAAATCTAGATGGGATATTTGTTTCAAGGAACTTGATAATGATAGAGTCATTAGCATTTCTAGAGGGTATAGATTCTATCCACTTGGTAAAGAAGTCAGTGGCTGTGAGGATCCACTTATGTTGGGCTGAGGAACATGGGTTAATTTCCCCAATGAAGTTTAAACCGCATTGTTGAAAAGGTGCCTCAACTCTGATAGGATATAATGGTAAGGGAAGGAGTTTTCTTTTTCCATAAAAAAATTGACACTTGTGGCAAGACATGACTAACTTCTGAGTGTCTGGGAAAAGGGTAGGCCAATAGTGACCAGATCTAAGAATTTTTTTTGTTGTGGCCTTCCAGTAGAGGTTTCCTCCATGTTAGCCCCCCTATGAAATTTTTGACAAGAAAATAGGGGGCTAAATCATTGTTGACGTCTTCAAGGAACGCCTTTCCCCTGAAAATCCATCTTCCTTGAAGTCTCTCAGTTGCTGTGCCTAATACAAATCCCCCTCTGCTAGTAAATTGCTAAAAGGGCCTATTATTCCTTCCTTTACCCCTGCAACATGCATCAGTTCCCCCTCTTTCCCTTTGTCCGACTTCCCTTTATTTTTTCCCTCATTTAGCCTCTTTTCTTCCCCCTTGTCTTCCCCTTCTATTTCCCCATTTACCCCTCAAATCCCCCCCAAAATCCCCTTTAATTTCTTCCCCTACCCTTTGTTTTCCCTTTTCTCCCCTTTCTCCATCTATCGTTCCCCTTCCCCAGCCCTTAAATCCATTAAAACGGGCTAAAAAACCCTTTTTCCGACCTTAATATAGGGCTTAGCCCCTTACCAAAGGTCCCTTAACCACTTCCCCACATGTGCCCCGGCGCTGGGACCAAGCGCTTAAGTCCCGAGCGCCAATCGCAATCGGAGCTGTCAGCGGGCGTATTTCCTTTGTAAACTTCAAAGTCCCGATGCGATCATTTTAACGCTTTAAGTCCCGCGGTGCGTTCCTCACCATTGATATACCCTGATGATCCAACGGTGAGCCTCTAATCGCAGCCCTTCTCCGATCGCAATCGCAAGCCTCAGCAGTGCTGCCCCGATTACAACCCTCCGATCCATTCTTGACCGTTGATCCGTCCCACAGATCCAACGGTCTTCGCTCAATCGCAACCCCCGTCCGATCGCAATCGCAACTCACAATGGTGCCGCCCCGATTGAGATCTTCTGATTCAATCCTAACCGCTAATCTCCCCGTGATCCGACGGCCCTTCGCTGATCACAAGCCTTCTTGTTCGACCCCTGATTGTGATCCGCTGATTTAATCTCCGCCGTCCATTTTCACGCTGATCCGACGGTCCTCCGCCAATCGCAGATCCCCTCCGATTGTGTTCTCCACCGTTGATCTCCCCGCCAGATCGACGGTCAGCGCTCAATCGCAGACCCTTCCCGATCGCAATTGCAAGTCCCTCTTCCCGTCCCCCGATTGCATCCTGACCGTCCATTCTTCCCGCAGATCGATAGCCAGTGCTCAATTGCTTCCCCTTCTGATCGCTGATCGCAAGCCTTCCCTCTGTCTCCCGATTACATCCTGGCCGTTCGTTTGTTTCGCGATCCAACGGCTATCGCTCTCCCCTGTCGATCGCAATCGGAAGTTTGTGAGTGTCTCATTTTTATGCCCTTGCGATTGCGATCCTCCGATTGCATCTCTGCCGTCCGTCTCCTCCCGGATCTGACGGCTCAGGTTTAATCGCCCTCCGCCTCCACTGGGTCCCACTTCTTACATACATTTCGTTGCATTTGTTTGCATTTCCATACATTTTCGCCAAAGTCTAAAGTTTCATATGTATTCCGCCATGTCCATAAGTCATACCATGGATCAATCTCCACCGTTGATCTTCGTCTCCAGGCCAGGATCTAACAGTCTACGCTGCATATTCACACCAAACCCTATTATCCGCGCATTCCACCACTCCACTGCATTTTCATCGTTCTTTTGCATAATATCTTTGTTTCCGCCACCGCCACACCACCGTTTCGTTCACCCTACATTCATCGCTCCGTCCATTGTTTTCTTCACAAGTTCGCTGTGTTGCAGAGTTTCTAGAGGATGGGACCACTGCTGTTCAATTTACTGCCTCAATGGCAAGCGGCGCAGTCAGGATCAAATCCAATGAGCCAGTACCATCAGGAAAGTCAAGGAATGGGGCTGTCAGGACTCACATTAATGGAGAGCAGAGTTCAAACGCCGAAATCCTTCCGGCGCCATTAAAAGCTCGAGCTAACTCGGCAGAGGCAGTAATGAAGCAGCAAGGAGTTTCAGTACAGAGCAGAGGGATTAGTGCGCGTCAACGAAGATCTTGAGCTCTGAAACAGAGGTTTAAAGAGGCAAAGCATCATTTTGAAGACCCCGAGGATCGATTCTGGAGATCCTGAACGTCAATAAGAGGTAATATCAAGGTTTTCTTATCAGCAGAATGTTTTTCCATAAAGGACAGGTCTCCCATACAGTCTTTATTATGCGCCGTGTCCTTGAAGGAATTTCTCGTCCCAGCTATAGTTCAAAAAAATCTAACATCCATGAGGCAGACCTCTCAGCAAGTTCTTTTATTTGGATCAAATCACCTGGAGTACTACAGCCAAAGGGTCAAATCATATCCGAAGCAGATCTTTCTTTCACGAGGAAGGTGACAAAAATTAAATATACAGTGTATCAAGTAGAATGGGTCTCGGCCCTGCATTCATTGTTGTGTTTAAATGTAACATTTAAAATTCACCTACCTCCTCAGTCAGTCCTCTGTGTCTCTTCTGATATAAAGCACAGAGGGATATCATTGTAATGGTTGTTGTTGCATTATCAGTGAATTGCAAGCATTTTTGTCCCGAGCCAAGTTTCCTGTGTAACAGTTGTATGACAGGCTGAGAAATATGATGTATTCAGGCTGAATGTAAAAGCTTTAGGCAGTGATGTACCTGATTGGTGTTGTGTTTAACATGATAAGTAGTTTTCATTGGATCCTGATCTACAGCAGTTGGTGATGTTTTTCTTATCTCTGTGTTTATTTCCATTTCATTTCATGTTCTTCTGACTGACATCTGAACGCATGACATAAGATTTACCCTTGTTAGGTACCTTATGTCCCAGCTCTCTCAGTCTTTAATGTTTTCTGCTCATATGTGTATCTGAATATTGTTTTTAATTGACTAAACCAGTGTAGTGGATGATTATTACCTGCTCTCTGATGTGCAAGTTGATAGAATCAGTGTTCAGATGTCTTTGTTAAGATTTAATTGAAAGAGGTTAGGAACATTGGGAGGTGTAAAGCCTGTCGCTGCCTCTTCATAACCTGCCCTTCCATACAAACCTTTTCAAGATCCCTTGTGTTGCCTATGGTTTTGTCCAAGCAGGCCTGGAGTTAAATGACCTCTGGCCTGATCTATAGACGGAATCAGATGGTTTTCCATCCTTCATTCTCATTCCTTAGTGTTCCATCCCACCAATCAGTCTTTGAGATCCAAATTCTCTAGATGACTAGCCCAACTGAAGCTTACACATTGAACATAAGTAAATCCTTTCTTGACTCCATTGCCCAATGGCCTTGATGTTCCCTGAGTTGTCTGTCCTTGCCTAGCTTCTTTCTTTACCCATCCTTGTCTCATGGTGAAACCTTCCTTCCTGATTCTCAACAACCAAACTCAAACAATCAAACAAACAACCTTGAGCCTATAACTAGCCTAAAATCACAATTGAGAACTTCAAAGACATATATCCTTTGATAATCATAGAGAGATCCCTCTCTGGACCTAGGAGGGCTAGATCCTAAGGTCTAAAAGTGGTTCTATGTTGTCTCATCTTTTGGTCTCTGTCAACCTGGCCAAAACATGGGAACCCCAACATAATGGCGACTCCACTGGGGAATTTCTGAGGTCCAACAACTGAAACACCTGACAGTCTCCCAGTCTCGTCACCAACATAATGGCGACTCCACTAGGGAATTTTGAGTGCTTTTCATTTCGAACATCCTTAGAAGCTTAGAGCTCTGGTTAGGTTGGCGGTAGGTCACACCTTTCTTGAATCAGCCTCCATTATTGAATATCCACCATACTCTTAGACAGAGACTGGATAGGGCCAGGTAGCCTCCAGATCTCATCCTCTCTTCAGGGGTGACATATCTGGTAAATGCCCTCCCAGTCAATCTCTGGTTGGAGCTTGTTGCTTTAGAGGAGATTCATGAAAGGTGATAGTGCCTGAGCACTGTGGTGGACAGTGTACCCTAGAATCATCCTAAACCCTCCACCTGGCGACTCCATTGTTCCTAAACATTAAAGACTCCACTGGTGATCAGTAGGCCTGCTGATTATCTCGGTTTCACATCAGACTCCACTGGGAGACCAGTCCCAAAGCATAATGAAGACTCCATAGGGAGGCCAGTTCCCAAGACAACATTAACCACAGTAGAAATAACAAGTAGGGCTAAGCTGCTTGGCTTATAAACAACACTCTGGCTCACAGAACCATTCATACAAGAGCTTTCCCTGATCCAAACCCACCTGAAACAGTTGATAATCCTGAGAAAATCCTTAAAAGAACATCTGTGAGTAGGAGATCAACTATTTTCAGCAACATTCATAGAGCCAATTCTGCACCAGAAGATCTTGCAGCTCTATTAGACCCTTTCTTCGACCTAGACCTCCAAAACAGATTACCTAGAACTAGGTCATTCAGTGTTTCAGACCAGCCAGACACTAGGGACAGTGAAACCCCTCCTTCCACACCACCTGATCTCCACTTTCTCCAAAACTCGGGGCTTTCTCACCCTAGATCTTCTCAACAGACTTCTGCTGGTCCTACCATCCCTATCATCCAACTACCAGCTGCTCAAGCCAACCCTATACCTCATCAGAACATCATCATGGCAGCCTGGTATGCACCTCTAGTTTTACCTCAGCCTCTACTGCCCTTACCAAATGATTATCAATAAAAAATCCCACACTTCCCTGCTAAAGAGCCTACAATAGCACAACAACATGTAGATAAAATGGAGGACTCTTTTGACTATATGGAAATTGATGATGAAACAATCAAAATGAGAATTTTTGCGCAGAGCCTGGGGGGAGAGGTTAAAAAGTGGTTTAAAAACTTGCCTGCTGGTAGTATCCAAGATCTCCCTGCTTTATACCAGACTTTCATCAACAAATGGGAAACTAGAGCAAACCCTCGCCAGCTCCTAGCAGAATACATGTCCCTTAAGAGGAACGTAGGGGAAAGTGTTCATGATTACACCACTAGATTCAACAGTATTTACAACGCTCTTCCCCCACACATGAAACCTCCACAAGGTATGGCCCTGGCCAAATATCCTAATGGATTTGATGCTGACATGGCCTATGAGCTTAGAGATAAAGAATATACCACATTGGAGGATATGCAGAAAGGGGCAGTAAACATAGAGGCAAATTTGATTGAAAAAAGGGCCAAACTAAGAGCTGAGAAGAGAGTAACATACAAGGATGACACTATAGCCTCCACTTCAGATCCCAATATTGACAGATTGTCTAAGAATCTGGATAAGCTATGCCAAGTGGTCGAAAAGATGGCTATCACTCAGAACAGGAACCAAAATCAAAACCAAAACCAGAACTTTATAAGAAACAACAACACTCCCAACAGGCAGAAAGAGTCAGATCAGCAAGTCATTCCTCCTTTC
Organism: Pinus albicaulis; assembly: GCA_034641835.2. Taxonomy (NCBI): domain Eukaryota; kingdom Viridiplantae; phylum Streptophyta; class Pinopsida; order Pinales; family Pinaceae; genus Pinus; species Pinus albicaulis. The sequence continues at coordinate 1,241,028,849 of CM076578.1, forward strand.
CAAAACTTTCTTGATGAGGATGAGGGAATCATAGAAGAGTCTGAGGGGAATTTGATAAACATGTTTGAAATAGAGGACTCAATTCTGAACTGTGACTCAGAGGATGATCAGCCCTCATCTTCATATTGGGATGAGGAAAGATTAGAAACTGAAGAGTACAGACTTGGGTTCCAAGATGCCATGTTACAGGTCAGAGAACAATATGAGCTCAGGAGTAAAAAGAACCAAGACACCTCCAAACCTAAAACTCCTGAGGTAACCATCAAAAAGAGGCCTGAAAAACCTTCTAAAGTAACTGCTGTAAACGATAAATCAACAGCTGAGAGTTCTGAGAAAAACCAACAGAAAGGCAACCAAAACAACGAAAAACAAAGTCAACCAACCAGTAGCACTAGCACCTCAGTTAGTGCTCCTGACAAAACTATTCCTACACATGTACATAATGAGAAAACACAAACTGATTCAGCTACTAAGGTAGTTGCAAATAAAACAGATTTGAACAGTCCCAAAAGCCAATCCATTTTCAATTTAGAAAGTGAGATTGCAAAAATCAAAATCTCTGTACCATTATCTGAGCTGGCCTCTCAGGATGTATATAAAGGCCAGATTTTGAAAGCATTAAATCTGAGTATAAATAATGACACTGTAAATTTGAGTGATGATCAGCCTACCCTCTTATTCGGTCCCAAGATTGAGGGGAAATTTCAGGAAGGGGTAGTTCCACCTTTTTATATCAGTCTTAACATTCATGACAAGATCCTCCATAATGCCATGCATGACTCCGGTGCATCACACAATCTAATGCCTAAGGTATTCATGGAGAAGTTAGGCCTCGAAATCACCAGACCCTATAAAGACTTGTATTCTTTTGACTCGAGTAGGGTAAAATGTCTTGGCCTGATCAAAGACTTGTGTGTGAGTTTGACTCAAATTCCTGCGAAATGTATGGTCATGGATGTAGTGGTGGCAGACGTGCCACCCAAGTATGGCATGTTATTATCTAGATCATGGGGAGCCAAGCTGCAAGGCACCATGCAGATGGATGGCTCATATGCCACTATCCCTATATTTGGCCAATTAAAAAGACTATATAGAGAGTCCCAAATGAAATTCCTAGTCAGCAGCCCCGAGAAACCTGAAAATTCACCATTATATTCTGTACATACCGACCTTGACTCCTTCATCTTTTGTAATGATGAATCCTTAGAAGAGCCAGAGTCCCAGAATAGGCATACAAATGAGAACACCGAGCCTATGGACCTCCACATAATGGCCACTCTGGAAGAATATGATCAGGAAAACCATGGGCAGCACACTGAAAACGAAGAGGAAATCAACAATGAAGCCTGTAGGATCTGTGGTGGACCTCTCACTCCAAGTGAAACAGAAACAGAACAAGAACAGCCAGCTAACCACCTTCCTGACATCCATGGCCTCTATGAACAACAAGATAGCTTACAACCTAGTACAGACCTCCCAACTCAACCTAATGGCGAACCCAGCTGTAAGGGAGAAAGTGAAGTGGAAGTAAACAAAGAACCCCTGTGGGAAATGAACTTTGATGGGTCTTGTACTAGACAAAGCGCTGGAGCAGGAGTGTGGCTGCGTAACACTGAAAATGACCACGCAGAGAGCCACGCTGTCAATCTTCATTTCAAATGCACGAACAACATTGCAGAATATGAGGCTCTAATCTTGGGCTTAAATCTGTTGAAAAAATTAGGAGCCCGTAGGATAGTCGTGAGAGGAGACTCTGAGTTAGTGATCAAACAGATGAATGGTGAGTATTCGGCAAAACACCCCAGGCTTAGGGCATATAGGAATGATACTCTAGATTTGCTAAAAACGTTTGTTGAATATGATTTAGTATCCATTCCTAGGGGTCAAAACGCTATTGCAAATGGACTAGCCTGCCTAGCTAGCTCATATCCTAAGGCCCCAGTTGACCAACAAATCAACATTCAGACTAAATTCAGGCCTGCAGTGCCAGACAATGAAAAATACTGGCAGGTCTTTGAAGGAGACAAACAGATTGAAGATTTCCTGATGGGTAGAAATGAGTTTGAATTTTCTGATTCAGACTCAAAATCTGATGACAGCTACCCAAGTGAGGATTCCCCAGATGAACTAGAAACACCTTGTAGTATAGAAATAAATTCTTTTTCTGAAGAAACTGGAGATTCAGCCATAAAACGTGAAAACGCAGATAGAGAAGAAATGGAGGTGCTGCAAGCCAAAGACAAGAACATACCAAGAGGCTTAGCACCCTTAGAGGACCTCTTTGATTTTGATGATGTTGCAAAGAAGCCCACAATAGAACATGCAGAATCAGATGTAGAAGAATGCAACATAGGCACTGAAGACAAACCCAAAATGATAAAACTGGCTAAGTCTATACCTGTAGACATGAAGAAAAGATACATTGACTTGTTTAAGGAATTCATTGATGTGTTTGCATGGAGCTATGAAGACTTAAAGGCCTATGACACCAACATTATACAACATAAGATACCACTAAAGGAAAATCAGAAGCCTTTTAGACAAAAACTTCGAAGAATTAATCCAAAACAATTGCCTGCAGTAGAAAAGGAAAATAAGAAGATGTATGATGCAGGCATTATAGTCCCTGTAAGGTTTCTGATTGGGTGTCGAACTTAGTGGCTGTAAGGAAGAAAACAGGGGAAGATTAGGCTATGCATAGACTTCAGAAACCTCAATAGAGCCCCTGAAAAGACAACTACCCCTTGCCTAGAATGGAACATATCTTGCGTAAGGTAGTGGGCTCTGCAGTTCAATCTCCTCGCTTGATGGTGCTTCTTTTCGTACAACCAGGTTCTCCGTACTCCTACATCAACTAAAACATCTTTTACCACTCCATGGGGCACCTTCATGTATGTGAAAATGCCTTTTGGATTGATGAATGATGGAGTCATTTCCTTCCGCAGAGCAATGGATATTGCTTTCTCGTGATGAGATTGGACACTTTATAGTTATTTACTTGGATGACTTAACCGTCTTTTCTTTTCTAAAACAAGAAGAACACTTAAAACATCCGAGGAAAGTTTTTGTGCAATGTAGAAGGTACTGTTCATTCCTAAATCCTAAGAAGACTGTTGGGCTACAAGAAGTAAGCTTCTTGGCCACATTGAGGACCGAGAAAGGGATTAGGATAGACCCCAAATGTAGGCTGAGGGAATACTTCAAATTACACACCCAAGAAACATCGTTACTTCGTTGCTTCAATATTGGGAAGATCAATTTCTTGTAGGATTTATCCCCAACCTTGGCCGAGCATCTTAGGAAAATGACCGAAATGTCAAGAAAGATGCCGGAATTAAGTGGACCTGTCAAGCCAAGAAATCTTTTGAGTCAAGAAAGCTTGCACTCACCCAGCCCCCGTCCTTACTCTACCTAACTTCTCAAAAAATATTTTCTCGATCTTTTCATTTGCCTCCCCACACACAATAGCCGCAGGCCAGAGCCAGTAAAAATTCGAAGGTAAGAAATGTACCTGGTAGCCTTCAAAGTAGTTCTTTGAGAGAGACAACTTCAAAGTACACATTGAGCAGCATGTGCCCATGCTCCATTAAGGCCTTAAAAGACTTTAGGTGTACATTTTATTCCCACACCATTGCCTGCTGCATGATAGGGTCAAAGCATATCTTGTCCCAAGACTCGCATGGGAAAAGGGGCAAAATGGATTGCTACAATTTTAGAAATACATATTGAAATCAAACCCACCAAGCCGCCATCAAAGGTCAAGGCCCCGGCCCAATTGATGGATGAACTAATTCCACAGCCCTCGACATGGTACACATGATGAATGCCCCGGATGAGCACGAAGGACTGCCTATCAAATTGTTGAGGAGCACGAACTCTCCTTGGTATGCCGATATCCTTTACGTGCTCACACACCTCAATGCCCCTCCGAATCGTCAAAAACAAAGGCGTATTCATAAACTCAAAGCTAGAAATTACCGCATTATGAATGAGAGTCTATATTGGAAAAAAATCCAAAATGGTCTTTTTGCCGCAATGTTTGCTCGAAACCGAAGTCAAAAAATCAAACTTGAATTTCAAGGTCAGAATGTGGAGTACCGAGTTGGAAAACCACTCAACAAGATACTGTGGCTGGTTACTATTGGCCCACACTCTTCAGTGATGTGCATAAAATGGTCCTTACCGTCACAAAATGCCAAATTTTTAGCGCAAAAGAAAGCTCCTTCCCTCCCCCCAAACCTATCATCAGAAGGTCCTTCATGCAATGGGGCTTAGACTCTATTGAGAAATCCACCCCTTTCTCTGGGGCAACAAATGGATCCGGGATCGCCATCGATTACTTCACTAAGTGGATTGAAGCCATACCCACTAGGAATGCCACCATTTGGTCATCATTAGGTTCCTAGAAGACTTCATCTCATCTCGTCATCGCCCAAGGAAAAGGACCACTACAATGCCGTCGTTTTCGGATCTAAAAGAATGATTGATTTTCGTCACAGTGTACTAATTGCGTTGAAATTCAATCAGCTTGCTACCTCTCTGTGGTAATGGCCTAGCCGAATCATCAAATAAAAGCTCGGTTACAATCATTAAGAAGCCGCCGGAAGAGAACAAAAGGTCTTGGCATAAAAAGTTGATACATGCCCGAGGCGTACGGTGCTCACTATTTTGAAGAAATCGCACAGCACATCACCCTTCCGCTGGTTTATGGGACAAGGAAGCTTTTCCTACTAGCCTTGGGATACCGTTGGTAAAGCTTATTCAAGAAATCCAATCAAAAGAAGACAAGATGATAAGGAGAATTAATGAATCAATCATTTGCAGCAAAACAAGAGAGCAAGTTTATGACAGAGTCACGGAGGTCAGAAAACATGAAGAGACAATGGACAAAAGAACCAAAGCAAGAAATTCTAAGGTTGGGGAGCAAAGTTCCGAGATGGGATTCAAGAATAGAGTGATAAAGGCAAATGCTGATGTAGCAATTCGATGTGCCTTGTGGCAGGTCCATTCATCATTCAAGCGTCTGGTCTCACGGTATTTTTCTTACAAGAACGTGATGGTAATGTAGCCGTTTGGGGGTCCCGCTTTCACCATGTGATGCTCAAACACTATTTCAATCATTTCATTTCCGCCACCTCCATTGTATATACTGCTAAAATTTTCGCCTTTGTTACAAAGGAGAAGAAATGTCCCAAAAAATGTAATGAAGAAGAGAGGTTCATAAATGCTCAAAACATGAACCTCTCGAGGCAAAGGATTGGCTCTAATAAACTCAAAATCGAGCCAAAGGGAAGAAGAATAGCCGGTCCTTACAAGCTCAAAATCGGATCAAGCAAGCACACAAGATCCTGCTCTAAATATGCCCAAAATCGTAGCCGGAGTAAAAGAAAGAAGTGACTCAAACATGCTCAAAACCCGAGCCTGCGTGGCGCAAAGGAGGTTTCGCGCTGTGTAACCATGCCTTCTGCCGCTTGTTTTCTTCAAGCCGCTCAGCAAGTCACACCGTTCAATCCCCGGGTTACTGTGTTTAACGCTCTGTATCAGGCGTGAACCGTTGACCAGCCTAATCTCAACAGTAGTAGTTTAGGTAGAGAAATATATGAGCGAAGCAACAACTGCCTCATGGAGCAATAAGGGTAGAATTATAATAGGTTTGTTTTTGTTTTTGCAAAACAAATTGTAAAGGGTCTCATGAATTCAAATGCACCTATGTATAAAGATTGTTGTAACTCTCCAGTTTGGGTGTAGATTGGTTGGGAAAATGTTTCCGCTGATTTGTGTATCCGATATATTGTAAGCAAACAGACCCAAAGAAAGAAGAAAAGGATGGCTTGCAGCGTAGGCATCCGGCTCTCACACCAAGAGACTCGCTCAATTCTTGACTCCCTCAAGAAGAAGCTATCCTGCTGTGAGCCACCGTTAGCCCCTCTATGAAATTTTGACAAGTCAGCCGGGGGCTAGATTGTTTTGAGCCTTCGATGAATGCCTTTCCCCCGAAACTGCATTTTTCCTTTGGAAGTTCCCACCGTTTGCCTAATACAAATCCCTCCCCCGCTAGTAACCGAAAAGGGCCTCGTCATTCCTTCCTTTATCCCCGCAACATACATCATTTCTCCCCTTTTTCCTTTTGTCCAAATCCTTCTGTTACCCACATTTAGCCTCTCTTCTTTTTATTTTCCCCTTGGCTCCCCTTCTATTTCCTTTTACCCCTCAAATCCCCGAAAATCCCTTAAATTTTACCCTTTGCTTAGCCTTTCTCCCCTTTTTCCCTTATCGTTTCCCCTTTAAATCCCCAAAACCCATTAAAACGGGCCAAAACCCACTTTCCCGGCTTTATAACAGGCCCCAGCCCCTTTCCTGCTCTTCAACCACTCCCCCACATATGCCCGTCCCCGGCGTCGTCGCCAGGGTTTCGGGGGCCAATCGCAACGGGACGCTCGGCTAGTGCGAAAGCCCGTGTGTCATCGAAAAACAAATGATGCGAGTTTTTTGTTACACGAAGTCCCGCGACGGCGTTTTGGGCCGTCGATTTCGAGATCCGACGACGAGCGCCAATCGCAAACCCCGTCAATCGCAACCGGAACACCAAGACACCCCCCCCGATTGATCGCATCGCGCTCCGATTGCGATCTTCCGATTCAATCCTCGGCCGTTCGCTTCCTCACAGATCCAACTACCATCGCATGTCCCTCTTCCCCATCCTCCGATTGCACCCTCGATCGCTCATTCTTCCCGAGATCAACGGCCAGCGCTCAATCGCTCTATTCTCATTGCCGATCGCAAGTCTTTCCGCGTGACTTCCGATTTGATCCGCACCGTCCATCTCCCTTCTGGATCCGACGGCCGGCCGCGTAATCGCACCTACCCCTCCGATCGTTGTCCCCACCGTTGATCTCCCCGTGATCCGATGGCCCTCTGCTGATCGCAAGCCTTCTGTTCCCACCTCCGATTGCGTGCTCCGATTTAATCTCCACCGTCCACTTTCATGCCGATCCGACGGTCCTCCGCCAATCGCTGATCCCTCCGATCAGCCTCTGTCTGTTGACTTCCGTCAGATCGACGCGTCGGCGCTCAATCGCTTCCCTTCGATCGCCGACCGCAAGCCTTCCCTCCGCCTCCCCGGGCCAACCCCGGCGTCCGTATGTTGCATGACCCGGTCGGCCACCGTTTCTTCCCTTTCAGCCTGTTTCCCGCGAGTCCTCTCTCGTCTCTCCGATTCAACCGGACCGTCATTTTCTCCATACATCAACGGTCCAAAGACAATCGCAATCGGCTTCCGCCTCCCCCCCCGATTACATCTGTCTGGTAGCCCTTTCCCTCTACGTATCAATGGTCATCGCTCAATCGCAACATCGCCCCATCGCAATCGAACTTTTTGAGCGTGTCGGCCTTGCTCCCCCCCCCCCGATTGCGATCCTCCGACATGATCCTAACCTTTCATTGGATCCGGGATCTAACGGCCGAAGATCTAATCGCCCGCTCCGCCGGGTCCCACTCTTTTCATTCATCTCCGCCGCATTTCTTTCATTTTGTTTGTTTTGGTTAGTTTTTATATCACCGCCATTCAATCTCCTCACATGATCTTCGCTCTGAAGCGACCTGTCTTACCGTTGTCACTACATCATACCAAACCCCGCAGCCCGCGCATTCCACCACTTCACCGCATTTCATCGTTCGTTTACATAATACCTTTGCTTCCGCCACCGCCGCACCACCATTCGGCTCACCCTGCGTCCATTTGTTCCGTCTGTTCTTCCATGATTAGCGAGTGTTCACGAGTTTCTGAGGAAAAGGACCGCCTGCATTCCAATGTACTACACTTAATGGTTAATGGCGCGATAGGATCCAAATCCAATAGACAGTGCCATCGGAAAGTCAAGGAATGAAATTTTGTCGAACTTACATTAAAGGAAAGCGGAGTTCAAACACCAAAATCTTGCCGGGCGCCATTAAAAGCTCGAGCTAACCCGACGAGAGGCGGTCATGAAACGACAAAGATTTTTCGGTGGGGGCGAGATTAATGAAGCAACAAAGATCTTGGAACACGAAACGGAGAGGTTTAAAGAGGCAAGCATCATTTTGAAGAACCGAGGATCGATTACGGAAGGTCCTGAACATCAATAAGAGGTAATACCAAGGTTTTTCATTATCGGCGGAAGATGTTTTTCCATAAAGGACACGTCTCCATCGGTATTTATTGTACGCGTGTCACACAGAAGGAGCTTTCGATCCCGGCTATTATTCAAAGCAATCTAGCATCACAAGGTAGACCTCCCGGCGGAGTTCTTTCATGTTGTCCAAATCACTGATACTACGACCCAAAGAGACGGTCCGTAGCCGGAGCAGAGAATCTTTCTTTCACGAAGGTAGCAAATGATTAAATATACGGAGTGTATCAGCGAGAATGGGCCTCGGCCACTGCATTCATTGTGGTACAATTGTAACATTTAAAACTCACCTACCTCCTCGGTAGGTCCTCTGTGTCTCTGCCGCTGCATAGCTTGGAGGGATATCATTGTAATAGTTGTTGTTGGAATTATCGATGGAAGCGCAAGCATTTCGTCCCAAGGCAAGTTTTTTGTGTAACGAGTTGTATGATAAGTGAAAATATGATGTATTCGGGCTTAATGTAAAAAGCTTTGAAATAGGTGATGTACCTGATTGGTGTTGTGTTTAACACGATAAGCGATTTTTCATTGAATCACGATCTACGGCAGTTGGTGATGTTTTTCTTATCTCTTTGTGTTTTGCTTCCGTTTCATTTCATGTTCTTGGTGACTTGTACGAATGCATGAGTATAATATTTACCCTTGTTAGGTACCTTACATATCCCGGCTCTCTCGATCTTTAATGTTTTTACTTGCTCATTGTGTGTCTGAATATTGTTTTTAATTAACTAAACAGTGTGGTGGATGATTATTGCTGTCTGATGTGCAAGTTAATAGAATCGATCTTCGGATGTATTTGGTAAGATTTAATTGAAGAGGTTAGGAACATTAGGAGGTGTAAAAAGCTTTGTCGCTGCCTCTTCATAACACCTTGTGGCCCCACAAACCTTTTCAAGACCCCTGGTGTTGCCTATGGTTGCTGTCAGCAGGGCACAGAGTTAAATGACCTCTGGCTTTGATCTATAGACGGAATCGGATGGGCCTCACATCCTTCATTTTTCATCCCCTAGTGTGTCATCTCACCAATCGGTCTTTAGATCCAATTGCTCTAGATGACTAGCCCAATTGAAGCTTACACATTGAACATAAGTAAATCCTTTCTTGACTCCATTGCCCAATGGCCTTGATGTTCACGAGTTATCTATCTTCGTCTAGCTTCCCTTCTTTACCCATCCTTGTCTTATGATGAAACCTTCCTTCCTGATTCTCAACAACCAAAATCAAACAATCAAACGACCTTGAGCCTATAACTAGCCTAAAATCATAATTGAGAACCTTACAGACATATATCCTTTGATAATCATAGAGATCCCTCTCTGGACCTAGGAGGGCTAGATCCTAAGGTCTTAAAGTGGTTCTATGTTGTCTCATCTTTTGGCCTCTGTCAACCTGGCCAAAACATGGGAACCCCAACATAATGGCGACTCCGCTGGGGAATTCTGAGTGCTTTCATTTCAAACATCCTTAGAAGCTTAGAGCTCTGGCTAGGTTGACAGTAAGTCACACCTTTCTTGAATCAGCCTCCATTATTGAATATCCACCACACTCTTAGACAGATCCTGGATAGGGCCAGGTCGCCTCCAGATCTCATCCTCTATTCAGGGGTGACATATCTGGTAAATGCCCTCCCAGTCAATCTCTGGTTGGAGCTTGTTGCTTTAGAGGAGATTCCTGAAAGGTGATAGCGCCTGAGCACTGTGGTGGACAGTGTACCCTAGAATCATCCTAAACCCTCCACCTGGCGACTCCATTGTTCCTAAACGTTAAAGATTCCACTGGTGATCAGTAGGCCTGCTGATTATTTCAGTTTCACATCAGACTCCACTGGGAGACCAGTCCCAAGCATAATGAAAAACTCCACTGGGAGACCAGCTCCCAAGACAACATTAACCACAGTAGAAATAACGAGTAGGGCTAAGCTGCTTGGCTTATAAACAGCACTCTGGCTCACAGAACCATTCATACAAGAGCTTTCCCTGATCCAAACCCGCTTGAAACAGTTGATAATCCTGAGAAAATCCTTAAAAGAACACCTGTGAGTAGGAGATCAACTATTTCCAGCAACATTCATAGAGCCAATTCTGCACCAGAAGATCTTGCAGCTCTATTAGATCCTTTCTTCGACCCAGACCTCCAAAACAGATTACCTAGAACTAGGTCATTCAGTGTTTCAAACCAGCCAGACACTAGGGACAGTGAAACCCCTCCCTCCACACCGCCTGATCTCCACTTTCTCCAAAACTCGGGGCTTTCCCACCCTAGATCTGCTCAACAGACTTCTGTTGGTCCTACCATCCCTGTCATCCAACTACCAGCCGCTCAAGCCAACCCTATACCTCATCAGAACATCATCACGGCAGCCTGGTATGCACCTCTAGTTTTACCTCAGCCTCTACTGCCCTTACCAGGTGATTATCAATCAAAAATCCCACACTTCCCTGCTAAAGAGCCTACAACTGCACAACAACATGTAGATAAAATGGAGGACTCTTTCGACTATATGGAAATTGATGATGAAACAATCAAAATGAGAATTTTTGCGCAAAGCCTGGGGGGAGAGGTTAAAAAGTGGTTTAAAAACCTGCCTGCTAGTAGTATCCAATATCTCCTAGCTTTATACCAGACTTTCATTAACAAATGGGAAACTAGAGCAAACCCTCGCCAGCTCCTAGCAGAATACATGTCCCTTAAGAGGAACGCAGGAGAGAGTGTTCACGATTACACCACCATATTCAATAGCATTTACAATGCTCTTCCCCCACACATGAAACCTCCGCAAGGTATGGCCCTGGCCAAATATCCTGATGGATTTGATGCTGACATGGCCTATGAGCTTAGAGATAAAGAATATACCACGTTGGAGGATATGCAGAAAGGGGCAGTGAACATAGAGGCAAATTTGATTGAAAAAAGGGCCAAACTGAGAGCTGAGAAGAGAGTAACATACAAGGATGACACTATAGCCTCCACTTCCGATCCTAATATTGACAGATTGTCTAAGAATCTGGATAAGCTATGCCAAGTGGTCGAAAAGATGGCTATCACTCAGAACAGGAACCAAAATCAAAACCAAAATCAGAACTTTAGAAGAAACAACAACACTCCCAACAAACAGAAAGAGTCAGATCAGCAAGTCATTCCCCCGTTCCAAAACTTTCTTGATGAGGATGAAGGAATCATAGAAGAGTCTGAAGGGAATGTGATAAACATGTTCGAAACAGAGGACTCAATCCTAAACTGTGATTCAGAAGATGACCAACCCTCAACCTCTGATGGGGGGGAGGAATGGTTTGAATCTGAGGATTATAGGTTGGGATTCGAAAATGCCATGTTACAGGTCAGAGAACAATATGAGCTCAGGAGTAAAAAGAACCAAGACACTTCCAAACCTCAAACTCCTGAGGTAACCATCAAAAAGAGGCCTGAAAAATCTTCTAAAGTAACTGCCGTGAACAACAATTCAACGGCCAAGAGTTCTGAGAGTAACAAAGAAAAGGACAACCAAAACAATGAAAAACAAAGTCAACCAACTAGTAGCACTGGCACCCTAGTTAGTGCTCCTGACAAAACTATTCCTACACATGTACATAATGAGAAAACACAAACTGATTCAGCTACTAAGGTAGTTGCAAATAAAACAGAGTTGAACACTCCCAAGAATCAATCCACTTTCAGTTTAGAAAGTGAGATTGCAAAAATCAAAATCTCTGTACCATTATCTGAGCTGGCCTCTCAGGATGTATATAAGGGCCAGATTTTGAAAGCATTAAATCTGATTATAAATAATGACACTGTAAATTTGAGCAATGATCAGCCTGCCCTCTTATTCGGTCCCAAGATTGAGGGGAAATTTCAGGAAGGGGTAGTTCCACCTTTTTATATCAGTCTTAACATTCATGACAAGATCCTCCATAATGCCATGCATGACTCCAGTGCATCACACAATCTAATGCCTAAAGTAGTCATGGAGAAGCTAGGCCTAGAAATTACCAGACCTTACAAAGACTTATACTCTTTTGACTCTAGTAGAGTAAAATGTCTTGGCCTGATCGAAGACTTATGCGTGAGCCTAACTCAGATCCCTGCGAAATGTATGGTCATGGATGTGGTGGTGGCAGACGTGCCACCCAAGTATGGCATGTTATTATCTAGATCATGGGGAGCCAAGCTGCAAGGCACCATGCAGATGGATGGTTCATATGCCACTATCCCTATATTCGGCCAATCAAGAAGACTGTATAGAGAGTCCCAAATGAAATTCCTAGTCAGTAGCCCCGAGAAACCTGAAAATTCACCATTATACTCTGTGCATACCGATCTTGACTCCTTCATTTTTTGCAATGATGAATCCTTAGAAGAGCCAGAGTCCCAAAGTAGGCATACGAATGAGAACACCAAGCCTATGGACCTCCACATAATGGCCACTCTGGAAGAATATGATCAGGAAAACCATGGGCAACGCACTGAAAACAAAGAGGAAGTCAGCAATGAAGCCTGTAGAATCTGTGGTGGACCTCTCGCTCCAAGTGAAACAGAAATAGAACAAGAACAGTCGGCCAACCACCTCCCTGACATCCATGGCCTCTATGAACAACAGGACAGCTTACAATCCGGTACAGACCTCCCGACTCAACCTAATGGCGAACCCAGCTGTAAGGGAGAAAGTGAAGTGGAAGTAAACAAAGAACCCCTGTGGGAAATGAACTTTGATGGGTCCTGTACTAGACAAAGCGCTGGATCGGGAGTGTGGCTGCGTAACACCAAAAATGACCACACGGAGAACCACGCTGTCAACCTACATTTCAAATGCACGAAAAACATTGCAGAATATGAGGCTCTAATCTTGGGTTTAAATCTGTTGAAAAAATTAGGAGCCCATAGGATACATGCCCTGTGGGCAGACAGGCTCACTACGAAGAAATCTATTGGCACATCACCCTTCCAGTTGGTTTATGGGACAGAAGCAGTTTTTCCTACTAGCCTTGGGATACCAGTGGTAAAGCTTATTCAAGAAATCCAATCAAAAGAAGACAGCATGATAAGGAGAATTAATGAATCAATCCATTTGCAGCAAACAAGAGAGCAAGTTTATGATAGAGCCGTCAGAGTACAGGAAAACATGAAGATATAGTTTGATAAAAGAACCAAAGCAGCAAATTTCAAGGTTGGGGACAAAGTTCTGATATGGGATTCAAGAAGAGAGGATAAAGGCAAACATGGCAAATTCGACAGCTTGTGGCAAGGTCCATTCATCATTCAAGCCACCGTGGGTCCTAATGCATTCTTCTTACAAGAACTTGATGGTACAGAGCTGTTTGGGGGTCCTGTCAATGGCAGGATGCTCAAACACTATTTCTGCTAATTTTCCATTTCCAGTTTCACCTCCATTGTATATACCGTTGCAAATTTTCGTTTTCAGCAAAAGGGAGAAGAAAATGTCCCAAAAAATAGAATGAGAAGAGAGGTTCGGACATGCTCAAAACATGAACCTCTGAGGCAAAAGGATTGGCTCTAATAAACTCAAAATCTGAGCCAAAGGGAAGAAGAATAGCTGGTCCTTACAAGCTCAAAATCTGGATCAGCAGTGACCACAAGATCCAGCTCTAAATATGCCCAAAATCAGAGCTGGAGTAAAGGAAAGAAGTGACTCAAACATGCTCAAAACCTGAGTCACAAGGAAGAAAGAAGGATGTTTCACAGTTGCAAAATTCCATGCCTTCACGGTTTTGTTTTCTTCAAGTTTCTGCCCAGCAAGTCAGACTGTCTAATCCTGGCTTGGCTGTGTTTAAATTTCCTGTCTTAGAATGTAGGTGAAGAAACCTGTTGGATAGTCTAATCCCAACAGGTAATAGTTTAGGTAGAGAAATATACGAGGCCAACAGTCTAATCTGGCCTCATGGAGAAATAAGGGTAGAATTAGAATAGGTTTGTTTTTGTTTTGCAAAATAAAATGTAAAGGGTCTGCTAATTCAAATGCACCCAAGGGAAGATTGTTAGAACTCTAGTTTGGGTAGGTAGATTGGTTGGGAAAATGTTTCTGCTGATTTGTGTATCCGATATATTGTGGCAGCTAATCTAAAGAAAGAAGAAAGATGGCTTATAGCAACAGGCATCTGGCCTACACCAAGAGATCAGTTTCTGAATTCTTGACTCCTTCAAGAAGAAGCCATCCCCATGTGGAGCCACTGTTAGCCCCCCTATGAAATTTTTGACAAGTCAGCTGGGGGCTAAATTGTTTTGAGCCTTCAAGGAATGCCTTTCCCATGAAAATCCATCCTCCTTGAAGTCTCTCAATTGCCGTGCCTAATACAAATCCCCTCCTGCTAGTAAACTGCTGAAAAGGGCCTGTCATTCCTTCCTTTATCCCTGCAACATACATCATTTCTCCCCTTTTTCCTTTTGTCCAAATCCCCTTTCTGTTACCCTCATTTAGCCTCTTTTATTTCCCCCTTGGCTTCCCTTCTATTTCCCTTTTTTACCCCTCAAATCCCCCTCAAATCCCCTTTAAATTCCCCTCTTACCCTTTGTTTAGCCTTTTTCTCCTTTTTCCCCTTACCGTTTCCCTTTAAATCCCTCAAAACCCATTAAAACGGGCCAAAAACCCACTTTCCCGGCTTTATAATAGGCCCTAGCCCCTTTCCCATTAAGCCTCTTCAACCACTCCCCCACATATGCCCGTCCCCCAAAGGCCAAGCGCTTAGGCCTTGGGGGCCAATCGCAATCGGAAGCCGGGCGGGTGCGAAAGCCCTATGTAATATTGAAAACAGCCGATGCGAGTGTTTTTTTATAATAAGTCCCGCGACACGTTTTGGGCCGTCGATCTTCCCGAGATCTGACGGCAGAGCGCCAATCGCAAACCCCCGTCAATCGCAATCGGAACACTCAAGTGACACCCCCCGATTGATCGCATCGCACTCCGATTGCGATCTTCCGATTCAATCCTGGCCGTTCGCTTCCCTGCTGATCCGACGGCCATCGCATGTCCCTCTTCCCATCCTCCGATTGCACCCTGACCGTCCATTCTTCCCGAGATCAACGGCCAGCGCTCAATCGCTCTATTCCCCCGATCGCCGATCGCAAGTCTTTCCACGTGCCTTCCGATTTGATCTGGACCGTCCATCTCCCTTTTGATCCGACGGTCAGCGCGTAATCGCACCTACCCCTCCGATCGTTGTCCCCACCGTTGATCTCCCCGTGATCTGATGGCCCTCCGCTGATCGCAAGCCTTCTGCTCCCACCTCCGATTGCGTGCTCTGATTTAATCTCCGCCGTCCACTTTCATGCCGATCCGGCGGTCCTCCTCCAATCGCTGATCCCCTCCGATTGTGTTCTCCACCGTTGATCTCCCCGTCAGATTGACGGTCGGT